>JAGFNQ010004466.1:0-112167 GCA_024364735.1 Boesenbergia rotunda
AAATTTAAACAATTATCCATTCAAAAATGATGAATATATATCAATGAATCCATCAATACACAAGTACATATCCACAAATCCACAAGTATATTTAACCAAAATATATATCCACAAGTTTATCCAAAATTCATAATGAAATAACAAAATATGTATCCTAAATACACCACCAATTTAGACACCTACATATGAGTAGACAAATTCACTCCATTCACTTCTGACATCATCATATTCGGATTGTTGGTAATATTGATTGTTGATTGTTCCTACAAATTTTTATGCAAAAATACAAAATGTATTAGATTCATCCAATTGTAATAGTTTATCTCAATTATAAACCAAAGAATATAATAAAAAATATATTATCATCTTCTCCAACTGTGGATTTTCACATTCAATTATCTCTTTCATGTACCTCATCACACAATATCCACATTCAATAGAACCACTTTGTTTTAGATTACCCTACAATGAAATATAAAAGGTAATGTAATGGTCACAATCAGGTTATAAGAACCATCCATTCATATCTTCATACATAAGCACAATACATACTATTAATTGTTTAAAACCTGGTCTTTTAGATTTACCATTTGAGGCATTATACGTCTTGACCCCACTACATTTTAAAAAGTAAAAAAGTTATTTTTTTCATATTTATAAGTGAATGCATTCAAAATCAACATAATCTACTACTTACTTAGTCACTATAATTTTCCATGCATCGTCGTGATTTCTGTTTAACATAGAGTCCAATAAATATATCATATTTTTATCTTCATTGTCGATAGTCAAAATCCAATGGTACCTGGAAAAATGAAAATATAGCATTGACTAGTATGTAGTAAAAATCAATAAATAACTAAAATATTACCCAGTGTTATATGGGATGAGGCAAATGCTATCTCTACACATTGCTTTTAAGTGATCAGCAATATTTTGTGATAAGTCACGACCATCTTTGCCAAATGGACATGTAGGTATGTAGTCGGGATTCATAAATGAAATATAATCAGTTTTGTCTTCGTCCCTCAAATATTTGTAGAGATGACTACACTCAAATATTATATAACTCGGTTAGAAATGTTTTAAGATATGGATAAGTTTCAAAAAAATATAAATATGCAAACAAACATTGTATGTTAGACATAACATACCTCATATAAATCAAAATTTGTCTGGCACCTATCTCTCTCATCTCCATAAAGCGGAGGACATCTTCTCTTAGCAATCGTATGCTTTTAGGACATCCAAACATAGCATCCTCAAACTTAATGTATATGCTCTCAGATTCAATTCACTAAATGCTTTAAGGAAGCTTGAGTGATGACTTTACTACATCAACATACTAAATGCTTTAAGGAAGCTATAGTGATGGGATTATCAGTAAGCTACAACATGAATGAATTCACCAAGGCTTTCAACGTACATGAGATAAAGGGCAACTCTAAAAACTAACTTAAACCACTAGTTGTGAAACTTACACCACACAAGAAATGTATATAGAATGATAGATTCGATTCATTAATAACTAAAGGAAGCCATTACAAATATCAAGAACCATTTCATAAGTTGGTAGTACTTTTGCCAACATCTGAATTGAAAATTAAAGGATGTGCAGGAGATTTGATGACTTTATAGCAGAAATTTGATACAAGAGGGCATTTACCTCAATGGCATTGTCCTTGTCCTTCAAGCGTTGGTCCTTCTCGTAGCATGCTTTTCCTTAATGTAATTACTTCCTTCTGTAACATATACAATGGTCCAAAGACACAATCTTCTGATTCATCATTAGGGAGCTCATAGGTTTTCACAGTTGGGATTTCCATCCACATATTAGGTGAGAGAGATCTCCAGTTGCATCAGACGATCTATTTAGAAACACTCCTATTCTTGTTTTGCAGGTCATCTACCATGGCAGCCTTGGGTAAAGCAATTTGTACAGTCTTTTCTACTTCTAATAATGCTTTTTCTTTTGATTTAGTGAGTCGATCTAATGCCCTGTTATCATCCTATAACTTTACAATCTGTAAAAGAGAAAAACATTTGGGTACCATGACACAAAGGAGATGTATTCATAGTTGCACTCTTTCTACTGATATATTTAGAAAGTTAAAAGGTTCATAATGAACAAAACATGTGTATGTAAACTAGCAGAAGTATTAACCTTCAATCTAAAAGGTAACCAAAACGGCAGATAGATATGACAACAATTTCTGAAATAACTAAGCTTACATATCACACTAAAACCAAGTCTAACAACATTAGAAACCCAAATGGTTAGACATGATACCTTTAAACAATTTGGCTCATGGAAAAATTTAGTAATGGGTGATACAAATATTAAATGCAACTAGTCCAAGTAAAAAAAGGGAATAGTCAACATCTAAATGCATAGAGAATTAAATCAGTAATATATAAATGATGACAAAAACAAATAAAATAAAAAGAAAATACCTCACTAAAAATTTTAAAACAATTGAGTTGCTTATAAACTTAATAGAATGCGATGATTATTTAGTGAGTACAACTTGTCATTATTTTCAATTTTTAGGTGCAACATTGTGTCCAAGAAAGTGTGATAGAGTAAAGTTTAGAGGAGCAAAATTTCAAATTAACACCTCTTGTCTTGCTACCCTCAATTTTGCCTCAAGGGGTGCAAGAATCACTTCAATAGGAGGCATATCATCATTCTTTTGTGTTGCATGTCTAAGAGTTTTCTCGGCAGCAAACTGAGCAGCCAATGCTGCTCTCCTTTCATCATTTATCTTTTAATATAAATGTATAATATCAAACAACAAAGAAAAAAAATTTCAATCTGCGATGTCTCTACAACAAAGTGAGAAGATCTTGAAAATCTTACCATTGAGTCGACTGGTGAACAAAACCCTGGTGCTGTCACACTCGATTAAGATCGGGGAACAAAGGTTGCTGAAGAAGAAGAGGAAGGAAAAAAACACTCAGTGCTTGGAGAAAAAATGTCGGGATCGGGGAAAAAGAGGTTGCCGAAGAAGAAGAAAAAGAGTCGGTCAGTGTTGGGAGAAAAATATCTCACATGCCTTAGGGTTTCCTTAGGGTTTTAAAGTGGGGATTGAGTGGATAAAATATTATCCGGTTCAATTTATGTTTTAGCGGTTCAAACTTATTACTTCATCACTTAAAAATATAAATTTTATTTTAAAACTTATTACTCAATCGAATAAATATTACAAAGTAAATTGTCACTTAAAATTAGAAGTGATGCCCGCTTTTTTCAACCTATGAAGTCTAAAATCATATTTACTTTATCATTTTTATAACCGAAGTTGATTATATATTACTTTGTAATTAATAATCGACAATAATCACTGCGAAGTCTATTTGATTATCTATTCGAGCACGTTTGTTGCTAACTTCGATATTGAAAAGTCACCGGATAAATCTAACGTGTAGATACCATTGCATAAAGTTCCGGTCCCATAAAGAACACCATTTAAAGTTATGTAACAGCAATTGTTACTAAAAAGTTAAATGATAACCCTTTTCATTCAAGCATGAAATAGATACAATGTTCTTTATTAACGAAGGAACAAAATAACAATTATCCAATTCTAAGACAAGTCCAGTAGGGAGCTTTAGCAAATATGTTCCGATGGCAACAGCAGCAATCTTTGCTCCATTTCCAACTCGCAAATTCGCTTCTCCCTTGACGAGTCTTCTTCTATTCCTTAGCCCCTGTATGTCATTACATATATGTGAGCTACACCCAGTATCAAGTACCCAGGTGTCCGAGGAAATAGAGTGACATTCAATAACGAAGATACCTGAAGAGGATGGGGCATCGGATGCCTTCTTCTTCAAGGACTCAAGATAAACCTTGCAGTTTCTTCGCCAGTGGCCCTCCTTGCCGCAGTGATGGCAAGTGCCTTTTGGTGCTTTTCAATCTTTTTGGCCTTTTTCTTCCTTCCCTTATTTTGTTCTTTGGGCTTCCTCTTAGAGCCTTTCTTTGAGGAACCAACTAACAGTACCGTCTTCTGATCCTGCTTTACAGAAGGCTCTACAGTCTTCAGCAGGTTAAGCAACTCAGGAATGGTAGTCTCCAGTTTGTTCATCCGATAGTTCATCACAAACTGTGAGTAACTCTTGGGCAAACAATGCAGAATTAAGTCAATACTTAGTTCGTGATCCATTGCAAATCCGAGTGTGCCTAGTCGCTCAATGTACCCCAACATCTTCAACACAAACTGTGAAACAGAAGTGCCTTCCTGCATCTTAGAGGTGAAGAGGAGTCTGGAGACCTCAAACCTTTCGGATCTCGCCTGCTCGTCAAACAGCTCATGAAGATGGAAGACGATGGTATGAGCATCCATATGCTCATGCTGCTTTTGTAGCTCAGGTACCATAGCGGCCAGCATGATGCAACTCGCAAGTTCAGAATCGGCCACATGTTTCTGATAGGCCACTAACTGGTCTGGAGTTGCATCTTCAGGAGGATGGTTGGGAAGTTGTTCTTCAAGGACATAAGCAAGCTTTTCTGCCTTGAGGACTATCCTCAGGTTTCGAAGCCAGTCCATGAAGTTTGGCCCAGTCAGCTTATTGGTGTCCAAAATGGAACGCAAATTCAGAGAAGACATGATCAGGTGATTATCCTAGAAATACAAATTGAGGTTATGTGATGAGAATGATAAAGAATGCATCAATATACATTAATTAAATCCTATTTATTTTTCGAATTGAATAACCCTTTTTATCAATTCGGGAGATCGTAGGAACATCTCCA
Organism: Boesenbergia rotunda; assembly: GCA_024364735.1. Lineage (NCBI taxonomy): Eukaryota > Viridiplantae > Streptophyta > Magnoliopsida > Zingiberales > Zingiberaceae > Boesenbergia > Boesenbergia rotunda. The sequence goes on from JAGFNQ010004466.1 coordinate 4,757, forward strand.
AATAGGTTGATATCCAACCATAGATAAGAACAACCATGGCTAGAGTCCATCAAGTTATTCTTAGCTATGAAGGTAGGTAATTATACCGATTACATATTATACATATGTAACTATCACATTATGCTATCAACTAATTGAATGTTTGCATAAATCATTGGGTTGTTAACTCATTAACAAGTATGCAACAATATACATAGCACCCAACTGCACCTCTCTTTACATCGACCTTGGCTGTGGCACAACAAATCGATGCTCCAAGCTTAAGGCTGACCCATTAATCAAGAAATAGTTTTAATATGGTTGGAGCTCATTCAACCGTTTAGTCAGGCTTGGATGTGTCCAACAACCAAAACTAAGGATTGACCTCTGACTCCAACTATATTAATCATAAACTAATTCCATGGTTTGAACATGTTGAGGTTCAAGCCGGGCATGGATGTGTCCATCAACCCAAACGAGAAACAAAACTCCGGTTCTAACCATATTAATGGAAGGTGTTGGCCTTAATATTTTGTAAGGGGTTTTGGGTCTCATCCTTTTCTTTTATGCACATTCATGACATATAATTATGTCATGTTCTAACGATTTCCTTAATAAAGTATGTATGTGACTTAATTTATCAAGTCTCATTAATTGAATTAGGAACCGGATTTCCTAATTCTAATTTCATACTTTATTCAAGGAATTGTTTTGGGAAACAATTTCCTGAATTATCATAATCAATTTCGGAAATAATATGTTTAAGACTTTGATTTCTCTAAATCAAATCTTATTAAATTAAGAGACAGATTCCCTTAATTCAACCACATATTATTTTCATGAAAATCTTATTTAAGGAAATATACTCTATAGGAAACAATTTTCCTAATTAATTTTGGAGACAATAATATGTAAGAGCATCACCTCATAAATCAAATAAGGAAATTATCGTTTGAGAATCACCTCAAAAATTTCCAAGATTTGATCACATATTTTATTTATGGAAAATTAATATCAATAACTTAATTTGGACGGCTCCCCGAGGCTCAATCCAAATTAAACATTTGACAGCTTAAATTCAATTTAGGAAATTTAATTATAACAACTAACTTTAAATTGGACGGCTCCCCGAGGCTCAATCCAAAATAAAGAATTTTGTAAATAATTTAATTTCAATTATAAATTTAAATGCAATTAATATTCCATAATTTGTCTAGACTTTCTTGAAAGAAAGTGCCCAAAATTGCGAGCTTTCCATAAATGGAAAGTTTCCAAAAATAAAAGGTTTTCAGAATAATTGTAAGTTTCTGGTACAAAGAAAACTTACGTTTTTCCAAAATTGGAAAATTTTCCAAAATTGGAAAGTTTCCAAAAATGGAAAGTTTTCACAATTATCATAAAATTTCAGAAACAGAGATATTTCAAAAGTTTGCGAAATTTCATGAGGATTTCCAAACTTTGAAATTCCTAAATCGAAAATTTACCATAATTGGAAAGTTTCCATAATTGAAAATTTTCCAAAATTGAGATCATGATAAAGCTTTCCGCAAAACAATTATATGATTATGTCGAACACAAACCTCGGCTCTGATACCACTGTTGGGACCGGGTGCATGTTGACATGGATGCGGGTTCGTAATTTCAAAATTAATTACGTGCAGCGGAAGGTTTAGCATAAATAATTTCTCTAAATCATTTAACCACACATCTAAGCATGCAATTTTATCTTGTGTAGACATGATCATATATTTAAAATTTTGCAGAAACATAAACTAATTTACGTATTACCTCGCGTAACTCGAAGGAAGGGACGAGATCCAACCGTAAGCGTCCCTTGGAAGCTCCGCCTCTATTCGCGTCCACGCCGAGTATCTTCGGGATGACTTCGCAAAGCCACGAGTTTCGTGTTCTCGAGAACTACTAGATTCTCCGAGAACGCGACAAGAAAAACCAAGAGAGAAGTCGGAAGACTAACCACAAAAGGATGGCCGGAATCAAAATTCCGGCGAAGCAAAAGAAGGCTTGCGGCAAAAGATCCTTGGGCAAACTCTAATTCGGCAGCACTTCTTCGCCAAGATGGCCGGAGCTTCTTCTCGGCAGAGGTGGTGGCAGGGAAAGGGCAGGGGCGGCGGCTGGTGCTCCTTCTTGGGGCTGGTTGGCGCACGGCAAGAAGGGGAGAAGAGAAGGAGAGAAAGAGAGGGAGAGAGCCTATGCCTTCATCTCTATATTACACCCAAGCCTTGCCTTGGGTCCTTTATATAGTGGCCTCTCAACCATCAAGCCTCTCAAATATGGAATAACTTATTCCATCATGCCAAGTTTGATTTTATATCATGGTTAAAATCATATTTTAATTCATGATAAAAATCTTCTCTCCTATGGAATAAATTTCCTTATCATGGTAAATCAATCCATGATTGATTTTATAAAATAAACCAATCCATGGTTCATTTTAATTTCCATGAAAAATAAACCAAACCTTGGTTTATTATATAAAAATTTATATCATCCATAATTTTATAAAACAAACCACACTTGGTTTATTTTATAAATTGAACCAAAAACTTGGTTCTCTCCCTTTGTTGTGGCCGGCCAAGCAAAGAGGATGGAGGCCCTCTTTGGCCGGCCCATCCAAGCCAAGCCCCAATGAATTAAACTTATTTAATTCATCTATTAAGTCTTCAAAAGACTTAGCCATTTTACGCTTCCGATGCGTCTCTGAAAAATTCAGATTCGACTTATCGTTTGGCTCAACCAAACTTAATCTCTCTTGATTGGAAAAATTCAATTTTCAACTCGTTTTAAATCCCTCGGATTACTCGTAGTGCATGTGACTAAATAGGCTTTCGATTTATGTTGGCCGTCTATAATTAATCAATTATAGAACGATCATGAGTGGCACCTAGTAGTACATCATGATCCCCAATTAATCGAAAGATCAACGGTTGACCTCAGAAACAATTCTGAAACCCTTCAGCAGCTATAATGAATCGTGCCCCATTCCCTTCACCATCTTATACCCACTTGGTTCAGGACATGGTCTATGTGTGTCAGTCCCCACTAGGCTGACTACGTCACACCTAGCCCAAGTAACGTTTTCTCGTCCTACGGATTCTAATTACTCTCATGTATTTAAGAGATTCATACTCTGAACATGTCATGCTCTGGCCAGAGGCTTCGAGTAACAATCCGACGATAGGCCTCGGGTATACATCTCCTCGCAAGGAGTGGTGAATCCTTTGTAGGCTGTTCAAACATCTTCGGGCACTTCGGCTTATACCCAATCATCCTGGGTCCACACCTCCTTGGAGATGCTTGCTTAAGATGTCAAAGTATAAGTCTCCATGACCAAGATGACTTGAACACCGCAAGTCAAAGGAACATCGCACTTAAGCTGCAGTAAGAACTTCACTGACATATCTATATGTAGACTACCATATGAAGTTTTACAGCCAGTCACTCCAATGAACTAGTTCCCTTAACTAGCATTCATGTTTATCTCCGGACATCTCAATGTCACCAGCCAGTGAGAATCAGCTGATTAGAGAATAACCCATGCTAGTCTCAACAGAATTGATAGTGTCCGTATTTATCAATTCATCGACTAGGGACAATTTCAATACTTCACAATTGCACATGTAGAGATAATCACTAGTTGTGAATTCATCACAAATTCTCTCATGCTGTGAATTGTATTGCGGACATTCAGTAAATGAGTTTAAGATCTCAATCAAATACACAAACATGTATACTCAAATAGTGAATATTCATTTATTAGAATAAATGATTACAATCATAAGGCGATTGCCTTAGGACACTTCTCTCATATCACTAACAAACTCCCACTTGGCCTAATGCCAATCGCTACGGTACCCAATACCACAGGCTCTAACATGACCCTCAAACTTGCTTTGAGGCAAGGCCTTAGTTAAAGGATCCGCTAAATTCCTTTCAGTGGGAATTTTCTCAATTTGTATATCATTCCTACTTATAATCTCTCTAATCAGATGATAGCGGCGAAGCACATGTTTGGATCGCTGATGAGACCTTGGTTCCTTTGCTTGTGCAATAGCTCCATTGTTGTCGCAGTAAACCGGTATTGCTTCATCAATGGTTGGAACCACACCAAGTTCTGAGACAAACTTTTTGATCCAGACTGCTTCCTTTGCTGCTTCCGAAGCTGCAATATATTCCGCTTCCGTGGTAGAATCCGCTACGGTGTCTTGCTTGGAACTCTTCCAACTTATTGCGCCTCCATTCAAAATAAATACGTATCCGGACTGAGATTTGGAGTCATCCTTATCTGTCTGGAAACTGGCATCTGTATACCCACGTATTACCATATCACCTTCTCCATATATTAGGAACACATCCTTAGTGTTTCTTAAGTACTTGAGGATTGTCTTGACAGCCGCCCAATGATCCATTCCTGGATCAGACTGGTATCTGCTTGTGACGCTCAGAGCATACGATACATCGGGCCTAGTACATAACATAGCATACATGATAGATCCTATCGCGGATGCATAAGGAATCTTATTCATGCAAATCCTCTCGTCTTCTGTGCGCGGACACATAGACTTCGAAAGGTTGATCCCATGCCTGATGGGAAGGTAACCTTTCTTGGATTCCGACATGCTAAACCTTTCTAGCACTCGGTCTATATATGTAGACTGCGAAAGACCAAGCAACCGTTTTGATCTATCTCTATAGATTCTAATCCCAAGGATATAGGTTGCTTCTCCCAGGTCTTTCATGGAGAAAGTTTTGGACAACCAAATTTTAACTGACTGTAAGACTGATATATCGTTTCCTATAAGTAATATGTCATCGACATATAACACTAGGAATACGACTGCACTCCCACTAACCTTCTTGTACACACAAGGTTCGTCAGGATTTTGTGAGAAATCAAACTCTTTGATTGTCTCATCAAAACGGATGTTCCAGCTCCTGGATGCTTGCTTTAGTCCATATATGGATCGTCGAAGCTTGCATACTTTGGTTTTATTAACCGATGTGAAACCTTCAGGTTGTATCATGTATACATCCTCAAGCAGGTTTCCATTAAGGAAAGCTGTTTTCACATCCATTTGCCATATCTCATAATCATAATGAGCTGCTATGGCCAGGAGCATCCGAATGGATTTAAGCATAGCTACTGGCGAATAGGTTTCGTCATAATCAATTCCTTGTTTCTGACGATATCCTTTTGCCACTAATCTAGCCTTAAAGGTAACAACATTACCTTCCATGTCGGTTTTCTTCTTGAAAACCCACTTGCACCCTATGGGCTTAATCCCTTCAGGTGGGTTAACCAAGTCCCATACTTGATTTTTGTACATGGAATCCATTTCCGACTTCATGGCTTCAAGCCATTTATCCCTTTCTGAATTTTTCAGAACATCTTCATAACTGATAGGTTCGTCATCGTTAATGAGTAACACGTCGTTCGATTCACTTATGAGAAATCCGTATCTCTCTGGAATATTGCGTGTCCTATCAGACCTACGAAGAAGTGGTGTTGTTTTAGGTTCAACTGATAGCTCATCATTATGAGTTATTGGTTGTGGGTCTAGACTAGGTGTCTCTGTAATGTCTATTGGAGTTTCTTGAACTTCTTCAAGTTCAATGCTACTCCCACTGTTTTCTTGTAAAAGAAATTCTTTTTCTAGAAATACAGCATGCCTTGAAACAAACACCTTTTGTTCCAAGGGATGATAGAATTGGTAACCTTTCGTTTCCTTAGGGTATCCAATAAATAGACATTTATCAGACTTAGCATCCAATTTGTCTGATACAGTCCGCTTTACATAAGCAGGACAACCCCATATCTTTAGGTGAGATAAATGAGGTTTCTTACTATTCCACGTCTCATATGGAGTAGTAGAGACTACCTTGGTCGGGACTCTGTTTAGTAAGTAAACAGCTGTCTTAAGCGCATAGCCCCAAAAGGATTTTGGAAGAGTTGCATGATTCATCATAGATCTAACCATGTCCATCAAGGTTCGGTTACGCCTCTCAGATACACCATTATGCTGTGGTGTATATGGCGGAGTCCATTGAGACAATATCCCATTGTCCCTAAGATAATCTTGAAACTCTTGACTTAAGTATTCACCACCCCGATCGGATCGAAGTATCTTAATACTTTTGCCAAGCTGTTTCTCTACTTCACTTCTGAACTCTTTGAATTTCTCAAAAGCTTCAGATTTGTGTTTCATTAAGAACACATACCCGAATCGTGAGTGATCATCGATAAAGGTAATGAAGTAGCTATAGCCTCCTTGTGCAAGAGTTGACATTGGTCCACATACATCAGTATGTATTAGACCAAGCAATTCTCCCACTGGTTTACCTTTTTCGGAAAAGGGTAATTTGGTCATCTTGCCTTTTAAGCATGATTCGCATGTATCAAATGAACCGGGTTCAAATGATTCCAGAATTCCACATCGGTGTAATTTGGTCATGCGTTTCTTACTTACATGGCCAAGACGACAATGCCACATATAGGAGTCTATTTGATTATCTATTCGAGCACGTTTGTTGCTAACTTCGATATTGAAAACGTCACCGGATAAATCTAACGTGTAGATACCATTGCATAAAGTTCCGGTCCCATAAAGAACATCATTTAAAGTTATATAACAGCAATTGTTACTAAAAGTTAAATGATAACCCTTTTTATTCAAGCATGAAATAGATACAATGTTCTTTATTAACGAAGGAACAAAATAACAATTATCCAATTCTAAGACAAGTCATGTAGAGAGCTATAGCAAATATGTTCCGATGGCAACATCAGCAATCTTTGCTCCATTTCCATCTCGCAAATTCGCTACTCCCTTTACGAGTCTTCTTCTATTCCTTAGCCCCTGTATGTCATTACATATATGTGAGCTACACCCAGTATCAAGTACCCAGGTGTCCGAGGAAATAGAGTGACATTCAATAACGAAGATACCTGAAGAGGATGGGGCATCGGATGCCTTCTTCTTCAAGGACTCAAGATAAACCTTGCAGTTTCTTCGCCAGTGGCCCTCCTTGCCGCAGTGATGGCAAGTGCCTTTTGGTGCCTTTTCAATCTTTTTGGCCTTTTTCTTCCTTCCCTTATTTTGTTCTTTGGGCTTCCTCTTAGAGCCTTTCTTTGAGGAACCAACTAACAGTACCGTCTTCTGATCCTGCTTTACAGAAGGCTCTACAGTCTTCAGCAGGTTAAGCAACTCAGGAATGGTAGTCTCCAGTTTGTTCATCCGATAGTTCATCACAAACTGTGAGTAACTCTTGGGCAAACAATGCAGAATTAAGTCAATACTTAGTTCGTGATCCATTGCAAATCCGAGTGTGCCTAGTCGCTCAATGTACCCCAACATCTTCAACACAAACTGTGAAACAGAAGTGCCTTCCTGCATCTTAGAGGTGAAGAGGAGTCTGGAGACCTCAAACCTTTCGGATCTCGCCTGCTCGTCAAACAGCTCATGAAGATGGAAGACGATGGTATGAGCATCCATATGCTCATGCTGCTTTTGTAGCTCAGGTACCATAGCGGCCAGCATGATGCAACTCGCAAGTTCAGAATCGGCCACATGTTTCTGATAGGCCACTAACTGGTCTGGAGTTGCATCTTCAGGAGGATGGTTGGGAAGTTGTTCTTCAAGGACATAAGCAAGCTTTTCTGCCTTGAGGACTATCCTCAGGTTTCGAAGCCAGTCCATGAAGTTTGGCCCAGTCAGCTTATTGGTGTCCAAAATGGAACGCAAATTCAGAGAAGACATGATCAGGTGATTATCCTAGAAATACAAATTGAGGTTATGTGATGAGAATGATAAAGAATGCATCAATATACATTAATTAAATCCTATTTATTTTTCGAATTGAATAACCCTTTTTATCAATTCGGGAGATCGTAGGAACATCTCCAAATAGGTTGATATCCAACCATAGATAAGAACAACCATGGCTAGAGTCCATCAAGTTATTCTTAGCTATGAAGGTAGGTAATTATACCGATTACATATTATACATATGTAACTATCACATTATGCTATCAACTAATTGAATGTTTGCATAAATCATTGGGTTGTTAACTCATTAACAAGTATGCAACAATATACATAGCACCCAACTGCACCTCTCTTTACATCGACCTTGGCTGTGGCATAACAAATCGATGCTCCAAGCTTAAGGCTGACCCATTAATCAAGAAAAAGTTTTAATATGGTTGGAGCTCATTCAACCGTTTAGTTAGGCTTGGATGTGTCCAACAACCAAAACTAAGGATTGACCTCTGACTCCAACTATATTAATCATAAACTAATTCATGGTTTGAACATGTTGAGGTTCAAGTCGGGCATGGATGTGTCCATCAACCCAAACGAGAAACTAATCTCCGGTTCTAACCATATTAATGGAAGGTGTTGGCCTTAATATTTTGTAAGGGGTTTTGGGTCTCATCCTTTTCTTTAATGCACATTCATGACATATAATTATGTCATGTTCTAACGATTTCCTTAATAAAGTATGTATGTGACTTAATTTATCAAGTCTCATTAATTGAATTAGGAACCAGATTTCCTAATTCTAATTTCATATTTTATTCAAGGAATTGTTTTGGGAAACAATTTCCTAAATTATCATAACCAATTTCGGAATTAATATGTTTAAGACTTTGATTTCTCTAAATCAAATCTTATTAAATTAAGAGACAGATTCCCTTAATTCAACCACATATTATTTTCATGAAAATCTTATTTAAGGAAATATACTCTATAGGAAAAATTTTCTAATTAATTTTGGAGACAATAATATGTAAGAGCATCACCTCATAAATCAAATAAGGAAATTATCGTTTGACAATCACCTCAAAAATTTCCAAGATTTGATCACATAATTTATTTATGGAAAATTAATATCAATAACTTAATTTGGATGGCTCCTCGAGGCTCAATCCAAATTAAACATTTGACAGCTTAAATTCAATTTAGGAAATTTAATTATAACAACTAACTTTAAATTGGACGGCTCCGCGAGGCTCAATCCAAAATAAAGAATTTTGTAAATAATTTAATTTCTAATTATAAATTTAAATGACAGTTAATATTCCAATAATTTGTCGAGACTTTCTTGAAAGAAAGTGCTCAAAATTGCGAGCTTTCCATAAATGGAAAGTTTCCAAAAATAAAAGGTTTTCAGAATAATTGTAAGTTTCTGGTACAAAGAAAACTTACGTTTTTCCAAAATTGGAAAATTTCCAAAATTAAAAATTTCCAAAAATGGAAAGTTTTCACAATTATCATAAAATTTCAGAAACAGAGATATTTCAAAAGTTTGCGAAATTTCATGAGGATTTCCAAACTTTGAAATTCCTAAATCGAAAATTTACCATAATTGGAAAGTTTCCATAATTGAAAATTTTCCAAAATTGAGATCATGATAAAGCTTTCCGCAAAACAATTATATGATTATGTCGAACACAAACCTCGGCTCTGATACCACTGTTGGGACCGGGTGCATGTTGACATGGATGCGGGTTCGTAATTTCAAAATTAATTACGTGCAGCGGAAGGTTTAGCATAAATAATTTCTCTAAATCATTTAACCACACATCTAAGCATGCAAGTTTATCTTGTGTAGACATGATCATATATTTGAAATTTTGCAGAAACATAAACTAATTTACGTATTACCTCGCGTAACTCGAAGGAAGGGACGAGATCCAACCGTAAGCGTCCCTTGGAAGCTCCGCCTCTATTCGCGTCCACGCCGAGTATCTTCGGGATGACTTCGCAAAGCCACGAGTTTCGTGTTCTCGAGAACTACTAGATTCTCCGAGAACGCGACAAGAAAAACCAAGAGAGAAGTCGGAAGACTAACCACAAAAGGATGGCCGGAATCAAAATTCCGGCGAAGCAAAAGAAGACGCTTGCGGCAAACTCTAATTCCGGCAGCACCTTCTGGCCAAGAGATGACCGAAGCTTCCTTCTCTGGCAGCAGGTGGTGGTCGGCAGGGAAGGGCAGGGGCGGCCGGCTGGTGCTCCTTCTTGGGGCTGGTTGGCAGACCGCAAGAAGGGGAGAAGAGAAGGAGAGAAAGAGAGGGAGAGAGCCTATGCCTTCATCTCTATATTTCACACCCAAGCCTTGCCTTGGGTCCTTATATAGTGGCCTCTCAACCATCAAGCCTCTCAAATATGGAATAACTTATTCCATCATGCCAAGTTTGATTTTATATCATGGTTAAAATCATATTTTAATTCATGATAAAAATCTTCTCTCCTATGGAATAAATTTCCTTATCATGGTAAATCAATCCATGATTGATTTTATAAAATAAATCAATCCATGGTTCATTTTAATTACCATGAAAAATAAACCAAATCTCAGTTTATTATATAAAAATTTATATCATCCATAATTTTATTAAACAAACCACACTTGGTTTATTTTATAAATTGAACCAAAAACTTGGTTCTCTCCATTTGTTGTGGTCGGCCAAGCAAAGAGGATGGAGGCCCTCTTTGGCCGGCCTATCCAAGCCACGCCCCAATGAATTAAACTTATTTAATTCATCTATTAAGTCTTTAAAAGACTTAGCCATTTTACGCTTCCGATACGTCTCTGAAAAATTCAGATTCGACTTATCGTTTGGCTCAATCAAACTTAATCTCTCTTGATTGAAAAATCCAATTTTCAACTCATTTTAAATCCCTCAGATTACTCGTAGTGCGTGTGACTAAATAGGCTTTCGATTTATGTTGGCCGTCTATAATTAATCAATTATAGAACGATTATGAGTGGCACCTAGTAGTACATCATGATCCCCAATTAATCGAAAGATCAACGGTTGACCTCAAAAATAATTCTGAAACCCTTCAGCAGCTATAATGAATCGTGCCCCATTCCTTTCACCATCTTATACCCACTTGGTTCAGGACATGGTCTATGTGTGTCAGCCCCACTAGGCTGACTACGTCACACCTAGCCCAAGTAACATTTTCTCGTCTTACGGATTCTAATTACTCTCATGTATTTAAGACATTCATACTCTGAACATGTCATGCTCTGGCCAGAGGCTTCGAGTAACAATCCGACGATAGGCCTCGGGTATACATCTCCTCGCAAGGAGTGGTGAATCCTTTGTAGGCTGTTCAAACATCTTCGGGCACTTCAGCTTATACCCAATCATCCTGGGTCCACACCTCCTTGGAGATGTTTGCTTAAGATGTCAAAGTATAAGTCTCCATGACCAAGATGACTTGAACACCGCAAGTCAAAGGAACATCGCACTTAAGCTGCAGTAAGAACTTCACTGACATATCTATATGTAGACTACCATATGAAGTTTTACAGCCAGTCACTCCAATGAACTAGTTCCCTTAACTAGCATTCATGTTTATCTCCGGACATCTCAATGTCACCAGCTAGTGAGAATCAGCTGATTAGAGAATAACCCATGCTAGTCTCAACAGAATTGATAGTGTCCGTATTTATCAATTCATCGACTAGGAACAATTTCAATACTTCACAATTGCACATGTAGAGATAATCACTAGTTGTGAATTCATCACAAATTCTCTCATGCTGTGAATTGTATGGCGGACATTCAGTAAATGAGTTTAAGATCTCAATCAAATACACAAACATGTATACTCAAATAGTGAATATTCATTTATTAGAATAAATGATTACAATCATAAGGCGATTGCCTTAGGACACTTCTCTCATATCACTAACAATGTTCAAGCCAAGAGCATAATTCATATTTGTGTCCTAATCTTCAACAAGATGAATCATTAGTTGTTTTGACTAGAGGAGGCCAATTCCAACAAAGAAATAACCCTTATTCACCTACCTATAATCCGGGATGGGGAGATCACCCAAATTTGAAGTATGGTAATTCATTCTATCAGCAAAACACTTCACAACAGCCCCTACAACAAAATCAGCAGCAAAATCAGAATTTTCAGCAGCATTTTCAAAATTTCCAGCAGCCTTATCAGCAATTTCAGCAAAGTAATCAACAATTTCAGCCTCAATTCCAACAAAATTAGTAAGGTTTTCAACCAAATCAGACTTTCCAGCAATCTTTTCAACCTTAACAGCAATCTTTTCAACCATACCAGTAGAATTTTCAGTTTTAAAATCAGAATTTTTAGCCCCAACAATTTCAGCTTTCAAACCAACAATTTTAGCCCCAAAATTAGAATTTTCTGAGCAATAATTTCCAGCAACATTCACCTAGTTATCAACCCAATTTTTAGCAATTTCAATAGCCCATTCACTCATTTAATCAGTCCCAACAACAGAATTTCCAAAGTTCACAGCCTACTCATAATTTTTAGCAACCCAATGTTTCATTTCAAGGCCAACAAAATCCCCATACCAATCAAGGAGGCTTTGGGAACTCTAGTGGGTTTAATGCACAACAACAAAGGCTTGAGGAGATGATGCATCAAACCTTCAACAACAACAAATTTTGCAATAACAACAAGGGCAACAAAAAAATGATTCCACCCTTCAAAACATTGAAAGACACATTAGACAACTTGCTAGTGGAATGAATCAATTGCAAACCCAAGGATCGGGTCAATTATTTCTCAAACAACTCCTAATCCTAAGGGAAATGTTAGTGCAATAACTTTGAGGAGTGGAAGAGTTGCTTCAAGTCCAAATACTCAGAAGGCTGATTTTTCTGAAAAATTCTCAGCAACTTATTTTCCAGCTCAGAACATCCCCAAAATGGATTCTACAACGGTTGAAAGTGATCCTAGTTCAAGCCTAAGTCCTTCTTCTATTGATCCTGTGATTTTGGTGGAAGAACAAGAAGAAATCAGTAAAAACAGGAACCTACAGCTGCTATACCAATTGAAATTCCTGCTAAGATCCACTTCCAAAAATTTCAGCTCAAGTGGAGGAACTGAAGGACCCTTTACCCTTCCCACAGCGTAAGATTCAAGCTAAAAAGAATGTGGAGGATGAGAAGGCAAAGGAGTATCAAGAGCTTGTGAAACTATTCAGTAAGGTGGAAATTAATGTGTCGTTGTTGTCCCTGATCAAGCAAATACCGAAGTATGCCAAATTTCTTAAGGATTTGTGTGTGCACAAGAGGAAGCTAAAGGGGAATGAATTGGTCATTTTAGGAAAGAATGTCTCAGCTCTTATCATTCAATTCCCCAGAAATGTGAAGATCCAGGAGTATTTACTGTCCTGTGAGATTGGGAGGACTCTTTTTCATGATGCTATGTTAGATTTGGGAGCTTCTATTAATGTGATGCCTAGATCAGTTTTTCAGATGCATGACATTGGACCTTTGCAGCCTACAGGAGTGGTTATTCAGCTAGCAGATAGGAGTCAGACTTGTTGGATCGAGAAACACGATAGAGGGGGGGGGTGAATATCGTGAAAATCTTTTCGGATATGACTAAGGGAAAATACGCAGCGGAATTAAAAACAAACACACAAGGAACACAAGTATTTTTACATGGTTTGGAGTCACGGTCGGCAGCGGAATTAAAAACAAACACACAAGGAACACAAGTATTTTTACTTGATTCGGAGTCGCGGTCGGCTCCTACTCCAAGGCCCATGGTCCTTGACCATTTACTGCGGGCAATTCTATATTCGTGCAAAGGTTTATAGATTAATACAAGAATAGTGTAGTAAGTAAATGAATACACTTTTCGTTACCGACACCCGGTGTGGATCGTACTTCGGAGCAGAGGGTCGTCGGTAGCGCTAGAGTCTTGAGATCGGAGTTTGCCGGAGCAGAGCGCTTGAACAAAAAGCTTAGAGGGGAAAGTTGTGTCCTTGAAGCATCGGGGTCGAGCCCCTTTTATAGTGCTCCTGGGGGCGCTTGATTGTTGGGGGCGCCTGACACGTGCCTTCAGATCGGAGAACCTTCATTCGCAGCTCGGTCAGCGCTTATCCCTTCAGAATTGCCTCTGGAGCTGACTGGGGCTTGAGACCTCCCGGGCGCCCAGCTTGACTTGGTCCGCTGGCTTCGTGGCTGATTTTGCTTCGACTCCTCTTTGGCTTTGACCTTGGGCGCCCGGGACCTCCCGGGCACCTAGCCCAGTGTTGATTCGAAGCGATTCTTGCTTTCTGCTTGTTTGGCTTTGACTTTGGGCACCCGGGACCTCCCGGGCGCCTAGGCCAGCTGACTGCCCCTCTCCTTTGGGGCATTCTGAGCTGCAGACACACACTCCTTCGGTCCTTGCATCCAAGGTTAGTTCCAAAACAAACAAGGCAAGAATATTAGTCCATCTTTATAGCCGTAGCTGTCTAGGTTCTAACTTCGGGTCTCCCAAATGGAACCCTAGGTCGAACCGACGCCTACTGTTCCCTCGACGGGGAACGCGCCCTCACCTACTCCTCTCAGGAGAGTTTACCTTTTGCCAACCAGCTCCTCCGGTTGGACGTTTGCCCGATCAACCTTACCGGGTCTTCATGCCCAGTCCTCAACCAGGACTTCGTGCCCACCTTCCGAGCAGGTCTTCGGTGCCCAGCCCCTTGCTAGGACTTCGTGCCCAGTCCTCGACCAGGACTTCATGCCCACCTTCCGAGCAGTTCTCCGATGCCCAGCCCCTTGCCAGACTTCTTACCCAGTCCTCGACCAGGACATCTTTGCCTAGTGTACCTAGGGCTTCTTTCCTGCACACTTAGTAAACATATTAGACAACAATAACATCTTAACTCTTGAACCCGTTGCCATTATCAAAACCCATGTTTGACTTAGGTGCTACCTGCACCAACAATCACCCCCTTTTTGATTTATGACAATCCGGTTCAAAAAGTTAAGTTAATCATATAGATAGGTAGGTAAAGTGCAAGTTAATTTCCTCCCCTAGAAGAAATCTCCCCCTAATTATTCAAAACATTCATGGGGTTTTTGAAAAAGTTTCTAAGTCTAAAATGAAACGTTTTTCAGGTTTTCAATACTTAGAAAATTTTCAAGAAAAGGTTTTTAAGTTTAGAAAATATTTTCCAAAACATATTTTGAGTTGGGCACTTAGAAAATTTTCAACCAACCAATGATTTTGAGTAAGTACTTAGAAATATTTCTTACAGCAAGTAATTTCGAAAATAATTAGATTTTGCACTTTAGAAAATTTTCTAAACTTATTCATAGGTTTCAACATTTAGAAAACATTCAAGCAGTTTTAAATACTTAGAAATATTTTTTAAGCAGTTTAAAGAAATATTTTTCAAGTACTTTAAATACATAGAAATATTTTTCAAGCACTTTAAATACGTTGAAATATTTTTCAAGCACTTTAAATACATAGAACTATTTTTCAAGCACTTTAAATACATAAAAATATTTTTTAGAAGATTTTCAGAATAAGTGCTTTAGAAAATTAACTTTCAAAAAGATCTTAAGTACTTAAGGAATTTTACTTTTTGAAAAAGGAGATAAAGGTTTTTTGAAAAAAAATGTTTAATTTTGAAAAAAAAATTAAATTTTGAAACCTTCTTTTCTCTCCTTTCCAATCTCTCCCCTTTTGCCATATATCAAAAAAAATATAGTAACAAAATATGAGTAATCACAGTAAGATGTTGTACTGAACCAATTCTAACTTTTAAACTGGATCAAATTAATTTGAATTTCCGTTTTCGGGTCCTGTCTAACCCAATTAGCTACTTACCAACTGTTATAAACAGTTGCTTTCGCTAGGGTTAGTCAAGTTAAGCGATCTGATCAAGTTAGATTTTTCTAAGCTTGACACTTAACCTGATTACTGTTAATTGGTATTTAGTGCCCCAATTACTGTAGATGCACTGACTTAAAGCATCTTGAATCAAGGCAAAGACCTAAGCATCTCAACCCATTCTAGGTTATCAATCAAAAGTACCCTAAGGTACTTGTGAGATGCTGGCTTCTAGATCTATAAGTGCATGCAGTTCTAGGGTTAGGGTCTAAGCTAAGTCCATTTTAGGGTTTAGGGTTTTAGGAAAAAAAAGTCCATTTTACGAAAAAGCCCTAGTTTTGAAGGGGGTAGTTTTTTTTAAAAAAAAACTAAGTCGGAGAAATCATTTTAAATAAAATAATGAAAATAACGAAATGATTTTGCAGAAAATAAAACATTTTTTTAAAAAAATATATAATTAGAGCAGTCCTATTCTACCAAGCATAACCCTAACTGCCTTTTTAGTGAGCTGAACTCAGACTCAGGTAGGGGTTTGGTAAATATGTCAGGTAAGTTAGATTTTGAGTCCACATGCTTAAGGACAATCTCACCCATGGCTACATGATCTCTTACGAAGTGGTGTTTGACTTCTATGTGTTTAGTTCTAGAGTGTTGGATTGGGTTCTTAGTTAGATTAATTGAACTTATATTATCAATGTAAACCTGGGTTTGGGTGTAGTCAAGCTGGAAGTCTTTAAGAGTGTGCATCATCCATAAGAGTTGTGCTACACACTATCCTAAAACTACATACTCAGCTTCAGTTGTGGATAGAGCTACACAGTGTTGCTTTCTGCTGCACCAACTTACTAGACTATTTCCTAAAAGTTTGCAGCTCCCACTTGTACTCTTTCTATCTAGTTTACAACCAGCATAGTCAGAATCCGAGTATCCTGACAGGTCAAAAGTTGAGGTCCTAGGATACCAAATCCCTACATTTAGGGTGCCCTTGATGTATCTAAGTATTCTTTTTAGGGCTACTAAGTGTGTTTCTTAGCATAGGTTTGGTATCTAGCACACATTCCTACAACAAAAAGGATATCAGGTCTGCTGGCTACAAGATAAAGTAGACTACCAATCATACTTCTATATAGTTTAAGGTCTACTGGTTTACCATCAGGGTCACTATCTATTTTTACATTTGTTGCCATGGGGGTACCTATGCTTTTGGAGTTATCCATTTTGAATTTCAACTATAAGAAAATGCTTATTAACCACGAGCGTTCACCGTTGTCGAACCGAAAATCACTGTTGTTAAAGGTCATGTTGTTAAATGGGGTGGTCTACATCAACAGTTACAAACCGTTGTCGTTTATAGTAAATAACAACAGTGTAGCAATGATTTTTCACCGTTGTATTATAATGTGATCAATATCAGGTTAACAATAGTATTAAACCGTTATTTGTGTGTGATTTAAATAATAGTTTGACAACAAATAAAAATTGTTGACTTTTGGTTGAGGCAGCCAACAATTTACAACAAATGACATTTAAAAAATAAATTATTTAAATAATTAAACAATATTGAGCAAACACACTTCAAACTATCATAATCAAAATATCATCAAATATCATACATCATACTGTCCAAATATTATACATCAATATATCCCCAGTATTTGTCCAAACTGTGATAACATCATCAAAATATCATAAAGAAAAAGGGAATTCATCAATGAGACGAAAAGAAGAGACTCTAATCTTGTGCATACTTCCACTTGAGCTCCTTCTCCGCTTTGGCAGTGCTGGCATAAAGGGTTTCAGCATCGCCAGGCCGTCTCGCAGTCAGGATCAGAGGAATTATCTGAAATAATATTGTGTCAGAGACCAATAAGAAAGACCAAATGAACAACAGGAATTTTGCAAATTTCTATCTCGACAAAAGGCTCAAGTTTTTCCCTTTATATTTCTCAGCAATTTCATACAAGTTAGACTTGAAAGCATCAATGTTTTCACTGGCGAAGTCGAGAAAAAGCAAAACCTATTGATAGCAAGATACAAAATTAAGATAGATCCACCACAGAAAAATAAAGGCTTCCGTTAAAATATGAAATGTAAAATACAAGAGAAAATACAAAAGTATAATCAGAAAGAAAAATGTTATAAATTAACATGATGCAGTTAAATGGTTAAAAAGAAGATTGAAGCATGTCGTTTCAGCTAAATTACACTGTAAATTAGAGAAATGACATCTAGAACGTACCACAAAATTGAACAAAAGACAAGAAATATAATCATAAATATATAATTAACAAAAGATTTGACGCCAAAGTAACTATCAATCAATAAATAAGAATGCTCCTCAAAAAAATCCACAGGATAATATTCAAATGATTATTTAATAATGAAATATATATATATATATATATGTTTACTGATAAATGTCAGATCAATTCATTTGCAGATGAATCCATGAATAGTTTATGGATACATGTTAAGAAACATACAACTATTCACAAATAGTACCCAATATCATGGGGATAAAATCTTGTTGAGGTTTTCACAAAAAGAAAGATGCCAGAATATCCGGACAAAAATGAACAAGGAGACCATATATATGATAAATACATAGAGAACGCCACATAGCTACTGATGTTGTTCGCTAAGAGTAGTAAAAGTTAATTACATGCACAGTTCAAGGATATAGTTGACCAAGCATTATTTATTTGTTGCATTAAGAAGTAAGTTTAATCAAAGTACAACAAATCTACTCCTCTTACTTTGCTATTGGGGTTGTTAAAGAACTTCGTCAGGAAAGGGCGATTGCTTGGGTCCTTGTCAAATGTAGCAACGACAGGCATACTTGCAGATTCAATGAACTTCTCTAGACCATCAACATTAAAATCCTGCAAAAGACTAATGTCGTTTAATCACTGGAAGTGAATTGTAATATGTTATATATCAGGGAAGTTTCATATTTAGCAAAATTGAAGCACAAAGTAAGCTAGCAAAGGTACCTCAAAATCAACACAAAGTTCATCAAAGGGCTTGAAGAGCCTAAGTGGTAGTTTTACAGTTGGATCTCCACGTGGAAGGAATTTAGCCTCCAAGGTATGTCCAAAGTCATAGTCTGAACGTAGTTTTTCAGCAACCTTTATAAAATTCTCAAATTTCTCCCCAAAAAATTCTTGAAATATTCCAACCTGTACAATGATTTGCCAGTATAAGGACAAAAAGAATTACATAGATAACAAACATGCAAAGTGATTCCTAACAATGTAGATCTTTTTATCAACGATTAGGTTTCCAGCATCTTCTGCAGATCCAATTATAGAGGACGCAGGACCAGCTTGTTTCTTCAGGTATTCAACTATTCCATCAGCATCACCTCCATTCCTGAAAATCTTTAGTGTAGGAAAGCCCTTGATTTCATATTTTGATGCAAGCTCCTTGTTTGCATCATCATTTGCATCAACCTTAGCTAGAACAATTGGTGGATCATTTTTACTCAATATTGATGCAGCCTTCTCATACTACAAATAAGAGATAATAAAGTATTAGGGAGTTTGTCATTGTGCTACAAAAAATTTTACCTCAGGAGCAAGCCGCTTGCAGTGTCCACACCTATTAAGGAAAACATAAAATATCATTCAACAACTGGGTAATGGTAAAGCTAATGCATGAAGCATTATCTGTCACTGAAGATGATGGCATAAAATATCATTCAACAACTGGGCTGGCTATACTCTCAAGGAGGTGTTTGCTTGCCATCATTTTATTGCACAATTCACCCGAGCTTTGCAGCCACATCTAATCGTAGTCACTGAGAGATGTAAAAGGCGATTACGCTCGCCCCCAGCGCTCCCGACAGCCTGCCCCTAAGCCAAGACGAGAGAGGTAAATCACGGTAACCGAAACAGTTAGACACAGTGGGCGAGAATTGTACACAGACGTCTTTGATATTATCGCAGCGCGCCCCGTGCGGCTCGAACCCAGGCGGTTAGATGTAAGCCCCTGTGCTCTAACCATCTCGGCTGCCCGTGGGGGCTCGTAGTCACTGAGAGAGACACAGAAGAAGATGGCGCGCACATCCTTGAAATTACACGAATCAACTGATACCTAGAATAGAGAGTTTGAATCTCATTCAAGGAGCACCCAAACCCAGTTCATGCAAACAAATGCAAGTGATCATAACATACTTTATTTGGGGATGCGAGCAATCAAACTTCACGGGATATGGCTCGTCTAAAGAAAACTCGATGAAAGCAAGCCCATTGCACTGGGTAATTCCTTCAGAATACAGAATGTCTATCATTGTGGGTTCAAAATCATTGCTGTTGATGCAGTCTGACCCTGATTGTTGTTTTGGTGTTGACACTGATTTAAGTTTGATATAAGTGTGGTTGAATTCGGATTAGTCCAGGTGGATCGGGAGATCACATGCTGGCAGTGGAAAAGTCCTAGCTTGGAGGGCTAGGTGTGAAAAGTCCTAACTTGGAGGGTTAGGTGTGAAAAGTCCTAGCATGGAGGGCTAGGTGTGAAAAAGTCCTAGCTTGGAGGGCTAGGTGTGAAAAAGTCCTAGCATGGAGGGCTAGGTGTGAAAAGTCATAACTTGGAGGGTTAGGTGTGAAAAAGTCCTAGCTTGGAGGGCTAGGTATGAAAAGTCCTAACTTGGAGGGTTTGGTGTGAAAAAGTCCTAGCTTGGAGGGCTAGGTGTGAAAATTCCTAGCTTGGAGGGCTAGGTGTGAAATATCCTAACTTGGAGGGTTAGGTGTGGAAAAGTCTTAGCTTGGAGGGTTAGGTGTGAAAATTTCTAACCTGGAGGGTTAGGTGTAGAAAAGTCCTAGCTTGGAGGGCTAGGTTGGATGAAATCCTGGCTTAGAGGGTCAGGTCCTAGCTTGGAGATCTAGGTTTGATGAAACCCTGGCTTGGAGGGCCAGGTCCTAGCTTGGAGGGCTAGGTTGGATGAAACCCTGGCTTGGAGGGTCAGGTCCTAGCTTGGAGGGCTAGGTTGAAGTCCCGGTGAGTGAGACTGGGCATGGAGTCTTGGTCCGGGGGACTGAGCACGAGTCAAAGAAGGCTGGGAGCCCGTTCTCTTGACTTAGAGTGGATTTGGCCTTGCCTGGATCGGTCTGGTGACCGATCAGGGAAGTTGGCACGGTGTTCCCTCATGGATCGGTCTGGTGACCGATCTAGCTATGTCTAATCGATCTGGTGACCGATCAGGGAGCATACAATGACTTTGTTAGGCTATTGATCGTCTCCTGATCGGTCTGGTGACCGATCAGGGAGAATATTCAGATCATTCTGGTGAACGATCAGGGAGAGGTCAGTAGGTTTCGTGGGATTTCATGATCGGTCAGGCTGAACGATCAATTGGTCGCAACATTTCTCACTCGAACCAATCAGGATGACTCCTGATCGGTCAGGAAGCAGCCTAATCGGTCACCAGACCTATCAGGGCATAGCCTGATAGGTCTGGGGACCGGTCAGGAGTGTGCAACAGACTGCTGGATATGTCTGGTGACCGATCATGGTCCTCTCTGATCGGTTTGGGGACCAATCAGTAGCTGAACTTTAATTCAAATTTACTGTCAGACGCTCTGATCGCGTCTATTTTCTCTGCCGATTCTCTGATACACTGCTGATTATGTTTGATATGATTTGCTAAGCTTCTGTTGAAGTGTGCAGGCTTTACAGGGATGATTCAAACACTCAAGGAGGGTCAATGGGAGACTTTCCATTGAGCAGGTTTGTACGCATTCTCTTCTCAGGTTTCAACGGCTTCTGAGACACGGCTGGCGACTGACGGAAGCTCAGCTGGAGAGGGTCTTCAGTGGACTGAGTGCTCAGGGAGGTCTGAGGGGTTCAGGCTGTGCTCAGAGGATACTGGCGAAGCTTGGCGACTAGGAGAGGAAGCTTAAGACAAAGCTGGAAGCAGAGGAGCTGGAGAGGTAAACAGACAGAAACTTGAGGAGATTGGATGGGCTGTGTCGAGAGTGTTCTTACTACATTCTTGTGAGGTTCTCTTCTCGAGTGTCTCGTGAGCTTAACTTGTATCAATCTGTGAGACAGCTTGTAGAGAGGTTTCTCCACCGAGAAGGAGGCTTCAGTTTATCCGGTGTTCACCGGGGCTTGATCTGCCTACGATCAAGGGATCGCCCACCTCACGTGCACGCCAAGGAGTAGGGGCACGTTATCCCCGAACCTTGTAAACGATCCTTGTTAGCGTCGGTTTGCTTTCCTTTGTTTGTTTTGTTGTTTGTCACTTCTGTTTCTGCTTTTGTCTTCTGCTGCCTAATCTCTTAAGTGCAGAAACTTAAAAGAACAAGAATTTGTGTCTGGCTATATTCACCCCCCCCTCTCTAGCCATCCAAGTTCCAACAAGTGGTATCAGAGCTTGGGGCTCTGTTCAAGCGGCTTAACATCCGAGAGCTTCAACGATGGCCATGGGAATAGAAGGGTTCAACACAAACAGACCTCCATTCTTGGATGGTTCAGATTTTCCGTATTGGAGGTCATGGATGGAATTTTATTTGAAGACAAACATGAGCATGTGGTTCTCAGTGAAGGAGGGTTTCTCTCCTCCAAAGGATATTGAGGGAAAATATCTAGACTTTTCCATGTGGTCGACTGAGCAAATCAAAAAGGGGGAAGCCAATGCCAAAGCTGTTGTCACCTTGCAATGTGGGATGAACAAAGACCAGCTAATCAAGGTTGGCCCCTTCACTTCGGCCAAAGACCTATGGAACAAACTCATTGAGCTCCATGAGGGAACTCAAGATACACAGACAGTCAAGAAGGACTTTCTTCTCAGCCAACTTCAAAATCTGTCCATGGAAGAAGATGAAACTGTGAGTATACTTCATGGTTGTTTTAAAGAAATCCTCAACGGTCTCCACTCCATCAATGAAAAGGTAGAAAACCAAGACCTAGTAAGGTATGTTCTTAATGCTTTTCCTAGGAACGCCTTGTGGTCATCCATGGTGGATGCTTACAAGGTTTCCAAGGACTTATCTTTTGTTAAGTTAGAGGATTTGTTTTGTGAGATGGAGCTACACGAGATCTCTATCACAAGCCCAAAAGAGAAAGGGTTTGTTTTTGTAGCAGGTGACAAAAACAAAAAGAAGAATGACAAGGAGGAGGAGGAAAGCCACTGTCACATGGCTCTCGTGGCCTTAGAAGAGTCATCCAAGGAGAGTGACAGCGAATTAAGCTCCTCAACCGCGCCTTCATCATCTTCGGCTGATGAAGAGGTAATCTCTCCCGAGTTGGATAAGTGCTATAGAACAATAGCATACCTAACTAAGTTGCTTAAGAAATCTAAGGCAAAAGTTAAATCATTAAGATTAGAAGTAGAGGAATTGAAAACCTCTAAGGATGAGGTAATTGATGACTCACATGATAAGTCCCTTGAGAATGAAAATAAGGACTTAAAGAGCGAAATTGAAAATCTCAAGAATATTCTTGAGAAGTTTTCAACTAGCTCTAACACATTAGACATGGTACTAAATTCCCAAAGGGTGATTTACAACAAGGCCGGTTTGGGTTACCAACCTAAAGAACCTAGTGTCATATCACTAATGTCTAGAACACATTTTGGATCACAAAATAAGTCTATGGTTCAAAAGGCTTGAAAGAAAATGACTAAGGCATGGGTGCCAAAGTCTTTCATTGTAGATGCCTTAGGTCCCAAAATTTGGGTACCTAAAAGTTCCATATTTCGAATTGTATAAGCATTATTTGAGGGGGAGCATCTATCAACATGGGAGGTTGATATTTGGTGCTCCAAACCCATGACCAAGGAAAAAATTGTCACTCACATGGTTGGTTATGGAAAATTCGAATTAAATGCTTTGAGCTTCATTGTCTTAGTTCTTATAACAAGATGATCCCTTGGCTAGTGATTTATGAAATCTCATTTGGGCAATAAGGAAACTTATCATGCAACGAATGATAGTATATCCATGCTTCAAAATAAATAAACAAGTTTTGAGAAAAAAATATTCACATGAATGGTTTAGGTTGACACATAACTTACTCTTGCCATGGATTGTTTAGGATAATTAGGTTTATTGTTGCAATATATGTTTTCCTGCAATTCATGGTTTATGATATGCCTTATGTCAAGCCTAAGGAGTCCATTTTCTTGTATATGTTATACAACATGAATGCATGATAAAGAACAAGGATTAACACATAGTTTGTACTAATAAGGCATCACCAAACAAAGAACATGAGCTTAAGGTTTAGGCTTAAGTTTTTCTTAATATTTTGGAGATGAACTTAGTTGAATATGCCATGATCTTACTGTTTGTGTGATTAACCTTAATGTATGATACCAATTTTGGTTAAGAACAGCATGCTCACATAGTTCATGATGTTTCAAGTTCCATGACTTGTTTTATTTTCCCACTGATATCAAACCTAATGTCATCCATATGCCTAATATTAATTGGATCACTAAGGTATCAGTACTTAAGTGTAGGTTGGATTATCTAGATTATTAGGAATAAACAAGAATATACTTAGAACATAACTGATCATTCAAACCTAGTGTTGGTACTTTAATCCATAGAAATTCTTGATTATTGATGTGAAATGAAGCCTAGTTAAGGGACCCAAATCAGATTGCTTGTTTTAATTAAATGAATTATGGTTAATGGAACTCATTTAGGGAGTAGATTTGATTGTATTAGGGATTAGAGTGATTAAGAGTTGAAACGAACTTGTTTCTGAAACTGATCAGTTTCAGAAAACATTCTGTATCAGACCTGATCGGTCCACCGACAGATCAGGACTCACCCTGATCGGTCCGATGACCGATCAGATCAACACTGATCAGAGGTATCAGACTACTCCTCAGTCCGATCCCATTTCATCAAGTTGTATCAGATTACCTGATCATACTGATACACACAAATTGATACAAACCAAGTACAATTGAAACATACTTGATCCTCCATTGGTACAAACCTGGTACTAAGTGAGTACAAGTTTGTTCAAGTGTTCAAAGAAGGGTAGGAATTTTTAAGACCCTTGATTCTCATAAATTTTTCTGAAACATCAAGTATTAAAATGCTGATTTGATACAAACCTATGTTGGAATGTTGAAATTCATAAGAAAGGGTTTGTTGAGTCATGACTCTTGTTCTTAATGTCGTGTTTCAAAAAAGTTTCTGGAATGTCGAATATCAATGGAGTCTACACCCTTGTTTTGGAATGCAAATTGTTAATGCAATCTGATCAGGAACGTATCAGGGTTTCATAATTTTTTCTGAAATCTGATCGCTCCCCCGACTAATAAGAAATATTTCTGTATCAAATAATCAACGAACCTGATCGGTCCGGAGACCAATCAGGATTATATGTCAGATACAGATGCATTCCTTACTTGACATATGAAACATATACATGTTTGACCATAATATAATTCCGTATATGCTTTCATGTGAAATTCAAAATTTACCTTTGATTATTTTAGGTTTGGGGAGTGACCCTTGGTTTGAGGGGGAGGTATGTTCCAACTTAATAACCATACCCTTTTCGATGTTTGACAAAGGGGGAGAAAATGGTTGATTAAGTTTAGGGTTATTGTAGGGGGAGGACCTTGATTCCCTTACGATAATTGAACTGCCTTCAATTGATCATTAATGCCTAAACTTAAATTGAGTTGTCAAACAACAAAAAGGGGGAGATTGTTGATGCAGTCTGACCCTGATTGTTGTTTAGGTGTTGACACCGATTTAAGTTTAATTTAAGTCTAGTTGAATTCGGATTAAGTCCAGGTGAATCGGGAGATCGCATGCTGGCAGTGGAAAAGTCCTGGCTTGGAGGGCTAGGTGTGAAAAGTCCTAACTTAGAGGGTTAGGTGTGAAAAGTCCTAGCTTGGAGGGCTAGGTGTGAAAAGTCCTAACTTGGAGGGCTAGCTGTGAAATATCCTAACTTGGAGGGTTAGGTGTGAAAAAGTCCTAGCTTGGAGGGCTAGGTGTGAAAAGTCCTAGCTTGGAGGGCTAGCTGTGAAAAGTCCTAACTTGGAGGGTTAGGTGTGAAAAAGTCCTAGCTTGGAGGGCTAGGTGTGAAAAGTCCTAGCTTGGAGGGCTAGGTGTGAAAAGTCCTAACTTGGAGGGTTAGGTGTGGAAAAGTCCTAGCTTGGAGGGCTAGGTGTGAAAATTCATAACCTGGAGGGTTAGGTGTGGAAAAGTCCTAGCTTGGAGGGCTAGGTTGGATGAAATCCTGGCTTGGAGGGCCAGGTCCTAGCTTGGAGGGCTAGGTTTGATGAAACTCTGGCTTGGAGGGCCAGGTCCTAGCTTGGAGGGCTAGGTTGGATGAAACCCTGGCTTGGAGGGTCAGGTCCTAGCTTCGAGGGCTAGGTTGAAGTCCCGGTGAGTGAGACTGGGCATGGAGTTTTGGTCCGGGGGACTGAGCACGAGTCAAAGAAGGCTGGGAGCCCGTTCTCTTGACTTAGAGTGGATTTGGCCTTGCCTAGATCGGTCTGGTGACCGATCAGGGAAGTTGGCACGGTGTTCCCTCGTGGATCGGTCTGGTGACCGATCTAGCTATGTCTAATCGATCTGGTGACCGATCAGGGAGCATACAGTGACCTTGTTAGGCTACTGATTGTCTCCTGATTGGTCTGGTGACCGATCAGGGAGACTATTTAGATCGTTCTGGTGAACGATCAGGGAGAGGTCAGTAGGTTTCATGGGATTTCATGATCGGTCAGGCTGAACGATCAATTGGTCGCAACATTTCTCACCCGGACCGATTAGGATGACTCCTGATCGGTTAGGAAGCAGCCTAATCAGTCACCAAACCGATCAGGGCACAGCCTGATAGGTCTGGGGACCGATCAGGAGTGTGCAGCAGACTGCTAGATAGGTCTGGTGACCAATCAGGGTCCTCTCTGATCGGTCTGGGGACCGATCAGAAGCTGAACTTTAATTCAAATTCACTGTCAGACGCTCTGATCGCGTCTATTTTCTCTGTCGATTCTCTGATACACTGCTGATTATGTTTGATATGATTTGCTAAGCTTCTGTTGAAGTGTGCAGGCTTTACAGGGATGATTCAAACACTCAAGGAGGGTCAAAGGGAGGCTTTCCATTGAGCAGGTTTGTACGCATTCTCTTCTCAGGTTTCAACGGCTTTTGAGGCACGGCTGGCGACTGACGGAGGCTCAGCTAGAAAGGGTCTTCAGTGGATTGAGTGCTCAGGGAGGTCAGAGGGGTTCAGGCTGTGCTAAGAGGATGCTGGCGAAGCTTGGCGACTAGGAGAGGAAGCTTAAGACAAAGCTGGAAGCAGAGGAGCTGGAGTGGTAAACAGACAGAAACTTGAGGAGATTGGCTGGGCTGTGTCGAGAGCTCTTTGTTGCTTTGTGCTTAAGTGTTCTTACTACATTCTTGTGAGGTTCTCTTGTCGAGTGTCTCGTGAGCTTAACCTGTATCAATCTGTGAGACAGCTTATGGAGAGGTTTCTCCACCGAGAATGAGGCTTTAGTTTATCCGGTGTTTACCGGGGCTTGATCTGCCGACGATCAAGGTATCGCCCACCTCACGGGCACGCCAAGGAGTAGGAGCAAGTTATCCCCGAACCTTGTAAACCATCCTTGTTAGCCTCAGTTTGCTTTCCTTTGTTTTGTTTTGTTGTTTGTCACTTCTGTTTCTGCTTTTGTCTTCCGCTGCCTAATCTCTTAAGTGCAGAAACTTAAAAGAACAAGAATTTGTGTCTGGCTATATTCACCCCCCCTCTCTAGCCATCCAAGTTCCAACAATTGCTAGATATTTCCACAGCCTGCACAAGCAGCCAATGTTCTAAAGTAAATATGGTTTGAATTGCAGTTGAATGCTCAATGAAGAAACAAGCTGAAAGCATTCAATATTTCCATGAAAACAGAGAATGAGGATAAGGTTTGGGCATAATCCCCTTTCCAATGATAAGGGTAGAGATAATACCAAGTATCTACAGGAATGCTAATGTTCAGGTACACCAGATGCGCGAGTAATTTGACACTGCTAATTGGCAATCATTAACTATTTACAAATATGACTTGATCATGACAACCCTATGACAATAAACAAATAACACTCTTGGAAGTCATTAAATTTGGTCGATCATGCTTCATTCAATTTCACCCCTTTTGCCACCCCACAAATGCAAACCTCAAGAATTTCTATAATTAACAAACTAGCAAGTGTATGGCGCCAATTGTGTTTCTACAAAAAAGAGAAAACCAACTAGATACAAATGAAATTCACTGATAAATAACTATCGACATGAAGCATCGAAAAATCATTTATGTCCCCGTAAGTGTAAATACTTCTATCAAAATCTTTACATGTGTGCTTAAAATAACCTAAATAAGGGAATACCTGTTCTTCCGTTATCTGCAAGAACCCTATAGTGTAATAAATGATCAGTTCCTTCAAATTCCCACCAATAACCTTCAAATTTCAAACAAGTACTAGTTTGGGATGAACAAAAAATTCAGAAAATCATTAGATATTAAAAAATGATGGTAGAGTGTGAACATATACCTTTGCCAATCTAGAATTCCCCACCAAAGTTATTAGGAATTCGAATAACTAACATCAATTAAAAAAACCATAAGATGATGCATCAAGAAATAAACACAAACTAGATTTTCCATTAGATGAAAATACTGGAAGAAGATAAAAACTAAATTCTTGCCTTAGATTAAAATGTTGGAACAAAGTGAGTCCCATTCAGGTAGAAAAATGCTAATTGAGTCCCATTCAGTCTTACTAATGGTTTGTGGTTTGTTCCAACATTGTGCCTTATTAATTCTTGCCTTAGTTTGTGGTTTGTTCCAACAATATTAACAAACTAGAAAAATGCTTGATATAAAAAATAATGTGATTTAATAGGCATTTGTGGTGATTAGGTAGAAAGGTACCATCTCAGTGTTAAGCTAGGCTTGATACTGCACATGGTCGACAAGGGTCAGGCAATGCTACCAGGCATTTGTGGTGATTAGGTAGAAAGGTACCATCTCAGTGTTGCCATATTTGATCTGAAGAACATAAAATTGTTTTTACTAACTACTGTCACACATAGAAAAAAAGGTGGAGATCAAATTCCTTTTGAGAAAAGACAAACTTGATTGGTTGATACACAGAGGAAAATCTATGCTCAAAACTTTTAGTTTTGAAGTATATATAAGAATAACAGGCATCAAACTTCTAGACAAGAATATATGCTAAAAGTTGGAAACATTAAGACGTCAGAATCAACATATAAAAAAATGCTGAAGAAATAAGGGCATCAACAAAGCAGATCGTAAAAGGAGGCACTCACTGACGCCATTCCGGCAGGAGAAGTGCTTCCCGTTGGATTCCAGCACGGGATCCGAGAAGTC
Source organism: Boesenbergia rotunda (assembly GCA_024364735.1). Lineage (NCBI taxonomy): Eukaryota > Viridiplantae > Streptophyta > Magnoliopsida > Zingiberales > Zingiberaceae > Boesenbergia > Boesenbergia rotunda. The sequence goes on from JAGFNQ010004466.1 coordinate 33,734, forward strand.
AAAAGGGAGAGCTTCCCCTCGGAAGCTGTAACCCACGGGTGAAGAGGGGATGCTATCGGCGTCTTCGCTCGAGACGTGGTGGACGGGGACGTTGTGGAGTCCAAAAGCGCCATCGGAGGGCGCATCGTCGAGGTCATCGAGACCGACACCCTCGGACGGGGAGAACGCGGACGAGAAGGCGTCGAAACGCTGCGATGGTAGTCAGGGGTCGTAGCCCAGGTAACCGTCGTTGTCACCGTCGAAACCTCCTCATCGTCGCCTTTGGTGAAGGCATCGTCGAAGGAAGAAGCCATCGCCTTCCCCTCCCCCCCCTCTCTCTCTCTCTCGCCCCTGAAACCCTCGCCCCTTTTCTTTTTGGCAACCGGCGAAGCAAACATAAGGCGGGCGTTTTCGCGCTCGCTCGCTGTTGTGTATTACCACGTAAGCAACACCAATAGACAACGGTTATTTAAAAACTGTTGTCGTAACCAACCCAATAGACAACAGTTTTTAAAAAACCGTTGTCTTTGACATACATAAGACAACAATTTTTTAACAACCGTTGTCTTTTTCTGCAAAAAATTTTTCAACATCTACAGTTTTGGAAAAAACCGTTGTTAAATAAAAAAAGACAACGGTTTTTCAAAAAATCGTTGTCTATTGGGTGTTGTTGAATCCAAATATTCTTGTAGTAACTCTTTAGCATATTTGGATTGATGGACATAATTTTCATCCCTAGTTTGCTTAATTTGTAGACCTAAAAAGAAGTTGAGCTCACCAACTAAGCTCATTTCGAATTTGTTTTCCATTATTTTTACAAATTCTTTTAGAAAATTTGAGTTGGTGGATCCAAAAATTATATCGTCAACGTAGATTTGGGCAATAAAGATTTTCTTTTTCTAAGGTCTTAATGAACAGAGTTGAGTCAATTTGTCCTTGTTTAAATTCCTTAGAAATGAGGTAGGTTGATAGACATTCATACCATGCCTTAGGTGCTCGTTTTAGTCCATATAGTGCCTTATTGAGTTTGTAAACATGGTCAGGTTTTTCTAAGTCCTCAAAACCGAGGGGCTGTCCTACATAGACTTCTTTCTTAATAAATCCATTTAGAAAAGATGACTTTACATCCATTTGGTAGAGTTTAAATCCTTTATGTGATGCAAAGGCTAACAACATCCTAATGGACTCATGTCTGGATACTGGGGCATAGGTTTCGTCATAGTCTAACCCTTCGACTTGACTGAACCCTTTGGCTACTAAGCGGGATTTATTTCTAACTATTTCTCCTTGGTCATTTAGCTTATTCCTAAACACCCACTTAGTGTCAATAATGGATTTGCTCTCAGGTTTAGGTACTAGTTCCCAGACTTGGTTCCTTTCAAACTGGGCTAACTCTTCTTGCATTGCTATGATCCAATCAGGATCAGGTAAGGCTTCCTCTATAGTCTTAGGTTCGATTTTTGAAATTAGTGCAATCTGACTAAGATTTCTATAGAAAGACCTAGTTCTGACTCCTAAGGTTGGATCACCCACAATTTGATCAGTTGGGTGGCTGAGTTTGGGTTTCTTGGTTTTTCTAGAACGTGGTTCAGCTGGATGGTTTGGTTCAGTATTTGGTTCAACTACTTGGGTTGGTTCAATTATTGGTTTAATTGACTCAATAGTTGGTTCCATAGTTAGTTCATTTAGGGGTTCAATTAGTGGTTCAATTAGTGGTTCAATAATTTGTTCATTATCTTCGTGTTCACTATTTGATGGATTTAGATCTAGATTATCATATTTTGAATTAATTTCCTCATCAAATATTAGATTTGTTCTTTCTTCAATTTTATTAGTTTGTTTGTTGTAAAACCTATAGGCCCAACTTGTTGTTGAATATCCTAAGAAGACCCCTGGGTTGACTTAGACTGAAATTTACCTAGATATTCCTTGGTGTTTAGGATATGGACTTTGCACCCAAAGACCCTTAGGTAATGTAGGTTTGGAAGTCTATGGTAGTATAATTCATAGGGAGTTTTATTATGTCGTTTGTTAATTAGGACCCTATTTTGGATATAGCAAGCCGTACTAATTGCTTCTGTCCAAAATTGGTTCGCTAGGTTGAATTCATTGAGCATAGTCCTAGCGGCTTCCTGTAGGGTTCTATTTTTCTGTTCGACTATCCCATTTTGCTAGGGGGTTCTAGGACACGAAAATTCGTGTATGTACCCGTTTATTCTACAGAATCCCTCGAATCTTTGATTCTCAAATTCTCCTCCATGATCACTCCTAAGTCTTTTGATTTTGGTATCGTTTTGATTTTCAATTATCTTACAAAAATCAATAAATAGGTTTAGGGTTTCATCTTTAGTCTTTAGGAGCCTAACCCAAGTAAACCTAGAGTAATCATCTATAATTACTAAGTAGTATCGGTTTCCGCTTAGTGATTTGGCTCCATGTGAATCAAATAGGTCAAGGTGCAGGAGCTCAAGTGTAGTTTGAGTTAGATCTAATTGAATTTGTTTGTAATTAGACCTAGTTTGTTTACCTTGGTTGCATGATTCACATATTATGTTTTCATGGTTCTTAATTTTTGGTATTCCTTTAATTAAACCAAGTTGGGTGATTTCTGAAATTAATCTCAGATTAGTGTGACCTAATCTCCTATGCCAGAGGTTTGATTCTTCTAACTAAGTTAAGAAGCATTTAGGTATTAAGGGTAGGTTTATAGTGTAAACATTATTTTTCCTAGTGCCCTTAAGCATGAATTCTGAGTCTTGCAAATTTCTAATCAGGCAGTCAGAGTTGGTGAAGGTAACTACATAGCCAGTATCACATAATTGACTTATACTAAGCAAGTTAAACTTAAAGTTCTCAACCAAGAGTACCTTTTTAATTACGAAATCAGATTTGAGTTCAATGTTACCTGACCCAATGACTTTGAGTGTAGCATTGTTGCCAAATGCTATTGAGACTAGGTTCTTGAACTTGAGTTTGGAGAATTTCAATTTGTCCCCAGTCATGTGTCTGGAGCACCCGCTATCCAACATCCATTGGTCCAAATCTTTATGTTCCTACACATAAAGAGTTTGTTGATTTGGATCTAATTAGAATCAAGGATAGCCTAAATTGATTTTCACAACCTAGTCTGTCTCACCCAATCTAGAGTTATCAATCACGTTAACCTTATGGGGTTTTGTGAGACAGGTTTTAATAGAAGTATAGATTTTATTTTGAAAACTATGATTAGTTTTAAAAAATTAACTTAATTTTGAAAAACCAATTAATTATGTTTATAAATTTATTTTAAAAAAATGGTTGAATCTAAGATTAATTGTAATCTGTGTTAGATTCAAATCTGACAATAGTAAAGTGAATTTGGTTTTCAATAATCGACTTCTAGGTCTTGGCGAGGCACTAGGCCTTCTTTGGTCGTAGCCTTATTGGATCATCAACCCTTTCCTTGACAAAGCTTTTTATTGAAAATCCATTTTCAAGTTACTCTTTGAAAGATTTTGGTCTAACTAGTTTAGGTCTTGAATCGGTAGCTTCAGCTAGTTCCGCCAAAATGGCTTCCCTAACTTACTATCATCTCACCTCCACCTAATACTATGTTATTCAAATTTCAGTTAATCGGTTTAGTCCTTAATCTAACCAGTCCTAGGTCTAAGCATGGTAAATTGCAGAAAATAAATAAACAAGCAATCATGCAATTTTACAATAAGAAAAGGAATTTATTTAACTATAAAAATAGTTTTTAAGTTTGCTCCCCCTGGACTAAAGCCACGGTAATGATTAGGCAAGATATGAATCTTGTCATTGGGGATCCAATACTGGTTTGGTCCAGCTTGGTTGTTCAGGCAAAGTTTGGTTACCCATGCCTGAACTTTGGGTCTAGACTGATTCAGTACAGCATAATATAACCTTTGTCTAGCCTTGGTTCGATACCCTAACCCGGATCAATTTAAAACTGACTTCTGTTTTCCAAGGATCATATCAAGACCCTTGGAACCCGTAGTTAATCGTTCCAAAGCTGCTCTTAGGTTCTTGACTTGAATTTTCAAGGAGGAGTTCTTTTTCTCAAGTTTTTCAACTTGAGTAGAGGTTCCTTCTTGAACCTTCTCAGTTAAGGATCTAGAGTCAGCTCCCTCTTTCAGGAGTTTTACTTCCTGTCGGAGAGACTCGACTCGAATTTTGGCTTTCGCCAAGTTACTAGATAGGTATGCAATTAATTCAGCTAATTCACATTTTGAATAACCACTTACAGTTATTTTGCCGTCTTCTGATATGGTGAGCTTTCCGTCGTCCGGCTCCTATTCTGATCCGGTGTCGATTTCTTCGAATGCAGTCAAGGCGAGCAGGTTCGATTGTGGGGCCTCTTCTTCTTCTTCGGATGAAGACTTGTCCCACGTTGCTTGAAGGGTCTTCTTCCTTCTTGTTTTCTTGGCTTCTTTCAGATTAGGGCACTTCGATTTGAAGTGTCCCTTCTTGTTGCATTCGACGCAGGTCACACTTGATTTGTTCTTGGATGGTTCAACCGGATCCTCCTTCTTTCGGCTGGCTTTTCTCTGTTGGACTGATTCTTCAATTCCTTTAGTAGTCCCGGGCAAGCCGAACCAGCTTGGGTCGATCCCCTTCGCTGTCTTCTGAGTCTGAGTCTGAGTCAAACTCGGGTGCAAGTTGAGGCTTCTTCTTGACTATCTTTCTTGTTTTGCCTGCAACAAAAGCAATACCTTTCTCGGCCAAGGTTCAGTTAGTCTGCTCATGTAATTCAAGTTCAGAAAATAACTCATCTAATTTGATTTTAGAAAGATCCCTTGAAACTTTGTACGCATCTACCATAGATGCCCACAAAGTATTTCTCGGGAAAGCGTTAAGGATATACCTGATCAGGTCACGGTTTTCTACCTTATGACCGATTGTTTGTAGATCATTCATCAACTCCTGGATTCTGGCATGGAGCTGGGCTGCTGACTCACCGTCGTTCATTTTGATCGTGTATAGCTTGTTTAGCAGTAGGTCCCTCTTGCTGATTCGGGTGTCAGAGGTTCCTTCGTGTAATTCAATTAACTTACCCCAGAGTTCTTTTGTACTGTTGAATGGTCCCACCCGGTTCAGCTCTTCTTTGGTTAGACCGCATTGAAGTGTCTGGGTTGCTTTAGCATCAGCCTCGATCTTCCTTTTTAGCGAGGCGTCCCATTCAGTGTAAGGTTGTGCCACTCCTTCAGCATTTTTTAGGATTTCCAGACCAGATTGGATTATGATCCACATGTCCACCTGAGTTTTCAGGTGGACTTCCATCCGACTCTTCCAGTAGGAGAAGTCCTCCCACTGAAGAGTGGTGGTCTGGCTATACTAAAACCCTCTTGCATGGCCATTTAGAAATTACTGAAATAAAAATAACAAAAAACTGTCCCAAGACTTGGTCTTGGATTAGCAGTGCAGGAATAAGATAATTAAAAGAAATTATCGAGTGGTGTTGCACCAACCTCGATTAACGATAGAAACTTCGATCGAAAAAGAAATTAAAAACTTCGTAAAAATCTGAAAAATTCCCAAATTGGTGGTTGCACCAAATTTGAGCTACCCCGCTCTGATACCACTTGTTGGATCGAGAAACACGATAGAGGGGGGTGAATATCGTGAAAATCTTTTCGGATAAGACTAAGAGAAAATACGCAGCGGAATTAAAAACAAACACACAAGGAACACAAGTATTTTTACTTGGTTCGGAGTCGCGGTCGGCTCCTACTCCAAGGCCCACGGTCCTTGACCGTTTACTGCGGGCAATTCTATATTCGTGCAAAGGTTTATAGATTTAATACATGAATAGTGCAGTAAGTAAATGAATACACTTTTCGTTACCGACGCCCGGTGTGGATCATACTTCGGAGCAGAGGGTCGTCGTCGGCGCTAGAGTCTCGAGATCGGAGTTTGCCGGAGCAGAGCGCTTGAACGAAAAACTTAGAGGCATTGGAATGTTGTGTCCTTGAAGCCTCGGGGTCGAGCCCCTTTTATAGTGTTCCTGGGGCGCCTGATTCGCTGGGGGCACCTGACACGTGCCTTCAGATCAGAGAACCTTCATCCGCAGCTCGGTCAGCGCTTATCCCTTTAGAATCAGCCTCTGGAGCTGACTGGGGCGCCCGGGACCTCCCGGGCGCCCAGCTTGACTTGGTCCGCTGGCTTCGTGGCTGATTTTGCTTCGACTCCTCTTTGGCGCCCGGGACCTCCCGGGCGCCTAGCCCAGTGTTGTTTCGAAGCGATTCTTGCTTTCTGCTTGTTTGGCTTTGACCTTGGGTGCCCGGGACCTCCCGGGCGCCTAGCCCAGCTGCCTGCCCCTCTCCTTTGGGGCGTTCAGAGCTGCAGACACTAACTCCTTCGGTCCCTGCATCCAAGGTTAGTTCCAAAACAAACAAGGCAAGAATATTAGTCATCTTTACAGCGTAGCTGTCTTGGTTCTGACTTCGGGTCTCCCAAATGGAACCCTAGGTCGAACCGACGCCTACTGTTCCCTCGATGGAGAACGCGTCCTCACCTACTCCTCTCAGGAGAGTTTACCTTTTGCCAACCGGCTCCTCCAGTTAGACTTTTGCCCGATCAACCTGACCAGGTCTTCGTGCCCAGTCCTCGACCAGGACTTCGTGCCCACCTTCCGAGCAGGTCTCGGTGCCCACCTTCCGAGCAGGTCTTCGGTGCCCAACCCCTTGCCAGGACTTCGTGCCCAGTCCTCGACCAGGACTTCGTGCCCACCTTCCGAGCAGGTCTTCGGTGCCCAGCGCCTTGCTAGGACTTCTTGCCCAGTCCTCGACCAGGACTTCTTTGCCTAGTGTACCTAGGGCTTCTTTCTTGCACACTTAGTAAACACATTAGACAACAATAACATCTTAACTCTTGAACCCTTTGCCATTATCAAAACCTAGGTTTGACTTATGTGCTACCTGCACCAACAAGACTCACCCAGCTGGAATCATTGATGATGTATTAGTGAAGGTGAAGGAGTTGATTTTTCCTGCGGACTTCTATATCTTAGACATGGAGGGGGATTATCTAGCACATAGATCTCCACTTATTCTTAGGAGACCATTCTTGAAGACTACAAGGACGAAGATTGATGTATATGCAGGCACACTTTCTATGGAGATAGGAGACACAGTGGTGCAGTTAAGTATTTTTGATGCTATGAAGCACCCCGGAGAGGATCATTCTATCATGAGCATGAATATTTTAGATGAGTTAGTTGATCCAGATTTATTTGCTGATAGAGTTTCATTTGGTATTCATAGAAGATATTTGAGCTCAGATGAGGCTGAGGATGCATTAGCTATAGAGGCGGCTGATTTGAAGATTGTATCTGATTCACTCGCAATTGGAGACGATTCTATAGGTGTAGGGGATTGCACTGAGCCCCAAGGATCACCTATATTGATTGACATATCAGGAGATTCAGAGGATAGGTTCGAGAGTGTAGGGGATTGCACTGAGCCCCAGGGATCACCCATACCTACCGAGCAATCACAAATAGAGTTAAAACCATTGCCAGAACATTTGAAGTATGCTTATATGCCATTTGGGCTTTGCAACGCCCCATGGACTTTCCAGCGGTGTATGGTGAGTATTTTTGATGAGTTACTAGAACACTGCATGAAAATATTTATGGATGATTTTTCTGTATTTGGCACATCATTTGATACTTGTTTGGATAATTTGTCTAGAGTACTACATAGATGCATTGAAACTAATCTTGTCTTGAATTTTGAAAAATGTCATTTCATGTAGAGCATGGGATTGTTTTAGGACATACAGTCTCTAGGAAAGGCATTGAAGTAGATCCTGCTAAAGTTAGTGTTATATCTTCTTTATCTTACCTCGTATGCGTACGGGATGTTCGAGCTTTCCTTGGCCATGCAGGATTTTACAGGAGGTTTATTAGAGACTTCAGTGAGATTACTCGCCCTTTGACTAGATTTTTGCAGAAGGATGTGGATTTTTGCTTTGACGAAAAATGCAAGGAAGCTTTTCAGAGATTGAGGGAGGTTCTTATTTTAGCTCCTATTATTAGGCCTCCTGACTGGGCTTGACCTTTTGAGTTGATGTGTGACGCTTCCAATTTTGCTGTAAGGGTTGTACTTGCACAGAGGGTTGATGGAGCACCACATGTCATTTGTTATGCTTCCAAGACCTTAGATGCTGCTCAAGCTAACTATACCACCACAGAAAAAGAGCTCATTTCTATTGTTTTTGCTTTGGATAGATTTAGATCATATTTGCTATGTTCTCATGTGATTGTATTTTCTGATCATGCAACCTTGAAGTATCTTCTGAGGAAGCCAGATGCAAAGCCCAGATTGATTAGATGGATGCATCTACTTCAAGAGTTTGATTAGGAGATTCGAGATAGGAGTGGCAAGGAAAACTTGGTGGCAGATCATTTGAGCATGATAGAGGGAGATGGACACCTTACCACCAGTGATGATGATTTTAGAGATGAGTACCTTTTAGTGGTGCATGGTGAGTTGCCATGGTATGCAAATCTAGTTAACTATTTAGTAGCTAATGTTTTTCCTGCACAAGTTACTAAGGCTCAGAAAGATAAATTTAAGAGTGATGCTAAATTTTATGTGTGGGATGATCCTTATTTGTGGAAATTTTATAGTGATCAAATAATTAGATGATGCATACCTGATCATGAGTTTCATTCAGTTCTTACACTTTTCCATTCGTCAGCCTGTGGAGGACATTTTGCTAGGAAGTGTGGATTATATTGGCCTACTTTATTCAATGACGCTTATCTATTTTATAAAAAATGTGATAGATGTCAGAGGATAGGAAACATAGGAGCTAGGAATGAAATGCCCCAACAAACTATACTTTTTTGTGAAATTTTTATGTATGGGGGATAGACTTTATGGGACCTTTTCCCACATCTTTTACATTTTTGTATATATTACTTGTTGTTGATTATGTATCTAAATGGGTGGAGGTCATTCCCTCCAGGACTGATGATTCTTTTGTTGTTGTGAGTTTTGTTAGGTCACATTTTTTGTAGGTTTGGAATTCCAAGAGCTATTATGTAGGATCGGTGTCGTCGATAGAGGGGGGGTGAATATTGACCGTGAAAATTCTCACGGAAATCTTCGTAAAACATTCTAACTATTTTCTAGACTCAGAGCGTTAGTAGCACAGCGGAAAAGTAAATACAGAAAAATAAAAGTAAGACGACAGACACGCGGGATTTTTTACTTGGTTCCCGATCCCCCAGGGCCAGTACATCCAAGGCATATGTACTCGGTGTGAGTCCACTATTAGTCTCCTTTTCGGAATTTCTGGAGGCGGAGAAAACCCGTCTTACAGTTGATTTACAAGCAAAATATAAGTAAATTGAATTGCAAAATGTAAATCGAATCAAAACAATTTATGTCGAAGCGTCTGCCGATCTAGACGTCCGAAGTGCCGCGCACATCCTCCTGGAGGCTCATGGATGCAGAACCTCGTCTTTAGCGCGTTGTTGTTGGTCAGAATGCTCAGAATCACTCTTGGAAGTTGTGTTTGAAGCAGAGGGGTCGAGACCCCTTATATAGGCTTTATACGGGCGCCTGATACGTTGGGGCGCCCCTACAGACTCAGTCAAACCTTATCCCCGCGCCGACCTCGCCGCAGCTGATAAAACCTCTGACTAGGCACCCTGGACCTCCCAGGTGCCTGAGTGAAGGCTTATCTGTTTTCGACCTCGAAACAGCAAATACAACTTTCAACTTGGGCGCCCATATCATCCCGGGCGCCTAACTGGAAGCCTATTCTGCTTACTTCACGAAACTGCCATTTTCCTCTTTGGCTTGGGCGCCCCCATCATAGTGGGCGCCTGGCTTCAAGGCTTTCAACCCAACACTGGGTTTTAGCCTTTGATCTAGGCACCCCCATCAATAGGGGTGCCTAGGATGGCTGCTTTCCAGCCTCTCGCCTGCTTTGTCTCTGGTTCTTGGTACCTGCAATATACACAAACACAAAGCAAATATACATACAATATTAGCCTTAAGGACTTGGTTCGGACTTCGGATTTCCATGAAACCCTAGGTCGAACCGACGCAAGTTCCCACCCCCGAGAACGCGCCTTTCACCTATTCCATTCAGGAGACGGTTGCCACCCAGTCCTTCTAGTGGACTTTTGCTTAGCTTCCGATACTTCCGGATCTCGAGACGTCCGAACCCTGACCCATCTCTACTTCTGTCCTTAGTTATCGCTCAGCTAAGTTGCTCAGTCCGTCGGACCAAGACTTCGTGCCCAAACCCTAAGTCCAGGACTTCGGTGCCCAACCCTCGGCCAGGTATTCTTGCCCAGTCCTCGACCAGGACTTCGGTGCCCAACCCTCGGCCAGGTCTTCTTGCCCAGTCCTCGACCAGGACTTAGTGCCCACCTTCCGAGCAGGTCTTCGATGCCTAGACCTTTGCCAGGACTTAGTGCCCAATCCTCGATCATGACTTAGTGCCCAATTCCCTGAACCAGGACTTAGTGCCTAGGTTAACTAGGACTTTTCTTCCACTTTGTTACTTCTCTCTTAACTCCCTTTGTCTGTTCAATGTGTCACTGACTTAAGTCTATTGTCAAACATTAAAACACCTAGAGAAGAACATCATTGATGCAACTTACACCAACATATTATAAATGATCAAGGTTTACATTTTTGCAACAAGCGCATGAAGGCTTTACTCAACAAATATGGGGTTTTGCATAAAGTGTCTACTTCCTACCACCCCCAAACTAATGGACAAGCCGAGGTATCAAATAGAGAGATTAAATCAATCTTGGAGAAGACCGTGGGGCCTAGTAGGAAAGATTGGAGCAAAAGACTTGATGATGCATTGTGGGCTTACCGGACGACATATAAAACACCTATTGGAATGTCTCCCTACCGGCTTGTTTATGGGAAAGCATGTCACTTGCCCGTGGAGATAGAGCATAGAGCTTATTGGGCGGTGAAAGCTTGTAATTTTGATGCAAATAAAGTGGGAGAAGAAAGAAAGCTACAACTTCAAGAACTTGAGGAGATAAGACTAGAAGCATACGAAAACTCAAGGATTTACAAAGAGAAGACTAAGAATTTTCATGATAAGCATATAGTGAAGAAGGAGTTTCAAATTGGTGATAAAGTCCTTTTGTACAAATCAAGGCTCAAATTAATTAAAGGTAAGTTGAGGTCTAGATGGAATGGTCCATTTCTTGTTACTAATGTTTTTTCTTTTAGTGTTATTGAGATTAAGGATGAGGCTAATGATCTTATATGGAAAGTTAATGGCCACCGGCTCAAGAAATATTTTGAAGAAGTGAAGGAGCTAGATGTGGATGGATTGGATATTAATGATGCTATCTACCCAACTTAAAGGGGAGTTTGTTCCTTCTTACACTCTTATTTCATTGTATATACCATTTTTATGTTTTCTAGCAGTAAATTTTTCTTTTATAGTAAGTTTTTTGCTAATAAATGCTTAGGTAGTGTAGAGTGAATAAAGATTCATTGTAGATACCATTTTATACTTTTTGGCATTTTGTTTCATGCATGATTTGGAATAATTGTATCCCTCTAGATTTTCTTTATATCATTTTAGAATCCTTTGAAAGTAAATTAAATTTGATTGTTAAAACTTAGGATTTCAGCCAATGGATGAAAACTCTTGGATACTTGAGTTACTACATAGTTATGGACACTAGATTGATGACTTGAGATGAATTCTTTTTACCTAGTGAGGATTTGGCCTTATTTTTGAGATACACACATGTAATTGTACTCTAGAACTTGCATAGGTTCTTTCAAAACTATAATTCTATGATTGGATCACATTTATAGAGGTGAATCATCTTGTTCCCTTTTTCATATCATTTTTTGCAATATTTCTTGTTGATCTACTCTATATTCATTTTTCCTTCCCCTATTTTTCTGTTCATAACCATATTTTCCATGGACTTGGGTTGTTTGATTGTTTCTTGATGTTACTTTGCCCGAGACGGTCAAAAAGCTAAGTGTGGGGGAGGTGACTAGTGTTTTGGTAAGAAATGATGCATTTTGGAAGCTTATTTTTAGTTGAATTATAGTTGGCAATCTGTTTTGATGGATCTAAAGGAATGAAGAAAGTATCAAGGATGCAATTCAAAAAGAAAGAAAAAAAAATTGCGGTAGATGAAAAGGTGCCAATTTGAAGGAGTTTTGTATCAAGAGTGAGTTGCAAGAATTGGTTAGTGAAGTCAAGGATGCTGGTAAAGGCAAGAATGTGACTGAGAAAGATTAAAGATGATAGGCTTGATTCAAGCAACAGATTTGGTATTTTACCAAAAGTGTCAACTTTAATGTTGATGATAATTCTAATGCAGCAAATTGTGGGATTTCCAAAACCAAAGTTGAGAAGACTTTTACAATACAAGTAGCAGCTACCTGAGAAGATGAACAAAGAAGTGATGTGGAAGCCGGTACACCAACGATCGGCTAAGATCCTAGATTCCAGAAGAATAAGACAGTGAGAATGACTGAAAGAAAAAAAAAGAGAAGAAAAAAAAACAGACACACTCAAGCTTCCACTGGTTGGAAGTGGGATTCGTTGGCTGCAGATAACTGAAGAAAGGACTGAGAAGCTGAAAAGATTGCTGTAACAGCAGCTGAAAAAAAGAAAGAAGAGAGAAAAAAACAAATAAAAAACAGAACAGTTATAAAAAAAAGAGCATGAAGTGGACTGTCAGGAGTTGGGTTAGATTTCTGAATTAGAAGATGTGAACAAGGAGCTAGTTGAATTTAGATGTAGTTATTGATTGAAAAGAAGTGAACCCTCGGCAGAAACAGTTTCAGACTCTGCTCAGTTTCAGACTCTGATGGTCTCCAAACCGATCAGGGAAGTGTCTGATCGGTCACCGTGACCGATTAGAAGAAAGCCAGATCGATCAGAAGAAAGCCAGAACGATCAGGAAGAGCCTGATTGGTCTCTTGATCGATCAGCAGTGGGTTGGATTATTGAAGCTTGGCTTATTCCATTTCTTGGCACACTGAATTTAGTGATAACTCTGATTTGTGCAGGATAATACAAAAATAAGAGGGGCAAAGTTCATCTAGTGTCATTCTTAGTATCCAAGCCTTCCACCTTCTTAAAATCTTCATCTACTACATTCCTATTTCATTTTATCATTCCATATTTCCTAAACATGTTCGAATAAGCCTTTGTAGGTGTGGATCTAACTCAAGAATGTTGGTAGAGAGTAGAGCATAAGCAAGCTTATGGTAGTGCAAGAAACATGATGTGTTTGAGTGAGCTCCACTTTTATCAAAAATTTAGAACTTAGGAAGAGAGTGATAAGTATCATTTTATTGATCATTTCATACGCTAAAATCCGTGTTTGACCCATATTTTACTTGCATAATTGTGGACTTAACCTAGGTTCTAGGATTTACATTCATTTTGGACCTAATTGTAAATTTTGATATATTAGAATTGTTTTGTCACTAAATTGTTGATCTACTTTTGTAGGCTTGGAAGGATCATGGACCTAGGTCATGTTGGGTCAAAGTTGAGTCAAAAGTGGACTAGATCAAGTGATCAAGCGTCGACTAATATGGGTCGTCCGATGCGGAAATGGTTAGATCTTGGCCATTCAAGAACTTCTGATCAATCCGAGCTGGGATTAAGGTTAATCAATCACTTGGATCAAGATCTGAAAGTTTCATCTAAATCAGAGACCATCTGGCCATCAGATCAAGCTCAGGAGGATCTAGACCGTTCATTTAAAGAGCAAGGTGATCTGAACCATCCGTTGCAAATCTGGAAGATCCGAGCCACTGATAGATAGATCCTGACCCTTGATCAAGATCTGGAAATTTTGATCCAAATCAAATGGAGATTAGCCGTTGGATCAGCTTTGAATAATCTCAGCCGTCCAAATTTAATGGCTTAAGTTTAAATGGGAATTCCCTCCGCAGAACAAAGCGTGGCGTCTTCACCAGCTGAGTTCTTCCAGTTCTTGCGTTTCTTCGTTTCTTTTGCGATTTCTTCCATCTGAAGGCGTGGCCATCTCGATCACAACCTTGGAACAAGATTTGGATCATCGGGAGGAGGTTTCCGTGGAAATTCTAGCTTGGATTTGCATCAGAACAGGGGTTGATTGAGGGTTTCTTCAGTTGCTGTGATTTGATCAACTTGATCGCGATTGTGTGTCGATCTCTTCAATCAGAGCTATCTGAAGGGTCTTCTGATACACTCTGATCATCACCAAAGCTTCATCGCATTTGTACATCACGAGATCAAGGAGATTGGATTGGATTTTCCAGCTGTATGCAGATTGTGAGCAGATTAGACATTGAAGCCAATTTCCCAGTGATTTGTGAGCTGAAGGGGTTTTTGGTTTGCTCTTGTGTGACGACAAGGAAGTCTTGAGACAAGGGAATGATCGAGGCTTAGTCTTTAATGAAATTTCTGTTGTTTTTAGCTGTAATTTCAGTTCTGCAAACTGTTTTGATTTCTGTCTTCATATAAGATATTTTAGAGTTTTTTTTTTCTGAATCATCTCTTCCTTAATTAGGTTTTGTATCTGCAATTCAATTAGACAATTCACTTGCTAGTTAAAAGTTCCATTTAATCTCAGTTTATTCCAATTTCATTTCTGCGTATCACTGCTGTCTCTGTAATTTTAATTCATTTCTGCATTTTTCAGTCCATTTCGGAATTCAGTTTAAGTCTAGGCTTAATTCCTGAAATTTGAATCATCATTCAGTATATTAATGCATTTAGATCAGCTTACTCAGCATTTGAGTCGTGTTTGAATCCAATTTTGTTTCCTTGATTCTGTTTAGCTTGCAGCGTGCCATTTCCTTCTGTGCAACCTGTTTGCATATCAGTTGTTTTCTCAGCATTGCGTGTCAGTTTCTTTTGATGTCTGAATTCTGTAGCCAGCAAGATTAGTTCTCTTCTGAATCTCTATTGTAGCTGGTACCATTTACCATCACTTAAATCAACATCTTGCCTTTAGTTTCAGTTTTTGTATCAATTGGATTTCAGCAAGTGTAGATCATCTTATCTGAATTCGTACCAAGTAATCTTTAGTGTCTCTTCAGTTTTTTTCAGTAGTCTCTATTAGTGACTTCAGTTCAGTTGCAATTGTTAGCTTCATTCTTCAAATTGTCACTGCATCATTGTATTTGATTGTTTAAGTCCTGTATTTTCACCCTCTATCTTCGAATTATTACTGCATATAAGTTGCTGATCTGTAATTTTGTTTCAGATTCATTTGTTTTTGTATTCATCTGTGTTTGAATGCTGCATTCAAGTCATTTGCTTACAGCAGTTGCCTTGTTTTAGTTTATAGATTTGCATTTAGTTTCAATATTGGTGTCAAGTTTATTGCTTGCGGTTAGTGTCAAGTTAGATTTCGGCATATGCCCTTGAATTGATTAGTTTTAGATTGCTTAGCATTGTTTAAATTCATTTGCTTTGGATTGGACTTGTACCTAATATCAGATTGTACTTCCCGATGCGATTAAGTGAAATTGTTGATTAGGTATCTTATTGGTTAAGTTCCTTAGCTACCATTACCTTGGTTAGTTCCTTTAGTTACATTTACTCTCTTTGCATTGTGTTTTCATTTCTCATTACTAAACCAAACCCATTTCTTATTTGAAACCCAAAAACAACTTGACGACACATAAACCCAAGCTCGAATCGAATTATCTCAACTAGCCCTAGGAAAAATATGACCTGTGGCCCCTTTACTACATTTTATTCTTTGATTGCAAAAAGGGTTTCCAGCTTTACAAATATCTAAATTTGAGACCCACTTTCGTGACACCTAGTTTGGGTCCATCAAATTTTTGGCGCCGTTGCCGGGGAACTACTAGTTGAGTTGTTTGATTTTTGCTTGTGTGCTTATGGACATATCATTTGATTCTATTCTCTTGTGCTTTATGTTTTGTATACGGTTGCTGCCATTTTTCTTATTTGTTTTGTGACAGGGCTGTAAGTCAAAATGTTTTCAACTGCACAACCAGAGCTCAATGATGCACTGGTAGAGTTAAAAATTTTGGTTAAGCATTTGAAATCCCAATAAAGACCCAATAGTGATTCATCTGCTTACCAGCAGCCATGTCAACAGTTTCAGCAGCAAAACCAATCTTTTCAGCAATCCCATTCAAATTTTCAACAACCAAACTATCAATTTCAGCAAGGGCAGCCACAATGTCAATCTTTCCAACAATTTCATCAACCAAATCAAGATTTTCAACCGCCTTATTCGAATTTTCAGCAAACAAATCAGTTTTTTCAGCCATAATTTCAGCAATTTCAGCAAGATTTTCAGCCAAGTCTACCAAATTTCCAGCCCACTCAATTTCAGTTTTCACCACCACCATTTCAACCTCAGATCCAGGATTTCCAGGCTACAATTCTCATCAAATTCAACCATCATTCCAGTCCAATTTTTAGCCCTTTCAACAACCATTTCAACCTTCCTATCAGCCCCAACAGCCCCAATTCCAACAATTACAGCTGGGTAATATTTTGCAGCCGACTACTTCATCATTTCAAGGTCAATAAAAGCCCTATGTTAACTAAGGGGGCTATGGATGTTCGAGTGGGGGAAACATGTCACAACAAAGGGCAGAAGAGATGTTTCAACAAATTTTACAACAAAAGCTTCAAGACATCGGAGGACGCCTTGGACAAATGGTTGATCAAATGAATCAAATAAAAGCCCAAAGATCAGAACAATTATCTTCTCAAGCTACTCTTACTTCTGAGGGGTATGATTGTGATCTAACATTGGGGAATGAAGAGGTTGTTTCCAGTTTAAACACTCCAAATGTGGAATTTCCTGAAAAATTTCCAGCATCCCAGTTTCCCATTCAAAACAGCCTCGGAGTTGGATTTTTATCAGTTCAAGGTGACCCTAGAGAAAATCTAAGACCTTTTACAAGTGATCTCACAAAATTGGTGGAAGAAGAAGAAGAAATCATTAATGTCAGGGCACCTATAGCATGCATTCCTCCTGAAGTTCTTTTCAAAATTCATTTCCAAATTTTTCAGCTCAAGAAGAAGACTCTGAATTGTTGGTGCAGAATGCACCAAAGTCAAACCTGTGTTTTGATAATGGCAACAGAGGTCAAAAGTTAAGTCTTACTTGTGTTTCTAACAAACTACTCTAGTGTACAGAGATAAAATCCTAGCGAAGGAAAGCTAGGCACCTGGCGAAGGACTACCAGTATTCAAGCCCTAAGCGAAGGACTGCTAGGCACCTGGCGAAGGACTGCCAGTATCCAAGCCCTAGCAAAGGACTGCTAGGCAACTGGCGAAGGACTGCCAGTATCCAAGCCCTAGCGAAGGACTGCTAGGCAACTGGCGAAGGACTGCCAGTATCCAAGCCCTAGCGAAGGACTGCTAGGCGCCAGGCGAAGGACAGCTTGGGACTAAAGCCCTAGCGAAGGACTGCTAGACAACTGGCGAAGGACTGCCAGTTTACAAGACCTGACAAAGGACCGTCAGGCAAAAGTCCAACTAGAGGAACAGTTGGCATCAGGTAAATTCTCCCGAGAGGAGTAGGTGAGGACGCGTTCCCCGTCGAGGGAACAGTAGGCGTCTGTTCGACCTAGGACTCCATTTTGGAGACCAAAGTCAGAACCAAGACAGCTAAGGCTGTATAAACAAATACTTTATTGCTTTATTGTGTTTTGGACTAACCCTGGATGCAGGACCAAAGGAAGGAGTGTCTGCAGCTCAGATAGCCTCAAAGGAATGAGGTAGTAGCTGAGTAGGGCGCCCGGAGTGTCCCGGGCACCCCCAAGGGGCATACAAAACAAGTAAAGAAAAAGGGAGTTCGAATACAGGCTGGGCCGGGCTGAACCGGGCGCCCCCGTGCTCCCGGGCGCCCGCGCTGCTCCCGGGCGCCCCCAGCGTCCCGGGCGCCCCCATGCGTATACCTCGAACCGAAGCCCTCGAAGCCAAGCGGATAAAATTTGACCCGGTCAATCCGGGCGCCCCGAGTCCTCCGGGCGCCCCGGTCAAAGCGGATCCAGAGGATCAGACGCGACCGAGACTTTGACGGATCAAAGGCCACGTGGGGGGCGCCCCCGACGTCCCGGGCGCCCCCAGGCCCTATATAAAGGCCCTTCGACCAAGGCTTCAGAACATCAATTCATTCAACGCTTCCACGCTCTTCTGCTCTCGCGCCTTGCTCCGAAAACTGCCCAACTCGAGCCGACGATGTCTCGCTGCTCCGAACAAGTGAACCTACAATCGGACGTCGGTAAAAGAAGAGCATCTTTTCTTAATTGTTAAAGTTTACTGCACTTACTCTGTATTCAATATTTGTAAACTGTCTTTGCGCCAAATATAGAATTGCCCAAAGTAAACGGTCAACGACCGTGGGCCTTGGAGTAGGAGTCGACACAGGCTCCGAACCAAGTAAATCGACTGTGTCTCTGTGTATTGTTTTCAATTTCCGCTGCGTACCTACTCTTACTCAAATCTGAAAGTTTACCGATATTCACCCCCCCTCTATCGGTTTTATCGATCCAACAAGTGGTATCAGAGCGGGGAAGTTCAAACCTGGTGCAACCACCAGTTTGAATTTTTTTTTCGGATTCTTATTTTTCTATTTCTTTTCCCTTACGAATTTTTCATTAAATATTTTATTCGATTTTTTTTTAAAGCGAGGTTGGTGCAACACCCCTCGTTATTTAATTTATCCAGCACTACTAATCCAAGACCTAGTCTTGGAAAATTCGTTTTTCTTTTAGCTTTCTATTTCAGATGGCCATGTAAGAAGGATTTAGCACCGCAAGACCTCCACTCTTCAGTGGAGAAGACTTTTCCTACTGGAAAAGTCGTATGGAGGTCCACCTGAAAACTCAGGTGGACATGTGGATCATTATCCAGTCCGGTCTGGAGATCCCCCGAGATGCTGATGGACTTCCTCAGAACTACTCCGAATGGGACAACTCCCTAAAATGCAAGATAGAAGCCGACGTAAAAGCTACTCAGACTCTTCAATGCGGATTGACGAAAGAGGAGCTGAACCGCGTGGGCCCCTTCAACAGTGCAAAGGAGCTGTGGACAAAACTGATCGAGCTACACGAAGGGACTTCAGATACTCGGATCAGCAAGAGGGATCTGCTACTAAACAAACTCTACACCATCAAGATGGCCGACAACGAAACAGCAGCCCAGCTCCACGCACGAATCCAAGAGGTAATGAACGGTCTTCACACAATAGGTCACAAGGTTGAAAACCGTGACCTAATAAGGTATGCCCTAAACGCCTTCCCTAGAAACACCTTGTGGGCATCTATGGTAGATGCATACAAGGTCTCTAGAGATCTTTCTAAAATAAAATTAGATGAATTGTTTTCCGAACTAGAACTGCACGAACAAACTAACACCAATATGGTCGAGAAAGGTATTGCTTTCGTTGTAGGTAAAACTGGAAGGACAATGAAGAAGAAGCCTGAACCCGAACCTGAGTCTAACTCTGACTCAGACTCAGAAGAAGAAGATGGAGATCAAACTAAGCTGGTCCGGCTCGCTCGAAGCTACTACAAGGAGCTGAAGAACCGAACCAACAAACGGAAAACCGACCGAAGAAAGGACAAACCAACTGAACCCGCGAACAAGCATAATGTGACCTGCTACGAGTGCAAGAAAAAGGGCCACTACAAGTCAGAATGCCCTAACCTAAAGGAGACAAAAAGGACGAGAAAAAAGAAGGCACTGCAAGCAACCTGGGACGAATCTTCCTCAGAAGAAGAAGAAGAGACACCCCAGTCCAACCTCCTAGCTCTGACCGCTTTAGAAGAAGTCGGGACCGAATCAGAAACAGAACAGGAGGACGGCGAGCTAACCTTCACGGAAGACGGAGAAATTAAGGTAACTGGTTTTAATAGATTGCAATTAAGTGAATTAATTTCATTTCTTTCTCGAGATTTGGCAAAAGCCAAACTCCGAGTCGAAACCCTCCGACAGGAAGTAAAACTCCTGAAAGAGGGAGCTGACTCTAAATCCTTAACCGAGAAGGTTCAGGAAGGAACTCCTACTCAAGTTGAAAAACTTGAAAAGGAAAACTCCTCCCTGAAAACTCAGGTTAAGGATCTTAGATCAGCATTAGAACGATTTACATCTGGTTCCAAGGGTCTTGACATGATCCTTGGAAAACAGAAATCAGTTCTAAATCGATCCGGATTGGGCTATAGAACCAAATCTCGGCAAAGATCTTACCTTGCTGTACTGAATCAGTCCAGAGGTAAAATTCAGGCATGGGTACCTAAACTATGCCTGAACAAACCGACTGGATCAAATCAGTATTGGATCCCCAAGGACAAGATTCACATCTTGCCTAACCATCACCGTGGCTTTAGTCCAGGGGGAGCCAAACTGAAAACAATATTCTTTATTAGATAAATAATTTTAATTCTTGATTGCAATTGCTTGTTTGATTGTTTAAAATTCCTGCAATTTACCATGCTTAGATTTAGGAATGGTTAGTTAAGGACTGAACAAACTTAACTGAAACTTGAAAACATAGTATTGGGTGGAGGTGAGATGATAGTACGTTGGGGAAACCAATTCTAATAAGATCAAGTTTACTTGGTCTCTTTAGACTGGTGAAACCAGCCGANATTATTTCCGAGTATTACATACAAGATAAAATGGTTAACTTTACCAATTTACCTATTTGCCGCCTGGAGAGGTCCTGCCGCTGCCCAGTCCCAAAGTGCAATCACATCGATAAAACTACTCCGAACAAATCCGAAAAGATTCGTAAAACAAGTAGGCATCGCTAACCTACGTTCTGATACCAAAATTAAATTGGTATCAGATAAACACCGAAAATCCACAAGTCCCGAAGGTATCTGAAACCTGGCTCTGATACCAAAATTAAATTGTCACGCCCCAAGACCTAGGAGCCGCTGATCCAATAGAAAATCGGACAGCACCTCCCCTGTCCGGCGGACAATTTACACATACATACCACAAATATAACAATACCACGCAGTTTATATGGGCCTCAAGCCTCAAATCCAAACAGAACAATATATATATGACAATATACTCTTAAAACTAAAACACAAACTTACCTGAGCTGCCAGGGGGCAGGAATGCAGCAAAACCACACACATAGTCCAACATAGGACTCAAAAGTACAATCTCATAAAGCAAATCCCATACTACAAGTCCACGATAAATCCAGTGCAACGAAATAAACATAACATGGTCCAAAAAACAGAAAGTATCATATATAAAAACCAAATCGAGTGTCGTCTCAAGCATGGGACTGGCGACTCGGACCCTCCTGGCAGATATCCACCTGAAATCAAAAAGTATGGCAACGGTGTGAGTTCATAAACTCAGCGGATACCCAGCAGATACGCATAGTATGTTATACTAACAGTAAGAGTCTACGCTAATACAATCTCATATGTACAATAGAAAGGCATACACTGAAGGTACTGAAGGTAGGTACATACCAGAAATCCATCTATCCTGCAGAGGGGTGAAATAAATCCCTATGGAACAAGTATATCACATAATCCAATGTAGACAAATTTCCAATATATGCATGTCAATCAAGTGCAGAAATCAAATGCAGCAAACAATGCACGATGCAAAATATGCACATGGTGCAATGATATGTGTCATCCCTGACGCCAGTCAGGCACCGTCCACTATCATAATTGAACGTCCGCGTGGGTAGGGCTATAACAACTGTACGCACCCTGCTCTCACTGCTCCTGAGTGACCGAGTGGACAGGATGTTGGCGGAGGTCACTCTCCTACCCCAAGCAATGGGGGAGTCTAGCTCTCATCTTCTCGTGTCTCAGGACGAGAAGGGATCCCTGGCTGCTACCACGCACCGGAACCACTCTCCAAATAGTAACCGTGAGGAGCAATACCGGGCAATTGCACACACCCTATGGTAGCCACTACCCTTGAGTGGATGTGTGTGCATATCCTAATGTAACTGACGATGGGCTCAGACTACATAGGAGCCGATGATAGTCAGCATGCAATAATGCAAGGATGGTGCATGATCCAAACACATATAACACTCACCAAGTCCTCAACTAACACCTCAGTGTGCTAGGTATAAGTCTGAATCCTATATATCCTGGGATACAAGTAATCTACTAGGTATACTAAAAAAGTAACCAGTGATCTATAAATATCAAAATGCAAGAGGGAACATATCACTACATCTATGCACACACACACACACATATATATATATATATATATATATATATATATATATATATATATATACATGGCAACTATTGAGACTTATGAAGCTAAACGAGAGATAACCTCAAGGATAAGCAACATATATCAAATACAGGTATACTATGGCAGATATAGCATACAAACTTACTGTTATCTATAACAGACCATGCATAGTAATATGACAATATCAAAAGAGATAAGTCAAGGGTACTCGCCTCAAAGTAGATGCTCGTATCAGAAAAAGACCTTCCGTCTGATAATCAGAAATGACAAGTCCAATCAATGCCTTGTATCAAAGGCATAATGTTTAACTACCATATTATGAAACTTATAGCTAAACAAACTGTCTCAAATAATTAAGATCGTTCTAATTATCCCTATTTCATTTAATTAACCATAATTAAATGATTAGCCCTTCATTATCCTAGGTTACCTAGATTAGATTCATATCAAGTTTCGGAACCCGAATTATCAATTTCGATTATTAGGTTTAATCTCAAATTAAACCTAGTGATACCTCCCGAATACTAATCCGACATAACTAAGACTTGAGTTACTATAGCCTAGGGATAATTACAACATCAATTGTGAAATATGGTTCATCCTTAATAACTAAGGTACGCCCATCCCAATCCAAGCTCACGGCAAGCATCTCCAATACAATCACAAGAACTACCCATCCAACCAAAACCCCCAAACTTAACACAAATATTAGTTCCAATTCCTCCTTATCCTCACGGCAAGAAGAAGCCAATCTAAAAATCTGAATCAAATATCAAATCCCCTACATCCTCCAACCATATAGAGCATTTATAGGTTCGGAATTCACACAATCAAAACCCCAAACGATCAGATCAGCTATATACACCACAAGGATTTCACAATAGTGAGTACATTTTAAAGGAAAAATTCCATAACATAGAATCCTACTGCACAGAAGAAAAACTAACCTCAAATCAACCCACCCCACGGAAAGGTATTCCAAATTTAAACATGACATTCATGTTTAAATTTCTGCATGATTTAGAATGGTTAGATAGGAAAAAGACTAGTTGATACTTGCCTAACCTAGTACTAGGTTGGGGCGAGATGATAGTATGTTAGGGAAGCTTGGCCTAGCTAAGTGGAACTAGCCGAAGCTACTTCGCCATATTCTAGACTAGTTAGACTAGAGTTTTTCAAAGAGTAAAATAAAGATATTATTTCTTTAAAAGGCTTTGTCTAAGGAAAGGATTGATGATCTAATAAGGCTACGACCAAAGAAGGTCTCTGTGCCTTGCAAGACCTAGAAGCCAATTATCAAAATTTACTTTTAATTTAAAAATTGATTAAACTCGAATCTAACTCAAGGTCAACTAGTCTATAAATAAACTGAGAAAAATTATTCAAGAATCTCACGATACACTCATAAGGCAACCATGCTTGCTTGTATTGAGACATTTAGAATGGGTGAGATGTTATGGACTAATTAATTGACAGATGTTTTTCAAAATCTTAGGATATTTTTCTAAAAATCTATTTTTAAAATAATATTTCAACATAATAATGTTTTTATGGATTTAATGCTTGCCTGATTGCTTTAATATATAATACATTTTCAAAATTATATCTTTTCAAAAAATTGTTTGACCTAACTCTTAGACACAAACCTTTTAGGTCAACATTAAAGTCCCTTAAGACACATAGATAGAATCAGACGGTGTCGGGTTCAGGGGGAGTTTTTTTTTTAATTATTTTTTTTAATTATTTTTTTTAAAAAATTTACTCGTTTCAGAATGTATTCTTTTTGAAAATTCAGATCTTTCAAATACATGGTGCTTTAAAAATTATTATCATTTCAAAATATGTTTTCGAAAAATGTCTCAAAAACTTATAATATACTTCAAAATATCTTTTTCGAAAATCAATGCTTTGAAAATTATCATACTATTTCAAAATGCATATGCATGTCAAAAGTATTTTTTGTCTTATTATATCATTTCAAAATGCCTTTTTTTTAAAAAAATTGTTGTTTAAAATTACTCTTTTGATTTTGATAAACCCTAAAGACACATAGGAAGTCTTCATTATGATCTACATGAACTCCTAGGATGTGTCAGATTTAGGGGGAGTCTAAGTCAAAAGAAGTTGATTCTTATTTCTGACAATTGGCTTTTCAAAAATTATTAACTCTTTTTGGTTTCAATCAAACCCTAAGACTTAGAGGAAGATTACTTGTGGTCAACAAGCTTCCTAGGACTGGGTCAAGTTTAGGGGGAGGTCAAATTAAAAGAACTATTAAATATTTCAAAAACTATTATGTTTTCATACACTATATTTTCAAATCATCTTGAAAACATAATATTATCGTTTCAAAACTTCTCTTCAAAACTAGTTACTTTTGAAAATATTATCATTTTCCAAAAACTTATTTCGAAAATCTTGTTGAATTTTGGAATTGATTTGAAATAACTTTTACTTGAGTTTGGGAAATTTCCAGGACACTTAGGAAAATTTCCTTATAGTTAACAATGTTTCCTAGGATTGTGTCAGACCAGAAAAGAATCCAAGACAAGAACTTATTTTGAAAATCCTTTTGACTTTTGATAATTTTTTGTGCACAATATTTTTTCAAAGTACAAATATTTTTTTAACTGCACAATATTTCTCAATGTACTAAGTGCAAAATATTTTTCTAAAAGTACAAAAGATTTTCCAAGTGCAAAATATTTTTCTAAGTACAAATATTTTCCCAAATACACAATACACTTCCAAGTATTTAAGTACTTAGTTATTTTTAATAATACTTTACAAACTAGTACTTAGTCTTTTTCAAACAAAAAAGAGGAAGAGTTTCGAAATGTTTTATCAAAAATTATATGCTTTCAAAAATTTATCCTAAGTACTTTCAAAAGGAGATGAAATTTTCAAGAAATTTTCATTGTTGGCGCAAGTTTTTTTTTTCATTTTTTGATGTGTGACAAAGGGGGAGAGAGAAGCTTAAGTTAGATTTTTTTATAAAATTTTTATTCTACTTCTCCCAAGGATCAAAACTTTAGAAGTTTTTCATTTTCTCCCAAGGATCAAAACTTAACCCTTAAATCCAATCTAACTTAAGATATTGTCAAATATCAACAAGGGGGAGATTGTTGGTGCAAGATGAATCAGTGATGTCCTCCTCTGAGTGTTTCAATATTTAACAATATGCTTAAGTTAGTGATATATTAGAAAAGGTAAGGGTGAGTCAAGAAATCTGTATCAAGGTAAACAAAGTCCTAGTTAACATAGGCAATAAGTCCTGGTTCGAGGAATTGGGCACTAAGTCCTGGTCGAGGGTTGGCACGAAGTCCTGGTTCGAGGAATTGGGCACTAAGACCTAGCCGAGGGCTGGGCACCTAAGACTTGACCGAGGGTTGGGCACTAAGTCCTAGTGAGTGAAGCTGGGCACTAAGTCCTGGTGAGTGAAGCTGGGCACTAAGTCCTGGTGTGTGAAGCTGGGCACGAAGTCCTGATCCGGAAGATTGGGCAAAATCTAACCGGAGGAGCCGGTTGGCAAACTTCTCCTAAGAGTAGTAGGCGAAAGGCGCATTCCCCGAGAAGGGAACACTATGATGGTTGTAACCACTGGGATAGCAATACCCAAGGTATGGCTCGGCTTATTTCCTAAGCAACCACGGGGTTGAACATGAGACATCTCTCTATATCTATGGATTAAAAATTTAATATGAATGGAGACACGTCTCCCAAACGACCGTCTCATCGTCGTGTCAATTAATTCAAGTCACAACTTAGCTAAAACCAAAGTTAAGACCTTGTTGTGGGATCGGATTGAAACGATAGGGGGGGTGAATATCGTTGGAAAATTTTCGGAAAGCAAAGAATAATTGCACAGCGGAAAATGAAAACCAATCGCTAACACGATTTATTTTTACATGGTTCAGAGTCGCGGTCGGCTCCTACTCCAAGGCCCACGGTCCTTGACCGTTTACGATAATCAATTCTATATTTTTCGTAAAATATTACAAGTCGAGAGTACAAAATAGAATTGAAAAGTAATTACAGCACTTAATCAAAACTAGCTTTTACTGATGACTGGAGAGGTTGGAAGTTTCCGGAGCAGCGGGTCGTCGTAGTGCTAGAATCACGTGTACAGAACTTGTCGGAGCGGAGCGCTTGAGCGTAGCAGTTGAAAGCAATTGATCTGGAAGCCTTGGGGGTGAACCCCCTTTTATAGTAGTCAGTGTGGCACTTGTATCGAAGGGGGCGCATAACACGTGGCCTATCCTACGTGAACTCCAATCCGCAGACTCGGCCAGCGCTTACCCCATCCATTGAGGTGCCTGAGCTGACTGGGGCGCCTGTGTTAACACAGGCGCCTCACTTGACTTGGTCTAGAGGCTTGCGTGGCTGTTTGCTTCAAATGCTTGGAGTAGCCTTGCACTGGGGCGCCTGTCTCCACACAGGCGCCTAGCCTAGTGAGGCACCTCACACCATTAAGGCGCCTGAATGTAGAAACTTCATCCCTTCGTTCCTGCAACCAGGGTTAGAGTTAGTGATATGAGAGAAGTGTCCTAAGGCAATCGCCTTATGATTGTAATCATTTATTCTAATAAATGAATATTCACTATTTGAGTATACATGTTTGTGTATTTGATTGAGATCTTAAACTCATTTACTGAATGTCCGCAATACAATTCACAGCATGAGAGAATTTGTGATGAATTCACAACTAGTGATTATCTCTACATGTGCAATTGTGAAGTATTGAAATTGTCCCTAGTCGATGAATTGATAAATATGGACACTATCAATTCTGTTGAGACTAGCATGGGTTATTCTCTAATCAGCTGATTCTCACTGGCTGGTGACATTGAGATGTCCGGAGATAAACAAGAATGCTAGTTAAGGGAACTAGTTCATTGGAGTGACTGGCTGTAAAACTTCATATGGTAGTCTACATATAGATATGTCAGTGAAGTTCTTACTGCAGCTTAAGTGCGATGTTCCTTTGACTTGCGGTGTTCAAGTCATCTTGGTCATGGAGACTTATACTGTGACATCTTAAGCAAGCATCTCCAAGGAGGTGTGGACCCAGGATGATTAGGTATAAGCCGAAGTGCCCGAAGATGTTTGAACAGCCTACAAATGATTCACCACTCCTTGCGAGGAGATGTATACCCGAGGCCTATCGTTGGATTGTTACTCGAAGCCTCTGGCCAGAGCATGACATGTTCAGAGTATGAATCTCTTAAATACATGAGAGTAATTAGAATCCGTAGGACGAGAAAACGTTACTTGGGCTAGGTGTGACGTAATCAGCCTAGTGGGGACTGACACACATAGACCATGTCCTGAACCAAGTGGGTATAAGATGGTGAAGGGAATAGGGCACGATTCATTATAGCTGCTGAAGGGTTTCAGAATTGTTTTTGAGGTCAACCGTTGATCTTTCGATTAATTGGGGATCATGATGTACTACTAGGTGCCACTCATGATCGTTCTATAATTGATTAATTATAGACGGCCAACATAAATCGAAAGCCTATTTAGTCACACACATTACGAGTAATCCGAGGGATTTAAAATGAGTTGAAAATTAGATTTTCCAATCAAGAGAGATTATGTTTGGTTGAGCCAAACGATAAGTCGAATCTGAATTTTTCAGAGACGCATCGGAAGCGTAAAATGGCTAAAGTCTTTTGAATACTTAATAGATGAATTAAATAAGTTTAATTCATTGGGGCTTGGCTTGGATGGGCCGGCCAAAGAGGGCCTCCATCCTCTTTGCTTAGCCGGCCACAACAAAGGGAGAGAACTAAGTTTTTGGTTCAATTTATAAAATAAACCAAGTGTGGTTTGTTTTATAAAATTATGAATGATATAAATTTTTATATAATAAACCAAGGTTTGGTTTATTTTTCATGGAAATTAAAATGAACCATGGATTGGTTTATTTTATAAAATCAATCATGGATTGATTTACCATGATAAGGAAATTTATTCCATAGGAGAGAAGAGACTTGATTGATTTTTTATCATGAATTAAAATATGATTTTAACCATGATATAAAATCAAATTTGGCATGATGGAATAAGTTATTCCATATTTGAGAGGCTTGATGGTTGAGAGGCCACTATATAAAGGACCCAAGGCAAGACTTGGGTGTGAATTATAGAGATGAAGGCATAGGCTCTCTCCCTCTCTTTCTCTCCTTCTCTTCTCCCCTTCTTGCCGTGCGCCAACCAGCCCCAAGAAGGAGCACCAGCCGGCCGCCCCTGCCCTTTCCCTGCTGACCACCACCTGCTGCCGGAGAAGGATGCTCCGGCCATCTCTTGGCCGGAAGAAGGTGCTGTCGGAATTAGAGTTTGCCGCAAGGATCTTTTTGCCGCAAGCCTCTTCTTTTGCTTCGCCGAAATTTTGATTCCGGCCATCCTTTTGTTCCGACTTCTCTCTTGGTTTTTCTTGTTGCGTTCTCGGAGAATCTAGTAGTTCTCAAGAACATGAAACTCGTGGCTTTGCGAAGTTATCCCGAAGATACTCGGCGTGGACGCGAATAGAGGCGGAGCTTCCAAGGGACGCTTACGATTGGATCTCGTCCCTTCCTTCAAGTTACGTGAGGTAATACGTAAATTAGGTTATGTTTCTGCAAAATTTTAAATATATGATCATGTCTACACAAGATAAACTTGCATGCTTAGATGTGTGGTTAAATGATTTAGAGAAATTATTTATGCTAAACCTTCTGCTGCACGTAATTAATTTTGAAATTACGAACCCGCATCCATGTCAACATGCACCCGGTCCCAACAGTTAGTTCCAAAACACAAGAAGCATATATAAATGACATTTTAAACCTTGATTTACAACCTAAGCTGTCTTGGTTCTGACTTTGGGTCTCCCAAATGGAACCCTAGGTCGAACCGACGCCTAATGTTCCCTCGTACGGGGAACGCATCCTCACCTACTCCTCTCGGGAGAATTTACATTTTTGCCAACCGCCTCCTCCAGTTGGACTTTTGCCCAGCTACACTCGCCAGGTCCTCGTGCCCACTCCGCAATCAGGTCTTCGTGCCCAGCTTCACTCACCAGGTCTACGGTGCCCAGTCCTCGACTAGGTCTTCGTTCCCAGCTTCACTCACCAGGTCTACGTGCCCAACCTTACGTCAAGACTTAGTTGCCCAGCCAGCGGCTAGGACTTAGTGCCCAATTCATAGAACCAGGACTTAGTCCCTAGTGTACCCAGGACTTTCCTGCACACTTTATAAGCTTGTTAGATCACAACCAAATCTTAACTTCTGAACCCTTTGCCATTATCAAAACAAAGGTTTGACTTTGGTACTTCCGGCACCAACAATCTCCCCCTTTTTGATTTATGGCAACACGGTTAAAAAAGTTAAGTTAAAAAAATATAGCATTTCTAACAAAACAAACAAAATTCTAATTTTCTCCCCCTAAAACGAATATTCTCCCCCTAAATTTTTCAATGATATGTGGGTTTTTGTAAATCTTCTAGGTGCTTTAGATTTTGACTAGGTGCAGAAAAACTTTTGCAACCTTGGATAACAAATTTTGTAAGCTTTCTATACTTCAAAAAGTTTTGCAAGCTTTTTACACTTAGAAAAAATTTTGAAAAAGTTTTTGCACATTTTTCACACTTAGAAAATTTTTGCATGTTTTTCGAACATGGAAAATTTTTCCAAAAAAAAGTTTTTGCAAGTTTTTCACACTTAAAAAATTTTTCCAAAAAAAGTTTTTGCAAGTTTTTCACACTTAGAAAATTTTTCCAAAAAATGTTTTTGTAAGTAATTCACACTTAGAAAATAAATTTACTTGAAAATACTTTGTGCAAAAATATTTAGAAAAAAATTTCACATAGAACTATTGGCCAAAAAAATTCAGAAGAGTTTCAACAATTTTGTTTACTAAGAAGAATTTTCAACGTAAATGTACTTAGAAAATTTTGAAGTGCTTTAGAAAATTTTGAAAGTACTTGAAAGTTTTGAAATACTTAAATTTGAAATTCTTAGAAATATTTTTAATCACTTAGACCTACTTAGAAAAATTTTAAGCACTTAGACATACTTAGAAAAAGTTTAAGCACTTAGACATACTTAGAAAAATTTCAAGCATTTAGACATACTTTACTTTTTGCAAAAGAGAAAAAATTTAAAAAAATTCTTCATTCCTTTCTCTCCCCCTTTGCCATATATCAAAAAAAATGATAAGCACGAAAAATTGACTATTGTAATTCAATTTTGAATTTGAGATAGTTTGACAAATTGAGAATCTAGTTTGAACCAACTCTAGTACTTTCAAGCAAGAAAAAAGGACCTGACCAAATTGAACCGTTCTTGTTAACCTGTTTAAGCATGTTAGCTATTTACTAACTGTTTATGTTTTAGGCCATGTATTTGAATGGTAGGTAGAATGTTATGGAAATCCTACCTATGTATGCTTATGTGATGTAGAGAACCATGCTAAGTTATATGCTCATGTTATGTTAAGAACCATGTTAAATTATTATGTATGTTCATGATATGAATGATGCCATGATAAGTATGATAGGTTTATGTTCATGATATGAATGATGCCATGATAAGTATGATAGGGTTATGTTCACGATAAGAATGATGCTGTGATAGGTATGTTATGTTGGGTTCATGATAAGAACGATGCCATGATAAGTATATTATATTTATGTTCATGATAAGAATGATGCATGCCATGTTGTATGAATAAAGATGCATGTCATGCTTATTAAAGAAGATGCATACCATGTTTATGAATGAAGATAATGCTCATGCCTTACAGGCATCATGATGTTATGCAATAAGAATGAACAATGAAAGGTCAAGCATGTGTTAAGTCATGCTTTATGTAACATGGTTATGCTATGAATGTCTTATGAATGATGAAACATGAAAAGTATTTTAATTTATGTATGGGCTTGTACCGGACCGAAGTATGGGTCCAAGGGATGGGCACCTTAAGAACGCCCCGGTTTTGGACTACCGAAGCTGTCCACGGTTCTGGCACTACCGGAGCTGTGCACCTTAAGAACGCCTCGGTTCGGGGACTACCGACTATGCTGTCCTTACCCTAGTAGGTCGGGGCTCGCGACCTCGGACTTGCTAGGGATGCGCGCTATGATGTATGTATGTGGTACAAGCTGGGGACCCCAAATGATGTTATGATGATTATGTTTAAGCATTTAAAAGTATGTTTTTAAAAGTTAAGCATCCTTATGTATATGCATTCCACTCATGCATCCATTCATGTTATGCATTATGCTATGTTGATAAGATTTTATGCTTACGTTTCATGTTAAGAAGTATGCATGAGAATGAATGATCTATGCCATGATTATGTTAAGAAGATGTTCATATGCTATGATAGGTATTATGCCATGTATTATGCCATGCTTAGAATGTTCACTATGTTTATGTTTATGCCATGTATCATGCCATGCTAAGAATGTTCACTACATTTATGTTTATGCCATGTATCATGCCATGCTTAGAATGTTTACTATGTTTATGTTTATGCCATGTATCATGCCATGTTTAGAATGTTTACTATGTTTATGTTCATGTCATGCTATGTATACGACAAGTGATGTAAGATGTTATGTTCTAAGTAGAGCACCAAGTATGTTAATGTTTCATGTGCTCATTATGAGATGATGAATGATGAATGGTTTTTGTGAGTAGGAAAGAGTCTTACTAAGCCTGTGTGCTTATAGTCTTATTTCCTTATACCGCAGATCATTCAAGGGGACAATGATGGAAGCAGCAGGAGGGCGAGAACGCATGTGTGTAGTAGTGACTTGGCCCAGGAAACCATATGTTTACTGTTTATGCTAGAACTTCACCTTGGTTACTTATATGTTTGAATAATGACTTCTGGAACCTTATGATATGATGTTATGTATGACATGATGCTTAAGTTCAAAGTTAATATGCTAAGGTTCCCATGTCATTAAGTTAAGAATGGTAATAGGGCATGTACAAGTTAAAGTTATTCCGCTGCCTTATGATGTCTACATGCCCTAAGCATGTTAACGTAACGCCGCTGATGGAAAAAAAAAGCGGGCGTTACAGGTTGGTATCAGAGCAGTAACCATCTCACTACACACACATCAAGTCATCTTCCTGCCGCTTCCAAGTAAGTACCCCTGTGTATGTTTTATGATAGTAAGCACTTTTAGGATGCTTTATAGGTTAAGATATGCAAGTATGAACGATAGTATGATGAAAAAGTATGTTAAGATACGTAACGATGAACAATATTTTATCAAGTAGGTTGATACTCTTTCGTACCAGACCCTAGGTGATTGTTTTAACCCATAAAGGGCTTTCCTAAGTTTGAACACATACTCAGGATTGTCTAACTCCTCAAATCCTGGGGGCTGCTCTACATACACTTCCTCTTTTATGAACCCATTAAGAAAGGCAGACTTGACATCCATTCGGTATATTTTAAAATCTCTATGGGCTACAATAGCTAGTAACATCCTAATTGATTCAAGTCTTGCTACAGGGGCATAAGTTTCATTATAATCCAACCCTTCGACTTGACTAAACCCTTTAGCTACTAAGCGGGCTTTGTTTCTCACAATCTCCCCTTGATCATTTAGCTTGTTTCTAAATACCCACTTAGTGTCTATAACTGACTTACCTTCAGGGTTAGGTACTAAGTCCCAGACTTGGTTTCTCTCAAATTGGGCTAGTTCTTCCTGCATTGCAATGATCCAATCTAGGTCAGGTAGGGCTTCTTCTAGTCTTAGGTTCTATTTTTGAAATTAGTGCAATTTGACTAAGATTTCTATAAGAAGACCTTGTTTTGACCCCTAAGGTTGGATCACCCAAGATTTGATCAGAGGGATGATTCAGTCTGGGTTTCTTAGTTCTCCTAGAACTAGGTTGAGCCTCAGGTCCGGGTGGTAGATTTGGTTTAGCGGTCGGTTCTACTTCTTGGGTTGGTTCAGCTATTGGTTCAGTTGATACCTCAGTAGTTGGTTCAATTGATAGTTCAGTTAATGGTTCAATTAATGATTCAATATCTTCTTGATCAAGATTTGAATTGTTTAGGTTTTGTTTGACAGTATGTTTTGTTTCAAGTTCTTCATCAAATATTAAGTTGGTGGTTGTTGGATAGAGAAAATACGATAGAGGGGGGGGCGTGAATATCGTAAAATCATTTCTGATTAGAAAAGAGAATGCATAGCGGAAATTTAAAACAAACACACAGAACACAAGCGTTTTTACTTGGTTCGGAGTCGCGGTCGGCTCCTACTCCAAGGCCCGCGGTCCTTGACCATTTACTGTGGGCAATTCTATATGTGCGCAAATGTTTACAGAAAATGTTACAGTTGTAGTGCAGTAAATAAAATTAGACTCTTCGTTACCGATGCCCGGTGTGGATCATACTTCGGAGCAGAGGGTCGTCGTCGACGCTTGAATCTCGAGATTGGAGGTTTTCGGAGCAAAGCCCTTGAGTCGAAGAGCGTAGAGGCATTGGAAAAGTTGATTGTGAAGCCTTAGAGGTCGAGCCCCTTTTATAGCACTCCTGGGGGCGCCTGACACATGCCTTCGGATCCAAGAACTCTCATCCGAAGTTCGGTCAGCGCTTATCCCTCTAGAATCGGGCTTGGAGCTGACGGGGGCGCCAGGGACACTAGGGGCGCCCTGGTTGACTTGGTCTGCTGGCTTCTCGGCTGAGTTCGCTTCGATCACTTGGTTGGCTTGGGACCCAGGGCGCCCGAGGCATCCAGGGCGCCCGGGACCATCAGGGCGCCCGGGAGCTTGAGGGCGCCTGGCCTAGTGAGCTTCCGAAGCGATTCTTGCTCAACTGCTCGTTTGACTTTGACCTTGGGCACCCGGGACCTCCCGGGCGCCTAGCCCAGCTGCTGCCCTCTCCTTTGGGGCTTTCTGAGCTGCAGAAATACGTTCCTTTGGTCCCTGCATCCAAGGTTAGTTCCACAACAAACAAGGCAAGAAATGTTAGGTTTATACAACCTTAGCTGTCTTGGTTCTGACTTTGGGTCTCCCAAATGGAACCCTAGGTAGAGCCAACGCCTACTGTTCCCTCGACGGGGAACGTGTCCTCACCTACTCCTCTCAGGAGATTTTACCTTTTGCCAACTAGCTCCTCCGGTTGGACTTTTGCTCGATGCACCTGACCAGGTCTTCGTGCCCACCTTCCGAGCAGGTCTTCGGTGCCCAGCTCCTTGCTAGGGCTTCGTGCCCACCTTCCGAGCAGGTCTTCGGTGCCCAGCTCCTTGCCAAGGCTTCGTGCCCAGTCCTCGACCAGGACTTCGTGCCTAGTCTACCTAGGGCTTCTTTCCTGTACACTTAGTGAACTTGTTAGACCAACATAACATCATATCTTTTGAACCCTTTGTCATCATCAAAACACAGGTTCGACTTAGGTGTTGCCTGCACCAACAATCTCTCCCTTTTTGATTTATGGCTACCCGGTTCAAAAAGTTAAGTTTAACCAAAGAGCAGGTAACATGTCAACTTAGTTTCCTCCCCTGGGAAGGAATCTCCCCTTAGATTTTTCAACGGTTCACGGGGTTTGAAAAAGTTTCTAAGTCTAAAAGGGAATTTATTTTTCAACACATAGAATCTTTTACAAAAAAAATATAAGTTAGAAAACATTTTCCAAAAGAGATTTTTTGGGTTGGAAAACAATGTATGTTAGGAATTATTTTCCAAAAGAGATTTTATACTTAGAAAATTTTCAAGTCAATACTTAGTTTTCGCACTTTAGAAAATTTTCTAAACTTCTTCTGAAGTTTTTAATACTTAGAAAAACTGAAATTTCTTTAGCACTTTTAGAAAGTTTTTAAGAAAATTTTGAAATTAAACTTTGAAAATTTTCTATTAGTGAAATTTAAGATTAGTACTTAGAGAAATTTTGAAAATAGCTTAAGTAATTTTGAAAATTGACTTAAGTCAAGTACTTAGAAATAATTTTGAAAAGCAGCTTAAGTCACGTACTTAGAAGCAATTTTGAAAAACAGCCTAAGTCAAGTACTTAGAAGCAATTTTGAAAAACAGCCTAAGTCAAGTACTTAGAAGCAATTTTGAAATAAGGTTTTGAATTTTGAAAAAAAAATTTTAAACCTTCTCTTTTAATTTTTTTTAAAAAAATTTAAACCTTCTCTCCTTTCCAATCTCCTTTTCAATCTCTCCCCCTTTGCCATATATCAAAAAACAATATAACAAAACAATATAGCTTAGAAACTGTTTGGTTTTAAAAATACAAAAAAAAATTTCAAATTAAGTAGAAACTGATAAGTAATAAAACATTTTTAAAAGAAATACAGAAGTAGAGTGAACCTATTCTACCGAGCATAGTCACTGATAAAGCTCAGATAATCAAGAAAAGCAACTAGTCAACTAGATAAGTCAACTGGTCAAAGCGAGGACCAGCATAGTCACACCACAGTCAAATACAAGTCAACCCGACTGTGTAGGGGTAGTCAACCAGTCAATAGTACAATGTCAATCTGAACTAGGAGGAAGGACCGGGATGATCGGATGAGCTGGGCTGCCAGGATCGAAATAGCGACATCATTTCATTATACCGTGCGTCGCTAATCTCTCGATCGCTCTGCGGACATCCATATTCTCTGCATGATTAGCTTCTACTTCCTCCCTAAGACTGTGTACCTCTGTCCGAAGTAGAGCTAGCATCTCGGCAGTCGTCGGAGGTGGAGGCTCATCTATCTGCTCTCGAATCTCGGCCGCTAGATCTGTGAGGTGGAGGCTCTGTCTCCTCATCAGAGTCGATCTATGGTCCGGCTCTCTGACGTCTTCATGATAAAACCTCGGTACCTGAGACCTCTATGCCCGCTAGGGAAAAGTTCCTAAAACCTATTTCATCAAATTCAGTCATCGCGGTCATCTCTCCATCGGTGATATTACGACCGTGATGATGAAGAATGGAGGTGATGATGTGGCAATAAGGGGTGCGTACCCGCCCCTGAGTGGTAACACTGGACGCATATATAATCGTGTGGAACATGTGGAGTCCAATGTCGATATCTAGGTGATGGATCAATGCGTATAGTAGGAAGGTGTGGAATGGTCGCATGGTCGCGACGTCCCTAGTAGATAAAGGTAGAATGCAGCGGACTAGAACTCTATAAAGAGCGTAGTCATGGACCTGAAGATCAACAGACTGAAATCGTTTAACCAAAGGGTTTCTAGCATCCCTATAAAAGTAGGAGTATAGAGTGTCTAGGTCAATGTGAGAGTAGGGAGCATCAAAGGGAGGATCTCTAGGAGGATAACAGCAAAAGGTGGAATGAGAAAGTCGTAGTCCAAGAAATCTGTTGAGCAACGAGGGTATTATTGTCAAGGGCATCCCTTGAACTGTGGTGACAAACATAAGGTCATTCTGTCTGACTATGTTGTTGTAGAATTCTGTACATAGGGTTGTGTTAATGGGTTAAGTGCAGAATACATGGTTGTCTAGTTGGTAAAAATTGATAACATTCATGGCCAATGGACAGGATTGAGTGAAAAATTACCTATTTAGGTAACTCGTTTTTATAGGTTTATACGTTGGCCAATGGACAGGATTGAGTGAAAAATTGCCTATTTAGGTAACTCGTTTTTATAGGTTCGACCGTGGAAAAGGCGATGAGTGGATCGCCGACTTTTGTGTTTATGGTCGGGGTCCAGTTAGTTAATTATTGACGATGATACAAAATCAAAATAATAAACTAACTCACATAAAATGACGAGACAAATGAATAAGG
The DNA here is from genome assembly GCA_024364735.1 of Boesenbergia rotunda. Taxonomy (NCBI): domain Eukaryota; kingdom Viridiplantae; phylum Streptophyta; class Magnoliopsida; order Zingiberales; family Zingiberaceae; genus Boesenbergia; species Boesenbergia rotunda. The sequence continues at coordinate 70,678 of JAGFNQ010004466.1, forward strand.
CACAAAATAAGAATGAAGGAGCTAAGGAAGAATTATACCTTTCAATAACTTATGATCTTCTACCGTATGACCCTCCCCTATTGGACGTTGTGTGGGCAACGTTCTACCATGACCCGTGGTCACCAAGTCGATCCCTTCTCCTTGCGCCAACCATGCCCAACCAAAGGGATGCCTCCGACCACTCCTAGGAAGAAGATAATTCGGACACAAATCTTACTATTCCTTTCCTCCACTGCCTGCCCCCGAACATTGCCCCCTTGAGCAAATTCTATTCTCTTCTCTTTGAGCAACTCCAAGTTGGGCTCTCTCTGAGCGGTAAATTTGTCGTGTCTTCCAGCCTCCAGGCAATTAGAAAATTACCTCTGAAGAGCAAATTAATTGCTCTGATCAGAGGCAATTTTCTTGTTGATCAACAAGTTGTCGTAAGGCAACTTGCTTCTGATCAGACTTTGATCAACAAGTTGCCACACGACAACTTGCATCTGATCTCAAGCTTTGAACAACAAGTTGCCACACGACAACTTGCCTCTGATCAGGCTGCCATCTTCTGATCAAGCTAGTTGCCGTGCAGCAACTTGCTCCTGATCAAGGCTTTGATTAGCAAGTTGCCACACGGCAACTTGCCTCTGATTAGGCTGCTGCCTTCCGATCAAGCAAGTTGTCGTGCGGCAACTTGCTCTTGATCAAGGTAGCTGCCGTCTTGCTGATCAGCATGTTGCCACGGTAACTTGCATCTGAATCAGATAATTGCCGTCAGGTAGGTCGATTGAGCATTGCTCCTTGGAGAAGGTTACGACACCGCACACCGAGAGAATGAGAGTGAGAGAGAGAGGAGAAGAGGAGAGGAAAAACTTAGGGTTTTCTAGTGTTCCAATGGATCAACCATCAACCTGATTTCATGCCACCATGGGATATATATATAGGGCTACGATAGGGACCATGAGGAGGAGTTGGATCTTGCCCTGCTAATGGATCCAAACCCGATCCATTAATGAGGATCCATTCCATTAAAGGATCCTCATTGAATTACTTCACCAACCCCCATATTTACATATGGGCTTCACTTATTACGAGTCGTCCATCCCCCCGTGTTTAAGAACTCAAATGCCCGTTAATTAATTAAAATTACTGGAAATTCAAATTAATTAACTTCTGAGTCCTTGATAAGTACCACTCGACCTTATCATCATGCCGGATCAAATCTACCTGCAGGGTTTAGCATGATGAACCTTTTGAGCTCATCAAGGGGGCATCATCAACCCGACTCACCAGGACACGGATTCCGTCAATAATCAACAACACATCATATTATTAATATTATCTCCTAACTCACCGGGCCTATCGATCTAACAGAATAGATCTCGCCCATTGGCGAATCAAAGAAATAATAATTAATAATATATACCTGTTATTATATCAGGATTAAGGGATCATACTCCATAATATAAACTTGAGGTCCTATCCAATTATCGAGTCAGTACATATTGGATAACCTCGGATTTTAGTCCTACTCAATGTACTCAAAGCACACTAGTGTAATTCTATGGTCAAGACCAACCACACCTAATTACACTATAACCATTCTGATGGATTGTCCAATTCCATCTCGGTTGTGAGCCTCTCATTTATACTAAGCAAGGAACTGATAACATGATCTTCCGTGTGACACCACATACCATGTTATCTACAATGCAAAGTAATTGGACTTTATGCATGCACTAATATAAACAGACACCTAGTGTAGTTGTGATCCTCTTTTCAAAACTATGATGTCCATATAAAAAAATTCATGTCATTCAGTATACACATCTTACATCCGTAGCACATCATCGCACCCACAATCAACCAACCCACAACTCAATCAACTCCAAACTGAAGTGTAGTTCATGGTATACCATCCCTACCTCATCAATTTCAAACCAAATAGGCAACCAAGCCTCCTTTCGATGAACTGCTACCGGCCAACACAGAAAAAACAACATCAAATTCTAGAAAATAGAGTTGTAAACCTTGAATAACCCTAAACCAATTACAATTCCAACATTAATTCATATGGAATCAACCCTAAACCAATACAAACCTTACCTGAGTTGCAATTGTCCGATGAGCACCTCTCAACTGATCGGACTTGTCCTCGACCGGAAAGGAACTGTTGGTGCAAGATGCATCAGTGATGTCTTCCTCTAATGATTCGATGTTTAACAATATACTTAAGTTAGTAATATATGTTAGACAAGGTAAGGGTTAGTCAAAGTGATCAAGGGTTAAACCAAACAGGACCTTATGTTTGGTAGGGTAAACCCAGGGTTGATCAGGTTGACAAAGGTTTAGCCAAACAAGATCTGATGTTTGACAGGATGAACCAGTAACCAGGGTTGGTTAAAGTGATCAAGGGTTAAACCAAACAGGACCTTATGTTTGGAAGAGTTAACCGAGGGTTGATCAGGTTGACAAAGGTTTACCCAAACTGGACCTGATGTTTGACAGAGTGATCAAACCTAGATTTAATCTGGTTAATATACTAAGGTTTGATTAGTTAGAACAAGGGTTAGCTAAACAGGATCTGATATTTAGCTGAAAACCAGGGTTGGTCAGTTAGAGCAAGGAGTAAGCCAAACAGGACTTGATGTTTGGCAGAAGATAAGTCCAGTCTGGATTAATATGACTAGCAAAAAGAAGTCTTTATCAAGGTGAAGGAATGTACTAGTTAACCTAGGCACTAAGTCTTGGCCGAGGGCTGGGCACCTAAGACCTGGCCGAGGGTTGGGCATGAAGTCCTGGTTCGAAGAATTGTGCACGAAGTCCTGGCCGAGGGCTGGACACCTAAGTCCTGACCGATGGTTGGGCATAAAGTCCTGGTTCAAGGAATTGGGCACTGAGTCCTGGCCGAGGGCTGGGCACCGAAGACCTGACCGAGGGTTGGGCAATAAGGTCTAGTCATGGACTGGCACCGAAGACATAACCGAGGGTTGGGCAATAAGACCTGGTCGTGGACTGGGCATCGAAGTCCTGATCTGAAAGATCGGGCAAAAGTCCAACCGGAGGAGCCAGTTGGCAAAAGGTAACTTATCCTGAGAGGAGTAGGCGAGGGCGCGTTCCCCGGGAAAGGGAACATTAGGCGTTGGTTCGGCCTAGGGTTTCGAGAAAAATCCAAAGTCAGAACCAATCTTTAAGGCTAAGATTATTTGAATATTTGTCTTGTGTTTCTTGTCTTGCTGGTACTTGGAGTTGGAGGCAAGATAGGAAAGCAAACGCAGGAGAAAATTTTGCCTGGGAAGGTCATCCAGGGCGCCAGGCACCCCAGACATCCAGGGCGCCAGGCGACCCAGACATCCAGGGCGCCCCAGTTGGGGCAGCCCACTGGGTTCCCAGGCGCCTGGACAGTCCCAGGCGCCCTAGACAGTCCCAGGGGCTTCGACCCCTCAACTCAGATCATCACTTGCAACATCATTCTAAGCATTCTGAGCAAAGAAAAAGCGTTAGAGACGAAGCTCTGCGACCAAGGTGGCTCCAGGAGGAAGTGCGTTGCACTTTGGACTTCAGGATTGGCCGGACCTTCGACTTTCTTTTTGGTTTGCTTTTATTTTACGCACTTAATTTACTTATCTAATTAATTCTTAAATAATTTAACTCTAATTAATCCTTAATTAATTTAACTCTAATTTTTCTTAATTATATTAACTCTAATTAACTTTTAACAATTTTTACCCTAATTATTTCTTAATAATTATAATCCTACTTAATTCATAATAATTTTAATCTTAATATCTTTAATCTTAATTAATTGTTAAATCTTAATTTACAATTAAACCCTTATTTCAAAAAAATTCATGAACTAAATTCTAACTAATTACCTTCAGATATGAAACTAAATAAAATTTTACTCAACTGAAACCTCCAACTAAAGAACAACAAATATGTCAAAGTGGGTTAACATATTCGCGGGTTCACACGGTATGTATCAAATCGAGAATTTGATACATTATTAGAAACTTAATTAAAATATCTTGATTTGATTGAATCATGCATAAATACCATGTTCATGCATATGCTTATTTTTTTATATATCTTCCATGTCATACATACTAGTTTACTTTTCCTACTTAATTTAGAACGATTAGATAGGAAAAAGATTAGTTGATACTTGCCTAACTAAGTACCAGGGTGGGGCGAGATGATAGTACGTTAGGGAAGCTTGGCCTAGCTAAGTGCAACTAGCCGAAGCTACCTCTCCACATCCTAGACTAGTTAGACCAGAGTTTTTCAAAGAGTAAAATAAAGGTATTATTTCTTTAAAAGGCTTTGTCCAAGGAAAGGGTTGATGATCCAATAAGGCTACGACCAAATAAGGTCTCCGTGCCTCGACAAGACCTGGAAGCTGATTATGAAATCTACTTTTAAATTATAAATTGATTAAACTCGAATCTAACTCAAGGTCAACCAGTCTATAAATATATTGAGAAAAATTATTCAAGCATCTCACAATACACCCATAAGGTAACCATGCTTGTAAATCAAAAAAACAATAAGGCAACCATGCTTGCTTGTACTGCGACACTTAGAATGAGTGAGATGTTAAGGGCTAATTAATTGACAAATATTTTTCAAAATGTTTTCAAAATCTTTAGGATATTTTCTTAAAAAAATATTTTCAAAATAATGTTTAAACATAATAATATTTTTATGAATTTCATGCTTGCCTGATTGCTTATCTATAAAATACATTTTCAAAAATCATATATCTTTTCGAAAATTATTTGACCTACACACTTAGACACAAAACTTTTAGGCCAAAACTAGAGTCCTTAAGACACTTAGGTAGAGGTCCTTGTAGTTAACAAGGGTAGCCAGACGTGTCAGGTTCAAGGGGAGGTTTTTTTTGTTGTTCTTTTAAAAAAATTATTTTTCAAAATTATGCTTTTCAAAAACATCATTTCAAAAATTACTCTTTTGGAAAATTCAGAACTTTTAAAATAGTTTATGCTTTAAAATTTCATCATTTCAAAATATGTTTTCGAAAAATGTTTCAAAAACTTATTATATCATTCAAAATATGTTTCAAAAATTATTTCCTTGAAAACTATAATATTATTTCAAAAATGTGCTAATTATTCTTTTGATTTGGATGAACTCTAAAGGCACATAGGGAATATCCGTTATGATCTTCAAGGATTCCTAAGATTGTGTCAGGTTTAGGGAGAGTCCTAATCAAAAGAAATTAATTCTATTTTTGACCATTTTTTAAAAATTATTAGATAATTCTTTTCGTTTTAATCAAACCCTAAGACTCAGAAGAATATCACTTGTAGTCAACAAGCTTCCTAGGACTGTGTCAAGTTTAAGGGGTGGTCAAATTAAAAGAACTATTAAAATTTTCAAAATTATTATGTTTTCATACACCATCTTTTCAAAATCATTTTGAAAACATAATATTCTCTTTTCAAAACAATATCTTTTCAAAATCATTTTTTAATAATATTCTCAGTCTTCAAAAATATTTTGTGAAAATCTTTCCATCTTTTGAACAAAGTCTTTAAAAATTCATCTCATCTTAAGTTTGGAAAATTTTCTAGGACACTTAGGAAAATTTTCTTGTAGTTAACAAGATTTCCTAGGATTGTGTCAGACTGGAAAAGGATCTAAATCAAGGTGATTATTTTTTAAAAATATACATTCATGGAAAATCCCTAAGACACATAGGAATTTTCTTGTGGTCAACAAGATTCCTTGGATTGTTGTCAGACTTAGGGAAGTTCATTTTTTTGGGTGCAATTTAAGTACTTGGTGTTCTCTTTATACGTTATAAAATAATTACTTAGTTTTTCAAAAAAAAAGGGGGAAGAGTTTTGAAAATAGTCTTTTTCAAAAATTATATAAGTATTATCAAAAGGAGGAGAGAAATTATCTCAAATGGGACAAAGACTTAAGTTACATTTTTCAAAAAATTTCATTGTTGGCGCAAGTTTTTCGTAATTTTTTTTGATGTGTGACAAAGGGGGAGAGAAGAGCTGAAGTTAGATTTTTTCAATTTCTCCCAAAGGATTAAACCTAGAATTAACCCTTAGACCTAATCTAACTTAAGTTATTGTCAAACCCTAAAGGTAAGCCTGTAGATCTTAAGTTATACCGAAGCATGATTGGTAGTCTACTTTACTTAACCGCTAGTAGACCTGATTTCTTATTTTCTGTAGGAATGTGTGCTAGGTGTGACGACCCACCTTTTGGTACTTAGCTTTAAGTTACAACAACTTAACTTCCCTTAACTTGCTCTAAATTTTTTTTTTCCTTCTCTCTTTTTTATTCCCAAAAAAAACAAAACAACTTTCATCTTATTTGCTTTGCCAGGATTTGACCCCTAGACCTCTTAGTTGTAACGCTAGAGTACTAACCAGCTGCTCTATACCATTTCTTTTCAATGGTACCAGTCGACTGCTATATAGCAGTCGCCTGGTACCAGGCGACTGGCCTCTTGGCAGTCGCCTGGTGCATCGAACAGAAGCTACTGTTCGATAGGGCAGGTGACTGGTCCTGTACCAGTCGACTGGCACGCCTGAAAACCTGCATTTCAGACCTGAAACTCATCTCCATCCATCCACAAAACATATACTTTCAAGCCATACAAAGACATAACACCATTTGTATACTCTATACTAGTTTTCTAAACATTTTAGCAAATCAAAACCACTTCATAAACTTGAAATTAGGACTTTTGCGGAAGTAAATAAGCTATCAAAATCTATGTGAACTTAAGACTAGAGTTTGTACCAAATTTTGTATCTATGCAAGGTTTAAACAAAGTCATTCATTCTACCACTTCGAAACACCAAAACACATGTTCTACAAGACTTAGCCCAATGATCTCTTCCACGGTTCCGCCGCCACTGAACATCAATGCCTCCTTAACTTATGCTTTTTCTTTACCTTTATCTGCAATAGAAGGAAATGCAACTAATAAGCAAAATGCTTAGTAAGTAAATCCTAACTCACAAATCCAACGATAAGGGATAAACATGCTCTTTTCAAATAATGCTTGCTTAAAAACACATGCACTTTGAAATACTTACACATGAAAACTTTCATATACTTATCATGCTCAATCATACCTGAAAACATTTACTAGCACTAAAACATTGGCAAATCTAACATGCTCATAATTTCTTTTGAAACTTACTAATGATACATTTCCATACTTTAAAACACAACATCTTTGCTCTTTCCCTTTAACATGCTTATAACATAACCATGTTATCATACATAACAAAATATACACTTAAGGGAATTGAAACACTTACATATACTCATATACTTCAAAATAATAATCAACTTTCTCAGGCCTTGACAATGTACCTGGTATCAGTGTACCAATGCGCGCATCCCTAATAGGTTTCGGGGTAGCTAGCCACCGCACCCTATTAGAGCTTCTTTCTAACTTTCTGTGGGCCTCTCTTTTGCCCGGTACATGTCCTTTTACAAAAGTAAAATACTTTCTTACTCATAATGCTTGTATTTATCAAGCTAACTTTCTTTTTCATAAACTTTGCACTATAAACCTTTACCTTTTCTTACTTGAAACTTTCATCGAGCACCTTGCGTGCCCTTAACCCCAAAACTCATTTTTGGGACTTTCTTACTCAATGCATGTATTTATCAAGCTAACTTTCTTTATCATAAATTTTGCACTATAAACCTTTACCTTTTCTTACTTGGAACTTTCATCGAGCACCTTGCGTGCGTGCCCTTAATCCCAAAACTCCTTTTTGGGACTTTTCAAGAACTTACTCTTGTCATACTTAGGTCACATACATAAAAACATACTCCAATTCATATTCTATGATAAAACATGTATTCTTTATGAACTTAAAACACACAAATAAGAAAACCATAATCTTAAAGCATGCATTTAGATCACAAACATGGTTCCACAACGAGAAATACATGGCGAAACAACTTCTATTGCAGGTGAGTGATTACTTACCCTTTTCTTGAAGAAAACTCACTAAGTATCTCGAAATTTCTCGTGTAGGGCTCTTTTCCTCTTCCTTTGCAAGAAAACTCCACCCTTGGCCCTAGGGAAGAAGCCCTAGGTTTTCTAGTTCAAGAGGAAGAAGAAGGAAGAAGAAAACTCCCCCTTTCTCCCCATTTTCGCAGCCCCTTTCCTCTGCTCGCGCGGCCTCCCGAAACCCTAATGGGGTCTTAACCCAACTTAAGTGGAAGTTTTAATACCTCTTCATGAAACGGGCTAAATCAACTATAATATTATTTCGTTTCATTACTTTTTGTGCTTGATACCCTAGCCCAATTGGTTCCTTGGATTCGCTCAGGTAACTGCTTCCTTGTGGTTGCGGGATCGATCCCCACCCGACCCCTTTAATTTTTTTTTCTTATTTTGATCCGAAAAAATGCTATAATATACCGAAAAATGCTAGAAAATTCCTAAAAATCCCTAATAATACTAGGACTCTAACTATACTGGGTGCAAATTAGATAGAAAGAGTACAAGTGGAAATTGCCAATTATTAAGACATAGCCTAGTCAGCTGGTGTAGTAGAAAGCAACACTGCGTAACCTTTTCCACAATCGAAGAAGAATATGTTGTCCTAGGAGAGTGTGTAGCACAACTTTTGTGGATGATGCACACTCTTAAGGATTTCCAGCTTGACTTCAACCAAACCCAAGTTTTTATTGATAATATTAGCTCAATCAATTTGACTAAGAATCCAATTCAACATTCTCGAACAAAACATATAGAGGTTAAACATTATTTTGTAAGGGATCATGTAGCCAGGGGTGAAATAGTACTTAAGCACGTGGACTCAAAATCCAATTTAGCTGACATTTTCACCAAACCCTTACCTGAATCTGAGTTTAGCTCACTAAGAAGGCAGTTAGGTTTGTGCTTAATAGAGTAGGACTGTTCTTTATTTTTCAAAATTTTTCCTGTTTTGTTTAAAATTAGAGTTTAAATTCAAAATTGCTTTTTAAAATTAGCAAGTTATAAAATCATCTCTTTTACCAAGTTTTTTGAAATTTAAAATTATTTTCCGACTTAGTTTTCTTTCAAAAACTACCCCCTTCAAAACTAGGATTTTTTTCGTAAATGGACTTAGCTTAGGCTCTAACCCTAGAACTGCATGCACCTATAGATCTAGAAGCCAGCATCTCACAAGCACCTTAGGGTACTTTGATTGATAACCTAGACTGGGTTGAGATGCTTAGGTCTATGCCTTGATTCAAGATGCTTTACGTCAGTGCATCTGCAGTAATTGGGGCAATAAATACAACTTGAACAGCAATCAGGTTAAGTGTCAAGCATAGAAAATCTAACTTGATCAGATCACTTAACTTGACTAACCCTAGCAAAAGCTACTGTTTTACAACAGTTAGTAAATAGCTAACATGCTTAAACAGGTTAACAAGAACGGTTCAATTTGGTCCTATTTCTATATCACATATAAAAGTTTTTTCTAAACTTTGTATGATCTTTCGCAAGTGGCTCTGATACCACTATAGGGATCTATTGGCAAAAATATTTAAAATTCACAGCGGAAATAAGATCTCTTGAGCGATTCATGCGAAAGAAAACTCATACAAAGTGAAATTACAAAAATCCTATCGTATAGGTATACATTTGGCGCGTGCCCTTCGCTTATCCCGCTTATCCGAGGTATGCCGGATCTGTTGCACGTTCAAGTGTCCGTGCCTCTATGCGTATCCACACGAACACAATCTTTGCCTCGGAGAGGAACCACCTTAGATGTGCTAGCAACTTGGGATGGTTCATAAAGCACAAGAACCGCCACTAGGGAGTTTTGGACAAGCAGGAAGAAAGAAGAAGAAGAGAAGTGCCACCCTTTAGCCTTTGACAAGAGGGGATATTTATACTCATCTAATGAATACCAAGGGTCTATGTCCCTTAGCTCCTCTCATCTTAATGCTAATAAAACCCAATGAATACCAAGCCTTTTGGTATTCCTTGAGACTCTTAATATTCTACATGAAACATAAAGCATGGTGCTTAAACCTTAGGGTCATGGTTAACATGATTCCTACCACATGCTTGATCCTATACATATAAATACTTTATGGTAACCATGAACCATCATTCTTTGAACCCTAACTCCACCCCCAAACCCTAGATCCAAGGCTTGGCCGAAACTTCTAAGGTGGAGTTCCATCAATTCCATAAACATGTAATATAGCATAAGGTAAAGGAACAACCATACATCATTTATGAGACCATAGGAAGTCCTTGGGGCTCATGATTAGGGTTAACCCTAACCTTTAGGCCACTTTCCTAGGGCTGGCCGAAACCTATAAGGCCATGGGGGTATGGAAAAATTCTATTAAAATCCCCAATCAATCATAAAACACTAATCACATCTTACCATAGAGCCATTGGAGCCCTTACTTGAAATAAATCATAACTTTTACCCTATTAACCCTTCTTGGCCGAAACTTATAGAGTCTCTTGGCCATGTGAAAATTCACATAATCACCCTCCATCACCCTTATATCATGACAACATATAAAAATATATACTTGAAGTTTAGGACTCAACCCTAACCTTTGGGGTCCTTGAGGTTGGCCGAAACTTATAGGGTCTCTAAGGTACCCCAAAAATTCTCAAAAATTGTATTAAATCTCTAGACATCATGAGAGTACATTAAACAACATGATTTGGATTTTTATCATCATTTTAGACCAAGAATCCCATGGGCCGAAACCTATAAGGTTAGATTCATGGGTTTCCTTTGGTTTTTCCAACATAAACATCATATACAACTTTCATATCATGTTAATCTTCAAGAAAAGCCATTATACCACAGGTGAGGGAGTCTTACCTTGGGTTTCTTGATTTTTCGAACCTTGAAGGAGAAGGAAATGGTAAGATCTTTGGACCCTTGAACCCCCTTGTCCTTGTATCTTTGGAAGACCCCTTAGATCTTGGGGATGAGACCTCTTGTGGAGCTTTTCCAAGGGAGAACCCTTCCTTGGGTATTCGGCTAGGATGAGGGGAGGAGAAGGAAGAAATTGCAAAGTAATGAGAAGAAGAGGTAACTCCCAAAACCCCCTCTTTATAGCCCATTAAGGAGGTAAATGAAGAGTCTCTCCATGACCCTTCATCTTCTTCTAAGCCTTAACCAATCTCCACTTCATTCCCTTGTAACATTCCCTTGCTAGATGAGTTGGTTAAAGCATACATGGTTTACAAGAGGTCCAAGGTTCAATCCTTGGCCCATGCACCTTATTTTTATTTTATTTTTCCTTTTTATTTTCTATTATTTTCCCCAAAATTCCGAAAATTCTCTTAAAATTCCCCCATAATTATGTTAATATTTCTCATTAAAATTCCTTTATATTTCTATTAATTTTTACCTAAAATCTATCAATAATTATGGTACTAAAAAGCCCATATAAGGCCCATTAGTGCCCTTTTTCCCAATTTAAATGAGAAAACATGGATTTTCTAGGCCAAAGTTCGCATTAATATTTCTAGGTCCCTTGGAAAATCATCAAGACATGCTCAATATTTTAAGAAAATATTAAGAGAATTTTCCGGGTCGTTACATAGGTACTCCCATGGCCACAAATGTCAAAATAGAAAATGACCCTAAAGGTAAACCAGTTGACTTAAAACTATATAGAAGCATGTTAGGTAGTTTATTATACTTAACTGCTAGTAGACCTGACATTCTGTTCACAGTAGGAATGTGCGCTAGATACCAAACATGTGCTATGGAATGTCACTTAGCATCCCTAAAATGAATCCTTAAGTACATTAAGGGTACCATAAATGTAGGTATTTGGTATCCTAGGACCTCCAATTTTGAACTATCAGGATACTCTGACTCAGAATATGTCGATGCAAACTAGATAGAAAGAGTACAAGTGGAAGTTGTCAGTTATTTGGGCACAGTCTAGTTAGCTGGTGTAGTAGAAAACAACATTGTGTTGCCTTATCCACAACTGAAGCGGAGTATGTTGCCCTAGGAGAGTGCGTGGCACAACTTTTATGGATGATGCACACTCTTAAGGACTTCCAGCTAGACTATGTTCAAACCAAAGTGTTCATTGACAACATAAGCTCGACCAATCTTACGAAAAACCCTATTAATCACTCCCAAACCAAACACATTGAAGTAAAACATCATTTTGTTAGGGATGCATGTGGACTCGAAATCGAATCTAGCCGACATCTTTACCAAACCCTTACCTGAGTTTGTCTTTAGTTTACTAAGAAGGCAATTAGGGTTGTACTTAGTAGAATACGACTATTATCATTTGTGTTCTCAAAATGTTTTCAAAACTAGTATTCAATATCTTTCGAAAAATCATTTTTTCTAATTTTAAAATTCTTTTCCGACTTAGATTTTTTTTAAAAAAAATTACCCCTTTAAAACTAGGGTTTTCTACGCAATGGATTTAGCCTAGGCTTTAACCCTAGAATTGCATGCTCCTATAGATCTTGAAGCCAGCACCTCACAAGCACATTTGGACACTTTGATTGACTACCTAGACTGGGTTGAGATGCTTAGGTTTATGCATTGACTCAAGATGCTTTAAGTCAGTGCATCTAGAATAGTTGGGGTGATAAATACATTTGAACAACAATCAAGCTAAGTGTTCAAGCTTAGAAAATCTAACTTGATCAGATCAGTTAACTTGACTAATCCTAGTGAAAGCTGCTGTTATATAACAGTTAGTAAGTAACTAACTGGGTTAGACAGGACCCGAACGAGTTTAATTTAGTTGGTTTGATCCTTTTTGTTGCTTGGACTCACTAGAATTGTTTCAATATGTGTTTAGAATTTTGTTTGTAAACTAGCTCTGATTCACAATTGGCTTTCAATCAATTCTTTTTGATATATGGCAAAGGGGGAGAGTAGAAAAAGAGAAATGAAAAAATTTTTTTGTAGACTGAAAATTTTCAAGTGCAAATTTTTCATGCAAATTTTTTTGGTGCAAATTTTGCAAAAAGTACTTTTAAGAGATTTTCAACTGCACAATATTTTTAAGTACACAATATTTTTCAAGTACTTTTCAAAGAACTAATATTTTTTGTGAAAAATATTTTTGCAAAATATTGTGTTAAAATATTTTTCTGAGTGCAAAATAGTTTTCTAAAGTGCAAAGTCTTTTAAAGTACAAATTTAAGGTTACATTGTGATCTATTGAATTTGTTTAAGTGCGCAGGAAAAGTACTAGGTAAACTAGGCATGAAGTCCTAATTCGTAGAATTGGGCAGTAAGTCCCGGTCGAGGGCTGGGCACCAAAGATCTGACCGAGGGTTGGACAATATGTTGGGTATGGCTTGGCAGTTTCCAAGACAACCACGTGGTCATATCTGAGAGACCTCTCTATGTCTATGGATTAAAATTTACCGAATAGAAGCCCATCCCTCTAACGATCGATTCGTCGTCGTGTTAATTAATCCCAGTTACAACTTAACCGAAACCGAGGTTATGGCTTTGTAACTTTCCGGATTAATTAATCGCAGAAAACACGACGATTTGGATCGTCGATTTTTGTGATTATCTTCGGGGTCCAGTTAATTAATTATTATCTATGATTCCAAATCAAAATAATAAACTAACATACATGAAATGACGAGACAAAGCAAAGTGGCACAAATAAAACATAACATAAAAAAACTGAGCCCGGGAGAATTATGCCTCGCCGTTTACATCGTAGTCTTCTACCTTATGACCCTCCCCTCCTGGACATCGTGTGGGCGACGATCTTCCAAGTCATGGAGTCACCAAGGCACTTGAATCAATCCTTCCTTTCCTCCTTTCCTTGCGCTAAGACACCAAACCCTAAGGTTAGGGTTTGGCTCACCGCCAGCGGTCCTTCAAGGAGGAGTTGATGAAGCCAAGAGGAGCAACTCCTCTTCTTCACCACAACCCACGTCTCTATCCACTTCCTATCTCGTTGTCACAGACCAGCGAGGAAGATAGAGTCTCTTGGCTTCTCCCTTTTTCCGGTGACAAACACCCAAGGGAGAAGACACCCTCGCCGGTGCACCACCCTCCCTCCGTCTCTACTCCTGCGCATCACGAAGGAGAAGGGAACCTCTCCTTGTCCTGTGTACGTCCACAGCAGAGAATTTGGATGAAGAGATTGGAAGAAGAAGGGAAGAGAAGCTTCTCTTCTTCCTCACCGCCGGCGACCCTTCAACCTTGCGCCGCTGAGTTCCTTTCCTCTCTTCCTTGCCGCGTGCCACCAAGGGTCGAAACGGACTTCACCCTTGCTCTGTGATCGACCACGACCTTTAGGAAGAAAAGAAGAGGCTCGAAGAAGAGGTGGAATCCCTCTTCTTCTATTCAGCCACCGACGCCTTAGGTTAGGGGCGAGAGAGAGTGTAACACCCGAAAATTCTCAAAACTAATTTTAGAAATATCCTAGAATTTATGGATATATTTATTGAATATTTCCATGGAAAAATAAGGCAAAAATGAATAAAAATAGAATGTCGAGTAAAAAGGCTTAAGAGGGGTTTGACCCCAAGATCTTTAGCACGAGAAGAGAATAAGCTTACTAAGTGGGATGGTTTATTTTCATTGAAATAGAATAGAGGAAAAGATAAATAAGGTGTACTTAGTTAAATTTTCCCATAAGTATAAAAGGGAAACTTAAGGGTTTTTTAGATTTATTCATTTCCTCACCTTCTCACCGCCGACCCCTCTCTCTAGTGCGACCCTTCCTCTCCCTCTCCCAAGTCTCTCTTCCTCCCCCACTCACGGCAAACCAAGGAGGAGGTCCAAGGGTCTTATGTTGGGCGGATTCAAGAAGGAGGACACGCTAGGGGATCTTCTCAAGGAGTAGTTCTTCGTTAGAGCCTCTCCGAGACTCCAAGGATCTTCCCATACGCATTAGAGTTGTAAGAACAAGCGCAGGATGTATGTACCCCTCACATGTAGTATAGGTAAATTCGTTCGCATGCATAATCGTCTTACTTTTATCTATTTGCAAGTTTATGCTCATATGTGTAGGTTAACTTCCTCTACAGGCTTTAAGGGCACCACTAGATGGGTTGGACATGCTTCCCCCTTTTAGTTTGGGGTTTAGACGCACCGTCGAGTGCCTAGGGAGTGTCCGTAAAAGAAAAGTGGAGTTTTAGACACGCAAGATGCTCGAGAAAATGTTAAGAAGCTCTAATATGAGTTTTAGCATGTTTATGAAATTAGCTACCCTTGCTTAATGTTTATGGACCCTAGTTCATCCATTGGGTGGGCTCCTAGATCGCCCCTAGGATCTAGATCGCCTAGTAGATGCAAGGTTAATGAAAAGAATATTTATGAAAGTATTTTACTTTTTATGGCATATGCTTGGTCTCTAGTTCGTCCATTGGTGGGCTCCTAGATCGTCCCTAGGCCCCTAGATCACCTAGTAGTACCCTAATGGGTTCGGGATTAGCTACCTCGGATCTATTTAGGGATGCGCGCATTAGCAGCACATTGCCGGGCCCACAGCAGCATGATTAGTATTATCACTTACTATATGTATAAGTTTCAAAAGTTCAGTAATAGCTTTAAGTGAAAACAGTTTTAAGATCATGCTTAGTTCAGTTAAATTCTATGAATGCCTTGTGAATTTAGTTATAAGAATATAATGTAGTCCATGTGGATAGTATGTTGAGTATGCCATGATTTCTGTTTAGATTATATGTTTCAGTAAGAATAAATGACAAGCATGATATGTTTTCGTATATGTGTTTTAGTAAGTAGGATGGTACTTACTAAGCTTTATGCTTATAGTTTCATTTTTCCTTGGGAACTTGCATTATGAGCCTTGCGAGATATGGAGTGTGTGATGGTGGAACATAGAATCAAAAGAACCTTGGGAACTTGCATTATGAGGATGCATTATTAAGAATGTTAAATGAATTAGTTTCTTTGACATGTTAATCATTTTCTGCATCTTATGTACCTTTGTCATGTTGCTAGCATCACTCTTGATATGAGCCTTGCGAGAATTCTAGTATGAGATTATGTATCATGAATTGATATCATGCAGTTCTGTGATGCTTAGCTTCTACATGTGATATGTTCAGTGATACATTTCAAGTGCATGTTAACTAGTAGTAAAATACATAGTCTAAGGCTATAGAACCATTTCTGATATTATAGTGCTACTATTGATGCATCTAGACAGAAACAGTGCTTAGCTTTAGTAGCAAGTTGATACAAAGTTCATGTTTCCAATTTCATGCTTAGAGATGGTTGAAGTATGCCTTATTGTCATGAAAACATGTAGAATATGGCCTAGAATCATTGTATACCTGTTAGTAAGCTTAAATATGTGTTAGTAAGCATAAAATCCATAGAAATTCAACCCAAGGTTCACTAGGAATTGGTAATGGTATATACAACCCATGTGGTAAAGATGTAGATTTGGCTTGCCTACATGTGATACACTTCTCACAAAATTTTACAACATCTCCTTTCATATGTGGCCAAAAGAAATGCTCCAACAAAACATCCAGTGTTTTTCTGACTCCAAAATGTCCCATTAGTCCCCCACCATGGGATTCATGGACTAATAATTCCCGCAATGAACAGTTAGGCACACATAACCTATTAACTCGAAATAGAAATCCCTCATGCCTATAAAACTTCCCAAATGCAGCATGCTCACAAACTTCAAATACATTTCCAAAGTCGGGATATTTAGAATATAGATCTTTAATGTATTCAAATCCTAACAATTTAGTGTTCAAAGTAGAGAGCAAGGTATACCTTCGTGATAAAGCATCTGCAACAGTATTTTCCATACCTCGTTTATACTTGATCACATACGGAAATGATTCAATGAACTCCACCCATTTCGCATGACGTCGATTCAACTTACTTTGGCTCTTCAAGTGCTTCAATGATTCATGATCAGTGTGAATGACAAACTCCTTGGGCCACAAGTAGTGCTGCCAAGTCTCTAAAGCCCTCACCAAAGCATACATCTCTTTGTCATAAGTGGGATAGTTCAAAGCTGCTCCACTCAATTTCTCACTAAAATAAGCAAGGGGTCGACCTTCTTGTATTAGCACAGCTCCAATACCTATTCTTGATGCATCACACTCAATTTCAAAAGTTTTAGCAAAGTTAGGTAACGCAAGTAAAGGTGCAGAACTTAATTTCTCCTTAAGTGAGTTGAAGGCAGAATCCTGTTCACTATCCCAATGAAATCCAACATTCTTTTTAACAATTTCAATCAAGGGTGCAGCTAAAGTGGTAAAATTCTTAACAAACCTTCTGTAGAAACTTGCCAAACCATGGAAGCTACGTACCTCAGTTATTGTTTTTGGTGTTGGCCATTCACGAATAGCCTTAACCAACCTTCTTCTCATCAACTGCTATTCCCTTAGCACTAACAATATAACCAAGAAACTCAATTTGATTAGTGCAAAAAGAACATTTTTGAAGGTTAGCATACAACTTTTCATTTCGCAAAACAATTAGAACATTTTGTAAATGTTGTAGATGCTCCTCTAAATTTTTGCTATAAATCAAAATGTCATCAAAATATACTACGACAAAATTTCCAGTAAAAGCACGCAAAATATGGTTCATTAACCTCATGAAAGTACTAGGTGCATTAGTAAGCACAAATGGCAACCATTCATACAAACCATACCTTGTCTTAAATGCAGATTTCCATTCGTCTCCCTCACGCATGCGAATTTGATGATAGCCCGACTTCAAATCAATTTTAGAGAAAATGCAAGAGCCATGTAGTTCATCTAGCAAATCATCTAATCTAGGAATAGGATGACGATACTTTACCGTAATCTTGTTGATAGCTCTACAATCAACGCACATTCTCCAAGTTCTTAGGTACGAGCAAGACGGGGACAGCACATGGACTCAAACTTTCTCGGACATACCCTTTTTTCATCAACTCTTCAACTTGCCTTTGAAGTTCTTTTATCTCGGCAGGGTTTCACCTATAGGCTGGCCGATTAGGAATGGCGGCTCCAGGGATGAAATCAATTTGGTGCTCTATTCCTCTAAGTGGTGGCAATCCATCAGGAACCTCATCAGGAAATACATCATCAAATTCCTGCAAAAGAGATTTAACAACACTAGGCAAAGTAGGGTTAAGATCGTTAATGTTAAAATCGACTTCCTTGTACAAAAGTACAATCATTGGCTGTGAAGCATAAAACGCTCTCTTAACCTCTCTTTCTTTTGCATAAAAGCTCCCTTTTTTACTCTCTTGCTCTTGAATTTATTTTCCTCTTTCATTCTTTTTTCCACTCATCTCATCCTCACCTTTTTTTTTTCACACTCTTTTTCTTTTCCATTCTTTTTCTTTTTCTCATTTTCTTTTTTCTCACACTCTTTTCTTTTTTCACTCTCATTTTTGATCCTCAATTGATCTTCATATACTTGCTTAGGAGTCAATGGTACAAGAGTTACATGTTTACCATGTATCATAAAAGAATACTTATTTTTAAACCCATCATGCATGACCTTCCTATCAAATTGCCATGGTCTTCCTAAAAGTAGATGACTTGCATGCATTGGTACTACGTCACAAAGTATCTCATCATGATATCTACCAATGGAAAATGAAACCAACACTTGCTTGTTGACTTTGACTTCCCCGCAATTCAACCATTGTAGTTTGTAAGGTCTAGGATGCTTAGTGGTGGGTAAGCATAATTTCTCAACCAAGATAGTACTAGCTACATTAGTGCAACTTCCCCCATCTATAATCATACTACATACCTTGTCTTTGATGTGGCAACGGGTATGAAATATGTTGTCTCGTTGTTCTTCATTATCTTCTTTCACTTGCACATTTAGAGCACGCCTAGTGACAAGGGCTTCACCTTCGACGGGATACTCTTCATCACTTTCCACTAATGCGGGCAAGACACTATCATCTTCGGACTCACTTTTGGTTTCGATGTCACCATTGTCATTCAAAATCATAATTCTTTTGTTTGGGCATTGTGATGCGATATGTCCCCTTCCCAAGCACTTAAAGCATTTAATATCTCTATTTCTTGAAGGTTGGAGGGGTTCCTTTCCCTTGGCCAATGGAGAGCTTGCATCTTTATTCTTTGAAAAATCGGGCTTTTTCTTTGATTCAACTTTATCATCTCTTTTGTTCCAACTAGATTTCCAAGTTGACGAATGAGAATTTTGCCCCCCATGCTTGTTTGACCCCTTCCTTTTGAGTTATCTTTCAACTTTCATGGACATATGCACCATGTCTTCAAGCTCCACATAATGTTGCAACTCCACAACATTTGCAATTTCTTGATTTAAACCTTGTAAAAATCGTGCCATGGTTGCTTCTTGGTCCTCCTCCACATTTGCTCAAATCATTGCAATTTCCATCTCTTTGTGGTATTCCTCCACAGTCTTGGATCCTTGTGTGAGACTTTGTAACCGTTGATACAAATCCCTATAGTAATGTGTTGGAATGAATCTCTTTCTCATAATAGTCTTCATCTCTTCCCAACTACCAACGGGTCTCTCTTTGTTTCTTCTCCTGCTTAGAATGATCTGATCCCACCAAATAATTGCATAATCAACAAATTCAACGGCAGCGAGTTTTACCTTCTTTTCTTCAGAATAGTTGTGACAATCAAATACTAACTCCATTTTCTTTTCCCACTCCAAATAGGCTTCAGGATCACTTTTGCCTTGAAATGAAGGAATCTTCATCATGATATTTCCCAAGTTTCTATCCACATGATCATTCATCCTTCCTCTTCTACCACCAACTCGAGCATGATCCGATCTGCCACTTGAAGCTCTATCATCAATGTCCTCAGATACGCCAACATCATCATCATCATGATCACCACGGTTATATGGTCTAGCACTTCGTGAAGGAACTCTACCAACTTGGCTAGGTCGCAATCTTGCAATTACAGCATCTTGTTTCTCTAATCTGTCCATAATCTGACTAAAACGGATTTCCATTCGTTCCAAGTGTTGTCTCAAAGCACGTTGATCAAGGGATTCTCTAGGTCTTGCTTCTTCTCCACTTGTCGCCATTGAACAACCTGTTTCACTCACGAATGTTAGCTCTTTAAAGAACTTGAACTAAGAATTGAGGCAAATACCTTGTAAGCGTTCGTGGACTATCAAAATTCCCAAGGGTGTAACGATAAAAGATAGGAATTAAAGATAAAAGTGCAAATTGCAGAATTGAATACTTGAAGTAAGTGCTGAAAGGAAATTTGCCAGAATTAAATCTAGGCAAAATTGAAGATAATGCGGAAATGAAAGATAGCAAAACGTGAATTAAAGAGCTGAAAGGAAAGTTGTCAGAACTTAATCTAGGCTGCCAGAATTGAATCTAGGCAACTTAAAGGAAAATGAAAGTACTTGAATTAAGAGCTGAAAATGAAAGTCGCCAGAACTTAATCTAGGCTAACTTGAAATGAAATGAGAATACTTGAAATAAGAGCTGGAAATAAAAGTCGCCAGAACTTAATCTAGGCTAACTTGAAATGAAATGAGAATACTTGTAATAAGAGCTGAAATTAAAGTTGCCAGAACTTAATCTAGGCTAACTTGAAATGAAATGAGAATACTTGAAAGGAAATGAGAAAATAAATTTGCAAACAAAGTCTCTACTTCTTTTTTTCTTTTTCTTTTTTTTCAGCCTCTTTTGCTTCTTTTTTTTTTGTTTTGGCCTTTCTTCTTTTTTTTTTCTTTCTTCCTTCCTTTCTTTGCTTCTTTTTTTTTCTCTTTTTTTTTGGCCGAATTTTTTTTTCCTCCTCTTTTTTTTTTTGAGTAACAAAGCAAGTAAGGCTTGCTAAGCAAAAGAAAAGAAACAAAAATATGATAAAAACTCAATAACTCAAAGAAAAGGATAACCAAATCGATTAGAGAAACCAAGGCTCTGATACCAAATGATGCGAACCCAAAGAGAATAAGTCTCAAGAACACACAACAAATCGAAAAAAGAGGGAAAGATAGTCTAAATCGAAAAGATGGGAATGGAAGAAAGAAACCTCGACCCAATACTTAAGGAAGCACGAACCTTGGTATAGAAGAAGAAGATGATAGACGCCACAACCTTGAGATGGAGGTTGATAAGTCTTGAACGCCACAAGGGGATGATGCCTTGTTAAGTTCTAGTTCAATGAAGAACCAACAAGTGAGAGCCTCACCATGTAGTAGATTGAATAAGCCAAAAGTTACATGTTGTGGCCGCCACCCCCTATATTTATAGCTATAGGGTGACCTAAAAACCCTAAAAGGCCAAAAGGAAGCCCATTTAGTAGAGGCCTATGTAGACTACATAGGCCTATTGCGCTCTTGGCACCATTACAACCCAAATAAAGCTAGAAATTGGACCTAAATTGAACCCACAAAATTAACATATCCTTCTTACATAGAGAAGAGACTAAGGAGACTAGTTAAGCTCATCTAAGGCTTGAATTAGGTTGACTAAGCCATATGATTTGCTCTTGGTCAAACCTTCTTCAATGGTAGCTTGGCCTTCACATCTTCAATTAGCACATTAAGTGCTTCTTTCATCTTTTTAGCCTTAGCCCTTGTAATTGGGCCTCCTTTGATGCATAATAGATCATCAACATCTTCAAGAGTGGGTTGAGCATGATCCGTATCGTTAGCTTGTTGGGCAACTTGTTCAATTCCTTTGTCTCCATCAGACTTGAAACTTTCTAAGTGCCTAAGTCTTCTACCTTTTTCCTTAGATCCTTATTTTCATTTTCAAAGCATGAATCATGGGACATAAGAGAGCAAACATGCAAGTCTTTCTTAAGTTTTGTAGATTCTACTCTAAGCATGGCAATTTCATCTTTCAAGTCCTTAATTTTACTTCTAGCTTTAGCTAAGTCCATATTGGTACTAGAAATAATTTTAACCAAGGTAGAAGAGGGTAAGCTATATACCTCACTTACCGACGCCTCTGATTCGGATGATGATGATGAGCCACTTTCTTCTTCACTACTTGAGCTTCTCTCATCATCTGATGACTCTGAGTGGTCCACTCCCATAAGCGCAAAATGGGACACTTGCTCCTCTTCCTCATCTGAGGATGATGGATCATCCCAGGTCGCCTTGAGGTTGGTGCCACTCTTCTCCTTTCCTTTTGACTTCTTCTTGTCACTTCTCTTCTTTTCTTTCTTCTTTTCTTCCCATCTCTTTAGTTGGGGACACTCATTCTTCATGTTTCCCTCTTGGTGGCAGTTGTAGCAGATAATGTCTTTTGCCTTGCTCTTACTCTTGGATCCTTTCCTAGCATAAGACTTGTTAGAAAAACTTTTAAATGCCCTACGCATTTTTCTTATCATGAAGGTCTCTTGGTCGCTGTCCATAGAGGCACTAGACTTCTCTGAGTCGGATGAAAAGGAGTAAACCACCTTCTTCTTCTCCTTCTTCTTATTCTTCTCCTTTTCTACAATGAAAGCTATACCTTTCTCTTTGGCCGAAACATTAGCTTGCTCATGTAATTCGAATTAGCAAAATAAATCATCTAATTTAAATATAGACAAATCCCTTGACACTTTGTAGGCATCAACCATTGATGCCCACAAGGTTGTTCTCGGGAAGGATTGTAGAACGTACCTTACGAGATCCCGGTTTTCAATTTTGTCACTAATCATATGGAGTTCGTTGATGATCTCATTTACCCTTCCATGCAACTGGCTCACGGTCTCGTTGGTCTTCATGGACAAGGATTGGAGTTGGGCAACGAGTAGATCCTTCTTTGCCCGTCTTGAGTCGTTGGACCCTTCATTGTGTTCAACGTGTTTCTCCCATAATTCTTTGGCGCTCTTGATAGCCCGCACAAAAGTGTGGTGGTGGCCTTCGCGTTGGCTTGCGCCTTCTTCATGACTTCCTTGGACCATGCTCTCATGGGTAGTGGCTCTCCTCTTTCGTCGACGGGTGCATCAAATCCATCTGCAACACTTATCCAGTTTTCAATATCATTCATCAAATAATATATTGCATTCTACCTTTCCAGTAAGCGAAATCGTTCCCGACGAAGAATGGAGGCCGTGCAATGCTGTAACCCTCATAAAACGCCATTTTCTTTTACTCCGGTCGACGGTGAGTTCTCCCGAAGCTAACCGGCGCTGATACCAATTGTACGATCGAAGGCGTTGCTAGAGGGGGGTGAATAGCAATTTTTCCGAATTCTCTACAAGATTGTTAGCGCAATACAACAACAATATAATGAAAAACAAGAAAGCAATGCTAACACAGGCATTTTACTTGGTATCCACCGCGAAAGGTGACTAATCCAAGGATCCACGCGGTTGCACACTCTCCACTATGAAATCCTACTTCAAAGGTGGAGAAACCGTTACAAGCGTTGTCTTCCTCTTTACAGAACGCGATGAAGAGTGAGAGGAAGATGTGAAGACTAGTCGCACGAATAGCACTTAGTTACAGTAGAAAAACCGTACCATTCACGTGCGAAAAAACCCCTTTTTATAAGAGAACAGGACAACTTCGCAAGC
This sequence comes from Boesenbergia rotunda, assembly GCA_024364735.1. Lineage (NCBI taxonomy): Eukaryota > Viridiplantae > Streptophyta > Magnoliopsida > Zingiberales > Zingiberaceae > Boesenbergia > Boesenbergia rotunda. The sequence continues at coordinate 94,136 of JAGFNQ010004466.1, forward strand.
TGTCCAGACCCGCACCAGTCGACTGCCCCTGGGGCAGTCGACAGGCCTAGCAATAAATGTCAGCCAACGGCTAGTTTTGGGGGTCACTAGTCGACTACCCCTGGAGCAGTCAACTGGTAAAGACTGAAAACCTTCTATGAGTTTTAGCAGTCGACTGCCCAGCCTCTAAACTCACTTACAGCAACTCTGAACACTCTCCTTCACATGTGCCTTCAGGTCTGCTCCCTTGGCTTGCCCCTTGAAGTCTTCTTCCTCTGGCAATCGTCCCTTGGATGCGCACACAAGCCTTCCCTTGGCTTGCCTCCATGCCACCCTTCACGTATGCCCTTGAAGTCCACTTCCCGGCTTGCCCTTGGAGTCCACCTCCCTCGGCTCTCGTCCCTCGGATGTGTTCTCCATGTGTGATTCTCCAAGTCCTGCAAACTCAATCACACATATCAAATACAACATAACACCCTAACCTCAAACTTATTGGCACACACATCAAAACCATGATCTTCCCAATCAATCTTGGACTGATTGCCTCAACAGAATTTGTACACATAATATGGGGGAGCCCATATTTAATTATGGGGGTAGTGTGGTAGTTCAATGTTAATCCTTTAGTGGATTGGATTATCATTAATGGATCGGGCTTTTGATCCATTAGGAGGCCAAGACCCAACTCATCCTCATGGTCTCTATTGTAGCCCATATATACCTCATGAGTCATGAGTCCAAGGCATCCAACCCATAACCTAATTCTCTCCTTCTCACAATCTCTCTCCTAGGGTTGCGCCGTCGCCAAGCTTGATGGAAGATGCACTTCTGTAGGGGAAGAGGAAGAAGGAAAGATTCTTTTCTTTATCATCTATTCTTCTCTTCTCTTCATCCACTTAGGGCGTGCGGCATCATCAGGCAAGGAGGGGCGCCGGCGGCTAAGAAAGAAGCTTTCTTCTTTCTTTTGGCCGGCGGAACAAAGAAGGAGGAAGGAGGAGGTTTCGGCTAGGGTTTTTGTGAGGAAGAAGAGTTCTTTCTCTTCTTCTTCATCTTCATCTTCTTCCTTTCTTCTTCCTACAAGTCCGGCACAAGGAGATCCATCTCCTTGGTGGTCGACGCAAGCAAAGGAAGGAGAACTTTCTTCTCCTTGGTGGCCGGCGGCAACACCCTTGGTGTTAGGATTTCGACGCAAGAGGGAGAAGGAAGAAGAGCCCTTGGTGACTTCGTTTCTTGGAAGATCATCACCCACACGACGTCCAAGAAGAGGATAGGACATATGATAGAAGATCGCGAGGTAAACAAGAGGTATATTTCTTGTTTGGTTCCTTCATGTATCTTGTTTTCATTGTATGCTGTTATTTGTCATGGACCCCAAAGATAAACACAAAAACCGGCAATCTATTCATCGTCTATTCCGCGGCTAATCGACTAGACGAGTTAGATTGCATGAACAACAAGTTTGTTCAAGCGATCACTCAAGTTGATTAGTACGATAATGAAACGGTTGCTTAGGTAATTCATCTCCATCTGGATTTATTTTAATTAATAAAATTTTAATCCGGGGACATGGAGAGGATTCCCATGCACAATCGAAACCAACAATTGGTATCATAGCAATGGTTTCCAGTTTTGTGTGTTTGGGATTCGGTTACTTTTGCGCATTTATCATATATAATTTTATGTCAGATAATAGTAGGATGTACGTAGGCTAACTCTTTGGTTGCAGGCATAAAATTTGACTATTATGGCTTATGTGATTGTATGTGATTGTGTGTGCATGGTAATAATATTTATTTGATTCCTTGGGGTTGACGAGCCTAATTAGTATTTAATTTTTGTAATTAAATACGGCATTGTTTAGCCACTCATTTTAGTTTACTTTCGATCTAGATTTGTTATACACTCCTTCGTAGAGTATAGGATCGATGGATATAAATTAAAATAGTTTTTATCTTGGTTCGGAGCTCCTTCATGGCTTGCGCATGGTGTATGGAGGTGGAGACGAGGTGGCAACTCGACGGGAGGCGTATTGGAGAACAAGATGCCATAATAATTGGAATATTTAATTTTTTTCATATTTATTGCTTATTGTTTGATATGCATGTTGTGTGTGCTTGAAAATTCCTCAATTTTAAATTACTAAGTGGGAGAGGATTTCTTTGAGTCTCGTGGCCTCCATTATAAATTTGATAAGTGATACGAACATGCTTGCGCCTTCCCCCATATCGGATGAGATTGTTTCGCAGATCACTAGGTCAAATATGGTTATAGAAAATTATTTAGGAGTGTGTGATTTTCCCCATTGGAAGAGACATAATCCTAGATAATTGTCTTAATATCGTGCAATGGTGAACACTTAGATGCAAATAATAGTATCCTCCTCATCGGAGTCACTGCTATTATTTGTAGGGCCGAAGAGGAACCAACCATTAATTTTATTTGTTAAAAAGTTAGGTTGACAAGATAATAAAATTAATGGGTAAAATCTCCTCATACAAATGTAGAATTCGTATACGTCCACACTATCGTGGCATACGATATTTTCGGTGTTGGTTGATTTTAAAATTTTATTGTTTGAGGAATCAATATTATTTTGAAATCTAATGTTTTGGTCATTGTGATTCTTAGGATTTTCAAAATGGATTTCAACCAGCTTGCTGTTAGTTTGACTGTTGAGGAGTAAAAATTTGTACTCTTTGAGATCTATCCTGAAAAGCATAGCGAGAATTCTGGTGAAAAGGAGAAGGAATGTTATAAGAAGTGGGTAAAATCGGATGAGACGACGCGGTGTTACATTTTGGCTTCTATGTCAAATGTACTACAACATCAACATCAGGCTTTTTCCACTGCTTATGACATGATGTTAAACCTTAAGGAACTTTTCGGACATCAGAATTGGGCCGCTAGGCAAGAGGCAATGAAGAACTTGATGACGACCACCATGATTGAGGGAACACCCGTGAGGGATCATGTTCTCAAAATGATGGCTCATTTGAATGAGATGGAAGTCCTTGGAGCGGAGATCGATGGGGAAACCCAGGTCGATATCATTCTCCAGTCTCTACCTAGGAGTTTTGAGCACTTTCACTTGAACTATAATATGAACAAACGGAGATATTCGTTGGTGGAACTTCTGACATAACTCCAGGAGGCAGAGGGGCTTTTTCATTAAAGTGCTCATGCTTTTGTTGCTGAACAGGTTTCTACTTCTAAGCGAAAGGCAAAAAGGAAAAGAAACAAGGTATGGCAAAGAAGACAGCTGGATCTCAAGGACCTCAGGCTGGAGTGAAGAAGCTGAAAGGCAAGTGCTTCATATGCAAGCAGACTGGACATTGGATGACGGACTATCCCCATCGAAAGGAGAAAAATCAAGGTATATCTTTTTCTTTAGTTGTTGAAACATGGTTAGCGGTGTTATCTACCGGTACCTGGTGTATAGATACAGGAGCCACTGATCATGTCTGCAATTTTTTGTAGGGGTTCTAGAAAACCAAACGACTAGCTGAGGGAGAGATTACCGTCTACATGGGCAATGCTACGGAGGTGGTGGCTATTGCAGTGGGAGACATTTATTTATCTTTTGATAGAAATAAAACTTTGGTTTTAAGAAACTTTGGATGAACCTTCATTTAGAAATAATCTTATTTCAGTCTCTAAGTTATTTATGGATTGGTATTCTATTTCTTTTAATGACAGAGTTGCTATAAAAAGGAATAGAGATATTATCTGTTCTGGTGCGTTGGTTGACAATTTGTACACTCTTGAACCAAAAACTCCCATGATGCAAATAGAAATCAATAACTCATCGTCTAATCATAATAAGAGAAAATAACCTTCGAAAATGAACCAAACGTATCTTTGACATCTAAGGTTAGGTCATATTAACCTGAGTAGGATTCAAAGGTTGATAGCTAATGGACCTTTGGGTTCATTGGTGGTGGAAGATTTCCCAACCTATGAATCTTGGTTGGAAGGTAAGATGACCAAGAGGCCTTTTAAGGCCAAGGGTATAGAGCCAATGATGTGTTGGAGTTGGTTCATTCTGAATTGTGTGGTCCTATGTCTATCCAGGCTAGAGGTGCTTTGAATATTTCATCTCTTTTATAGACAATTATTTAAGGTATGAATACATTTACTTGATGCGCCGCAAGTCTGAATGCTTTGACAGGTTCAAAGAATTCAAGGCTGATGTGGAGAAATGTTAAGGTAAAAGTATCAAGACACTACGATCTGATCGTGGTGGTGAGTACCTCTTGAGAGAGTTTAGGAATTACTTATCAGAGGTTGGGGATCAATCCCAATTATCTGCACCCGGTACACCCCAATAGAACGGTGTGGCAGAGCGAAGGAATAGGACTCTTATGGAGATGGTTAGATCGATGATGAGTTATTCTGAGTTACCAGATTCGTTCAGGGGGTATGCTCTGGAAACGATAGTGTACATTCTGAACTTGGTACCATCTAAATCAGTACCCTCTACTCCCATAGAATTGTGGACTGGGCGTAAGCATAGTCTAAGACATATTCGGATTTGGGGTAGTCCAGTACATGTGCTGAGGGGAGATATTGATAAGTTAGAATCTCGTATAGAAGTACGCTTGTTCGTAGGCTATCCTAGAGGAACGAAAGGTGATTTATTTTATAGTCCTAAAGATCAGAGGGTGATCGTTAGCACGAATGCCCGATGTTTAGAGGAAGACAATGTGATGAACCACAAGCCCATGAGTAAGATTGTTCTTGAGGAAATAAGAGGGGAAGCTTCAATTTCAGTACCAACGGTACAGGATGTACCACAAGTAACTGCACCGCGTGTCACAGAGGATACACAGATAGTACCTCTGTAACGACCCGACCCATTTAGCGGACCATTTGGTCATCGACAACCTAGTAAGATCGACGACCTAGTAAGGTAACGACCGTCGACCGTCGACCGTGTCGTTACCTTACTAGGTCATCCCACCCCTGGCCAGTGGATTTTTGCCTTCCCCAGGATTCGAACCCTAGACTCAATTGGTTACCAGGATTCATAAACTCTAGTACTTATGCTTGGAGGTCGAGGGTTCAAATCCTGGGGAAGGCAAAAATCCACTGGCCAGGGGTGGGAAGACCTAGTAAGGTAACGACACGGTCGACGGTCGACGACCCATAGGAAAATAAGGGGGTCGCCAAATGGCGGCCCAAATGGGTCGGGTCGTTACAAGACGGGTCTCCACTCGGATTAATTTTTTAATCCGTAGGCGTGGAGAGGTCTCTCGGATCGACCAGGTATTCGCTAAGGAAACCCGCCAAGCCATACCCAACAAGTGGTATCAGAGCTGAGGTTTCCAGCTTTGTGTGTTTATGATTGGTTAATTTTTGCATTTTCATACATGTTATTTTGCTGGATGATGTGTGGATGTGCGTAGGCGAACATTATATTGCAGGAACGAGATTCCAACTTCATGACCAAATATGTGTTGTGTGATTGATTTGCAAATTTTTGTAATTAATTAATCCTCGGGGTTGACGAGGCTAGGTATTTAATTTTTGTAATTAAATACGGCACATGTTTAGCCGAGTTTTTTATTTACAGTTGATCTAGATTTCATGTACACTCCTTCGTGGAGTATAGAATCAATGATGTAAATAATTAGCTATTCATTTCGGTTCGGAGATCTCTCAAGGTAGCATGCTCAAAAGGAAGGGAGGAGCGGACAAAGTGACGACACGACTGGAGGCACATTAGAGACCAAGGGGCCATGAAAGTTGGAAAATCTAGGGTTTTCTTTGTTTTATTTCATGTTATTGGTTATGTGCTTGGTTGTGTGGTTGTGCTAGAAAATTCCTCGAGATAAATTACTAAGTGGGAGAGGGACCCTAAGGGTCCCGCGGCTTCCATTACAATTCGACAAGTGATGCGAACAAGTCTGCGCGTCAGCTCTGAGTGCCTTCCTCCCCATCGGATGGACTTGTTCTGCGGATCATTGGGTCGAAAAAGACTATAGAAAATTATTGAAGAGCGTGTGTACTTCTCCATCGGAAGGCACATAATCGGAAATAATTTTCTTAGTGTCGTGTAATGGTGAACACTTAGATGTGAATAATGGTATCCTCCCCATCGGAGTCACTGCTATTATTTTGCAGAGCCGAAGGAAACCAACTGTTGATCATACTTGTCCAAAAGTTAGGTTGACAAGATAGTAAAATCGATGGGTAAAACCTCCTCTTACGAATGTGGGGATTCGTATACGTCCACACCATCGTGGCATATGAGTTCTTCGGTGTTTAGGGGTGTTGGTTGATTTTGAAAATTAATTGTTTTGAGGAATCAATTTATTTTCGATTTCTAAAGTAGTGTATGTTGTGATTCTTAGGATTTTCATAATGGTCTTTACCCCACTAGCTACAATTCTTAAGGACAATAAACTTACTGGCCCAAACTATATAGACTGGAAGAGGAACCTTGACATTGTCCCCACTGCGGAGGAGTACAAATTTGTACTCTTCGAAGAATGTCCGAAAAGACCTAGAGAGGACTCTGGGGGAGCATTACAAGAAGTGGAAAAAGGCAGATGAGATCGCGCGGTGCTACATTCTGGCATCTAAGTTGAATGTGCTGCAGCAACATCAGCATCAGGCCATGGCCACTGCTAGTGACATGATGTTGAACCTCAAAGATCTCTTCGGTCACCAAAGTTGAGCTGCTAGGCAAACCGCGATGAAAAGCCTGATGTCGACCACTATGGTCAAAGGGACACCCGTAAGGGATCATGTCCTAAAGATGATGGCTCACCTCAATGAGATTGAAGTACTGGGATCACAGATCGACGGGGAATCCCAAGTCGATATTATACTCCAGTCTCTGCCAAGGAGTTTTGAGCAGTTCAGGCTCAACTATAATATGAACAAAAAGGATTATACATTGGGTGAACTGCTAGGAGAACTCCAGGAGGGAGAGACCCTCTTTCGTCAAAACTCACAGGCCTTAGTGATTCAAAGGGTTTCTTCTTCTAAGCCGAAAGGCAGGAAGAAGAAGGAACGAGGAGGGTTCAAGAAGGCAGGAGCATTGCAAGAACCCCAAACTGGCGTGAAGAAGCTGAAAGGCAAGTGCTTCACGTGTAAGCAATCTAGGCACTGGAAGGCGAACTATCCCCGTCGTCAAAGCAAAGGTATTTCTTCAGCCTTAGTCGCTGAAACATGTTTAACGGTGCTATCTACCAGTACCTGGTGTGTAGATATGGGAGCCACTGACCATGCCTGCAATACTCTGCTGGGATTCCAGGAAACCCGACGGCTATTGGATGAAGAAATCGTGATCTACATGGGTGATGCTACAAAAGTGGCAGCAGTTGCAGTGGGAGTTTTCTATTTAGTTCTGAGAGATTGTCTTTTTGTACCCTCGTTTAGAAAGAATCTGATTTCGGTTTCTAAGTTAATAAATGATGGATATTCTGTTGCTTTTAGTAATAAAGTTGTTATTAGGAGAAACAGAGAGATTATTTGTTCCCGTACAATAGTTGGCAATCTGTATACTCTAGAATCAATAACTCCCACGATGCACACTGAAGTAAATAGCTCATCATCTAACTTGAATAAGAGAAAGGAGCCTTCTAAGATGAATCAGACATATCTTTGGCACCTTAGGCATGGTCATATTAACCTTAGTAGGATTCAGAGGTTGATAGCCAATGGGGCCCAGGGTTCATTGGTGGTGGAGGATCTCCCAACCTGTGAGTCTTGCTTGGAAGGTAAGATGACCAAGAGGCCTTTCAAGGCCAAAGGGTATAGGGCAAAAGATGTGCTAGAACTGATTCATTCTGATTTGTGTGGTCCTATGTCAATCCAGGCTAGAGGTGGCTTTGAATATTTCATCACTTTCATTGACGATTATTCAAGGTATGGGAACATTTACCTGATGCACCGCAAGTCTGAATGCTTTGAAAAGTTCAAAGAATTCAAGTCTGATGTGGAGAAATATCGAGGTAAAAGTATCAAGACACTGTGATCAGATCGTGGTGGCGAGTACCTCCTGGGAGAGTTTAGGAGCTACCTATCAGATGTTGGGATTCAGTCCCAGCTAAATGTACCCGGTACACCCCAACAGAACGGAGTTGCAGAAAGAAGGAATAGGACTCTTATGGGAATGGTTAGGTCAATGATGAGCTATTCAGACTTACCTGATTCGTTCTAGGGATACGCTCTGGAAACAGCAGCGTACATACTAAACTTGGTTCCATCTAAGTCAGTCCCTCATACTCCCACAGAACTGTGGACTGGGCGCAAGCCCAGTCTAGGACATGTTCGGATTTGGGGTAATCCAGCACATGTGCTGAAGGGAGATACTGATAAGTTGGAATCTCATACGGAGTTACGTTTGTTCGTAGGCTATCCTAGAGGAACAAAGGGTGGTCTGTTCTATAGTCCAAAGGATCAGAAGGTAATTGTCAGCACAAATGCCAGATTCTTGGAAGAGGACTATGTGATGAACCATAAGCCAAAGAGTAGACTAGTGCTTGAAGAGTTAAGAGGGGAGGTTCCGACCTTAGGACCAATTGTACAAGAGGACACACCACAAGTCATTGCACCGCATGTCACTGAGGAAACACAGGTGGCACCTCGTCGCAGTGGGAGGGTTGTGAGACAGCCTGAAAGGTTTAGGTTTTTGGGAGAGTCTTCAAACTTGGTCTCTGGTAAAATGAACAGGATCTCTGGACCTATGACGATGCCCTCCAAGACAAGGATGCAGATTCTTGGCAAAGGGCAATGAACGCCGAGATAGAATCGATGGATTCTAACCATGTCTGGGAGCTAGTGGAACTACCCAATGGTGTAAAAGCCATTGGATGCAAGTGAATCTACAAGAGAAAGAGAGGATCAGACGGGAAAGTTGAGACCTTCAAAGCAAGGCTTGTTGCGATAGGGTACTCTCAGAAAGAGGGTATCGATTATGAGGAAACCTTTTCGCCGGTAGCCATGCTTAAGTCGATCCGGATTCTCTTATCTATTGCGGCTCATATGGATTATGAGGTATGACAGATGAATGTCAAGACAGCTTTCCTTAACGCAAGTCTTGCAAAGGGCAAAGAGCATCAAGTGTGCAAGCTTAATCGATCCATCTATGGATTGAAGCAAGCTTCAAGGTCTTGGAACATCCACTTTGATGAAGTAATCCAGTCATATGGTGATGAAAGCCAAGGAGGGGTTTCAAGCTTACAAGACAAAGCCGAGGATGAAGAGGCATTGAAGGGAATTGGAGGACCCATGACAAGGTCCAAGACTAAAAAAATGAAGCAAGCCTTGGAAGGCTTAATAATGGAGCTCAAAGAAAAGGAGGATTAATGCACAATGGAGGCAGCAACTAAATGGATCACATTTCTTCAACTAAAATGAAATTGAGCCAACATGAGGACCATTTTCGTATGTATTTTTGGGGGATTTTTCTAGAGTGACTTTTGAAATCCTTTGGTGGGTTTTAATGCCTTTTTGAGAGTTACTAAGCTATTATTTGGGATTAGTGATTGCATTAGTGGAAAATAAATGTCATGCATTCATGCATGTATGATAATGGTGCATAATTAATACTTAGTGGAAAGTGTAGTCACTAAGTCTATATATAGGAAAACTCTTGTATGGCTAAGTAGTTTTGGATTGGAATGAAATTTGAGTTTTCTCTATTGTGAGAGCTTCCTTTGAGTTCTTAGGCTATGAACTAAATCTGATCTTATCAAGGCAACTTGTGGCGATCAAAACACCCATGACTTATCACTCACCTTCTTATCTTTCTTGAGTGTGGTGTCACTATCCTTCCCCAAACTGAAATTCAAGGCGATTCGATTCAAGGCGATCTTATCATATGGATTTATTCAAAGCCCGGATGAGTCATGTGTGTATAAAAGATGTGACGGAAACGTCGTGGTGTTTCTTGTACTTTACGTAGATGACATTTTGTTAATTGGAAACAATGTCAAAGAGTTATCAGACGTAAGGGTCTGGCTATCAAAGCAGTTTGAAATGAAGGACTTAGGAGAAGCGGGACACATCCTTGGGATCAAGGTCATAAGGGATCGCTAGAAAAGGATGTTGTGCCTATCCCAAGCTTCATATGTTGACACTGTCTTGTCTCGTTTTAGCATGGAAAACTTCAAGAAGGGTTTCCTACGCTCAGGAATGGAGTTCCTCTATCCAAGGAGATGTGTCCGAAAACATCAAAGGAGATATGCTTTGGCAGTAGGAAGCCTCATGTATGCTATGTTGTGCACGAGACCTGATATCTGTTTTGCCGTGGGCATGGTTAGCAGATATCAAAGTAATCCTGGACAGAGACATTGGACTGCGGTAAAACATATATTGAAATACCTGAGACGGACTAGGGATTATATGCTGGTTTACCGGGCAGATCAATTAGTCCCTGTGGGTTATACGAACTCAGATATCAAGTCAGATAGGGACAAGAGTAAGTCTACCTTAGGGTTTGTGTTTACTTTAGGAGGTGGAGCCATTGTCTGGAGGAGTGTCAAGCCGAAGTGCGTGGCAGACTCCACCATGGAAGCTGAATATGTGGCAGCCTCAGAGGTAGCCAAGGAAGCTGTATGGCTCAGAAACTTCATCATGGACTTGGATGTGATTCCTGGTTTGCCCAGATCCATCACAATCTTTTGTGATAACAGTGGTGCAGTTGCAAACTCAAAGGAACCACGAGCCCATAAGGCGAGTAAATACATAGAGCACAAGTACCACCTGATACGAGAAATCGTAAAGCGAGGAGAAGTGGTTGTCGCCAAGATTACATCAGAGGACAACCTGGCAGGTCCTTTCACTAAAGCTCTTCCAGCTAGAGCTTTTGACCGGCTTGTGGAGGATATGGGTGTTAGATGTATGGCAATGGGAGTACAGTAGTGTCTTTAAGTATAAGTGGGAGATTGTAAGATGTGTATACTGAAAAATATGACTTTTATAATGAACATCTTTATTATGAAAAGAGAATCACAACTACACTAGGTGCCTGTTTACTTTAGTACATGCATGAAGTCCAATACTATGCATTGTAGATAACATGGTGTGTGGTGTTAAAATACAGAAATTAGAGGGCTTAAATGCAAAAATTCTTACGCTAAGCGTAGGGTTGGAAATTCTGGGGAATTTAGGGCTTTTCTGTAAAAAGCCTCGTACTAATAAAAATCTAAACCAGATTGCCGCAGCCAGAGCCAAAAACCGAGCCGACCTTTTCTCCTCTTCATTCCTCGCAAGCCCTAGCGCCGCCAAACACCGATCTCCTCCTCTTCTCCTTCGTCTTCTTTCCCTCCTCCTTTCACCGTGCCGCGGGCCATGCTGGCCGATTGGAAGAGTTCTTCTCCCGGTGAGCGCACGTCGAGCCGGAGTCCATCTCCTCCGCTCCATCTCTTTCTTCGGTCGAACCACTTGGCAACACAGCCGATCCAGGCCAAACTTCGACGATATAGTGTGAGGGGATTTGCCTTCTCCCTTCAAGGCTGAGCGGTCGCCGTCGCGAGCAAGCGAGATCACCAGATCTGTTCCCTACCCGATCATAGCGAGGTGCACCGGCGCAAGCAAGGTAAGGAGATTTAGCTTTCTAGCAGTTGATTGAGATAAGAAGATGATGATTCTAGATGGAGGGTTGCTATTCTCTAGTTTTGGTTCCTGACCGCAATAGGGTGGTGATTGGGGCATGCAACTAGGTTTTCATCCCTGTTGGAATTAGCCTTGTTGTTCCCTTGGATCGAACCTAATTTTTGAGTTCTGTTGATTTGGGATTTTGTTGGTCTTTTCTTTAAGCGTGAATTCGATGCGATTCGTGTTTGAATTTGGGATTTTTCATGTGGATGTTGTGTTGACCAAATTCTTAGATAAATTCGAATTTGGGTCTGAGCTTCTTGTGCTCTCTCGTGTGTTCTAGTTTTGGAATGGGGTGGTGGCTGTGGATCAAGTATTGGAATGTTGCCATGTGGCGTTTTTGGAGTATGTGAGGATTGGGAATTCTGTTCTTTTTGCTGTGTGAACAGAGTGTGGATTTGTATTTTGCCAATCCAATGGGTTGGGCTGTGAGATTTCGATTGGGTTCGCAGTTCAATGTTCGGTTGGGAATTTGTGATACATGTGTCATATGATACTAGGGTGTGTTAGTCTAGACTGATAAGTGGGCTAATTAGTTGAGATGGATTAGATCTCGGTTGGGGTTGGACTAAACATAAGTTTGGATCCAATCGCGAAAACTTAAGCCTATCATCTAATTAGATCTAATTAGATGAGAAAGGTGATAAGGTTAACCTGGATACGATTTAGAGATTTGTTCAGCTACTCAATAGTGGATATGATAACTAACTATATCATTTGATACAGGTTATTGACTCGGTTATTTGGATTCCAGTTGCGACAGATATTATTTCAGACGGGGGTGCTCTTCGCATACGCTCTACTACATTTGGAGGCGGGTATCTCTGACTTATCTTTTAGATTAGTCATAGTGATATATTTGATATGCTATGTTTAGCGGTAGAGTAATGTAGTATTTTATACCTGCCTACCTTTGCGGATATTGTTGATGATATACCTGATAGGTGATATCTACACCCTTAGGATCTAGGCTATGGTGCATTATTTATGATCCTTGCATATCATGTTGATATAGGTGGATTAGATAGTGGATGCTGTTTGACCAGAGTCATGCATCATCGTGCACTGTGCATCACTATCGATCAGTGGCCCCTTATGGGTGAGTCAGGTCGACAGTCATACTGACCTATCCATACGGCCATTCATGGGTTAGTGGTTGACGGGGTATGGGTAGTGTGCTCTGTGCTGCTCCGCTCATGCACTCATGGGTTAGTGAATCGGAGCGTGGTAGCAGGCAGAGGTCCCTCCTTGAGTAGCCCATATACCAGGAGTTGAGAGAGATAAGTCTCTCCCCCATTTATATACATGGGGCAGGTGTTAACACTCAGATAGAGATATCCTCCAGAGATGACCTGGGGCTGATAATGATATAGCCAGGATAGGTGATGGCCTGGGGCTGATATAGATACCGCCAGGATAGGTTTTGGCCTGGGGCTGTTATTGATATAGCCAGGATAGGTGATGGCCTGGGGCGATGAGATACGCCAGGATAGTTTGCCTGGGGCTTTATGTGAATAGTGGCCTGGGGCTGATATGATATGCCAGGATAGGTAGGATATGTGCCTGGGTATGCGGATATAGATATTGCCAGGATAGGTTTTGGCCTGGGGCTATTATTGATATCGCCAGGATAGGTCATGGAGTAGGGGTGTTACACCGACAGCATACCGTCTACTCGGTTGTCAGGAGTAGCAGCGGCAGAGTACGGACGGCAGTCACAGCTCTACGCAGGAGGGTGGCCTCCGCTCAGCTTCCCTCCCGTACGTAGCTGAGATGTCTGACCGGCGACAGAGGTGACCATGTCATTGCACCATGTGCATACGAATCTTTTGACACTTGCCCGTGCTTGTTATACTTGGATGTTGCATTTGTTTGACATGTACATACAGGAGACCCTTATGTCAGTTTCGACGACTCAGCTACTTGGTATGGTTTTCTATCCCTGTTCCAGTTATGCTTACCACTGCATGTACCTGGTTATTTCGATAGCATGTTACTCTATTGCTAGCTAGACTATCTTGTATATCTGATGAGATATTGCTGAGTATTGTTACTCACCCCGTTAGCTCCCTGTTTTTATTTCAGGGTGATCGTCTGGAGCGCCCTGCAGCCTGTCCCAGTTCGCGTATTTCTTCGAGATGACTCCGGGATGTTCTTTTACTTGTAGTGGTACTTGTTGGTACCCATTTTCTGTTCTTTACTTTATTTTTCCGCTGCTGTATTCGTGTTGGTCGTGTCTTTTATACGCGGTATAGTTGTACTTTTGTGAGCATGGAGGCCTTGTGCTTTGTGTTGTCGTAAGTCGTACCGGTACGCAGCTTTCATCGCCGTTTCGCTTTTGTATTCAGATGTTGCTCCAGCCCTATAGGCTATGGTACAATACTGAGGGGTCGTAGAGGTAGGTTTCAATTATCCGTCGACGAGGGAGCGGCGTCCGGTCGTATCGGACCGGGCAGCTCCCCGGGGCGTGACAATTTTTGGTATCAGAGCCCAGGTTGCGAGATACCTTGTGGTCTTGTGGGTGTTTTTCGGATTTTGAGCCGGAGTCGTTTCTCGATGGACGTGATTGGGACATGGCGGCGATGGGACTCTCCAGGTGACACGAGGTATATGTCATGACTCAATTTAACTCTTTGTATCTACTATTTAGTGTACGGTTAGAGATTCCTTTTATGGTGATATGATTTATACTTGACCGGTAGGTACTCGTAGATATGTTTTGGCTGGAAGCATGTGTCGATCCGTTTTATTTGCGACCATGTTGGAATCGATTATAGGTGACTGGTGACATGTTGCCGACTCGTCTAGGATGCAGAGAATGTTGATTCTCGAGTAGCACCGATATATGGTCGGAAGACGAGGGTCGAACTGTCAATAACCTATCGGAGGTTAATGAATTCAAGTTATATAATTCCTGTCCCATACCAGTTGTATACTAGTATCAGTTATCGATTGTGTGAGACATGGAGACTGCATATCGATACAGTGATGATTTCTCCTATATCAGGGAGTTTTCGACTTCTGGTTCGCTCGTGCTGAGTTAGGTGACCTAGAGGGTATGAGTGAGTACATGACCTGCATTGATGCAGGAAGTGTAGTACTAGCTATCTACTATAACTGATAGTAAAAGATCGATATAGTTGGAATATGAGTATGACTTTCATAGGTATATACCTCTGGAGTATCGCTTATACTGTTGTATACTCTACCTTGGATAGGTGGGATGCATATTTCCCAAGAGGGATTGGATATTGATTCCCATAATGTTAGGGTGGGTATCCATTGACTTGGAGGTAGTTCGATTGACACCTAGTCAAGCTTTTCCAAATCACCATTTTGGTTAAGGTTGACTAAGGAGATGATCGGATGACACATTGTGAATTCGATCATATCGTGGAGAATATTGATTCTTCAATGGTACCGACGGATGAATTGGGAAGTTAGGTTTAAATCGGACGACAACCTATTGGAGGTTGCATATCGTTATTGGCTCGACCGACATAGGATCGACCCACTGTAGCTCATGGAGCTTTGGGCGGTTTGGAGGACATGACCGGCTGGATGCAACAGAGATGATATTCACTGTTTATCATTTCAGTGGATAGAGGATAGATGTATTCTGTTCTGTGGGATTTTTGACCTCGGATTTATTATACTTGGTTAGATAACCTAAATAGTACAGTCAAATGTAACTTGTACCGATCCGGAGGAGTGTAGAGCTAGTTGCTTGACACTTATGGGATTATTGCTCGTACTTGGTTTGGATAACCAAGAAGGTACCTTGGGACTTCTGGTTTCTGCAGCGATGCAAATCACTTACGAGACTGAGTTACCTTTACGTGAAGACACTAAGGACGGTACTCAGGAAACAAATAATTACTTTTCGATTACTTAGGGATACTCCTAAGAGATTGTGTCTCTATCACCTTCTGGAGCGGAGTTGGAGTATATCGGGTTACGAGACGACAGTTAGTCAACTGATCTGACGTTGTTCTAGCTTATGAGGTATCATGACTCATAGACATGTTGTACGTGTTAAATATTCTCGATGATACATCGAGAATTTAGGAACGGATGTGGTGCGGTGAATTTGGTGTTGCTGCGTAACTTCTAAGAAATTCGACCGTAATCGGTAGAGGTTATCGAGGACGGGCTTTGAGGGGTAGACCATTGGTTGTCAAGCAAGGGTGGTTACGATATGACCCCCAAACCAGTCCATGCGGTGACTTATTGGTGCCAGAGATGACGAGATTTTAGTTGCTTCCTCGTCTCGGGCCCAGAGGTTCTAGCACGTGAACGTTAGGGATTCCTATTGTCACTCGGTCGTACTGAGGACAGTGGTAGCCCTTGGCTCTGGGATGTTCTCGTAGTCCGAGAATTTTCGGACGCGTGTTCGAAAGAGTGCTAGCATTTTCTATGGTTAGAAAATTTTCTGACTTGTTTTCGGAGGAGCTTCCTGGATCGTCTCAAAAGAGACAAGTGAGGCTCACCATTCTTGGTTGGTATGTCTTGTAGGTGATAACCGTAGGTACAAAGACTGGAGACATTCCTGGTGGTGGAACATAAGTTGTCAGCCATGTTAAAAAGGGTAGAGTTATACTTCGGTGATCCCGTATTTCCAAGAGGTTGAAACGGGTCATCAAACATACCTTAGTTTCCGCATAGCCCCAGGCGTGTTGGCTACTCATGCATCGTGCATAGCGCTGGATGCGTTGGCTATTCATGCATCTTGCATAGCCCTGGTGCGTTGGTTTCTCCTGCATTGTGCATAGGAGGTTTTTGGGTTAAACTGCCATTGGTGCTAGGCTGTTATGTCTCTTGGCTACCTGATATAGCGATAGTCCGAGCACGTCGAGAGAGTGACACATGTCATGACAATCAGGTGCGCTTGATGCATCTTAGCGTAGTTGTGGTTTGTTTGCATTATGACCCTTGTTCGTATTTACGGTATCAGGTTATAGCATATATCTGACCCTGGAGGTGATCAGTGGATCTGGAGGGTCAGATATTATAGAGGTGACACAAGTGACCTTAGGGTTGAGCACCCTTGATATGGGTGATGTTGATTAGTTGCTCGGTTGTAGCTGATGGTTAGATGATGATCCCTTGATCAGTTTTGCCCTTGGTATGTTGTACGGGCATACCGATGATCTGGCCACCACGTGGATTGGTTGATTTGGTGCCCTTAGGATGTTGGGATGACCCGTTACTATTCGTAGACGGCATCCAGATGGATTCTTGACTGGGTATATGAGCAAGTGTTGTTACCTTTGGATGATTGGACATTTTTGTCGATCAGATTAGGAGTGCTCTGGTTAGAGATTATTACCCTCGGTGTGTTCGAGGCAGAGTAGCCTTAGGGCATTGGACGTAGGAGTCCTCGTGGTGTAAACAGAATAGTTTATTCCGTAATAGATGGTGCGGTCTTGAGATTACCTCCGGTCCTAGAGATTTACTTCGGTGGCGCATTGACCTTATTTTTACGATATCCTCAGGATGTACCCGAGTGTACAGGTATTCGAAACGTTCTTGTTGGCGGAACGACATGGAAAAGGATATTGAGAGTCTTTGTATCCAGACTATTGATACGTCGATTGACGCAGTGGTAGCGCAGTGGGCTCATAACCCACAGGGAGCGTCAGAGGCTAGCGGTCTTACTCATGAAGAATTTCCTACGAGTGAAAGCCTAGTGCGTTGGTTTATGAAGCAACACGAGTCGATTTGGGTGATCATTGAACGATTAACCAAATATATGCACTCTCCTTCGATCCATTGGATGGACTCGACGGATCACTTAGTAGAGATGTACGATAGGAAGATTATTAGATTTTAGGGATTACTCTGGAATCTGGTAGAAGTCTCCTACGAGCTACAAGTGCATAGTTACGATTGGGTTAGTTGTTCGTCTGTTGATAGATGGCAGTCCCAGCGTACCATCTAGGTTCTAGAGGACATACAGCGCTCGTGTGTGATGGACCTTGGGGGCAGTTGAGAGGACCATTTGCATTTGGGGGGAGTTCGCCTACAACAACGATTTCCATTCGGCGATACAGATGGTACCGGTTGAGGCGTTGTATGGTAGGGCGTGCAGGACACCCACCCTCTGGGATGAGGTCGGTGAGACTTAGCTGCTGGGACCCCAGTGTGTTCAGCACGAGGCAGAGTTAGTACGGACTGTCAGACGGAGATTAGTAGCAGCGTGGGATCCGGGGAAAAACTATGCTGATCGGAGGCGCAGACCCATAGAGTTTGCCGGGTGATCATGTTTTCCTTCGAGTTTCACCCACGAAAGCGGTGAAACGTTTTTGTTTCAGATGTATGCTAGCTCCACGGTATATTGGTCCGTTCCAGATTCTGGAAAGGATTGGAGTTGTAGCTTACTGCTTAGCACTTCCACCGTCTTTGACCGACGTCCACGACGTGTTTCATGTATTAATGCTGAG
>JAGFNQ010004466.1:113640-148187 GCA_024364735.1 Boesenbergia rotunda
TCCAAGAAGATACGTTTGACTTCATAATTGGCAATGCGGGCAAGGATTACCAGGGCGTCTTCATGGGGCACTTCTATATCTTCCAAGTCTCCCGGGCCGAAAGAGATCGTAGGGCTGCGATCCTAGCTCCGACGTGTCCCGATTGCGTAGTTCTCCAGTCGTCGGATGGGAGCCTTCCTTGCTCGATGGGAATCTCCCTCGGTTGGTCCTCCGTAGATCACCCCCAGTGTCCCAAGGGAGGGTCACGTGCAGGGGCCTTGCTCTTCCTGGGGTCTCTTTCCAATGAGTGAGACCTGCGAGGTGCAGCTCCCCGACTCCTCCCCCTCGAACGTTGCCGAGACCTATGTCTGGTCTCGCCCTCTATTGACTGTCGTTGTCTGGGAGAATGGCTTTGCTGAGGAGACCTCCGGTGATACCCCGTCTTCTTTCACTTCCTCCGAGATTTGGTGTCTACTTCCTCACTTAATTTCTTCTTCAGGGCATGACACTCTTCGATGGAGTGTGTCGTACTGCCGTGGAAGTCGCAGTACTTCATCAGTAGCTCTGGTTGCTCGGTATCCACTGTCTCGACCAGCTTCCGCTTACCAACCCATTGATCCTTCCCCAGGCGGAGATCCTTTCCTCAAGCTGGAGCCGGAGGTTCCCTCCTTTCTGACTGTACAATGGCTTGAGGAGGGGTCTCGGTTGGTTCCTTGCGGCGGGCGTATTGCACCTCTTCCACGTTGACGTGCTTGATCGAATGCCCTAGCAAGTCATCAAAATTGGTGGGTGACTTCTTCACAGGAGACCGGAAGAAATCCCCCTCCGAGAGCCCCTGGGTGCAGGCACTAACGAGGATCTCCGACATCGCTGTTGGCACATCCTGTGCCACTCGGTTGAACCGCTGGAAGCACTCCTTGAGTGGTTCCCTGGGCTTTTGCTTGAGAGCAAATAAGTTTAATGTCGTCTTCTGATAATGACGGCTGCTGGCGAAATGGTGAAGGAAGGCGGTCCTAAACTCCGTGAAGGAGTTTATAGAGCCTGGGGCAGCCTCTGGAACCATCGTTGGGCTGCTCCGGATAGGGTGTTCAAGAACACCTGGCACTTCGCACCGTTGGTGTACTGGTGCAGGAGTGCCGCATTTTCAAACTTATAAACATAATCCTCAGGATCTGTCTTCCCGTCATAATCGACAATCCTAGGCCCGCGGAACTGCTTTGGCATGGGGTCTTCTACAATCTCCGATGAGAAAGGGGTAGAGGGAACCTTTGGGGAGACTTTAGGTTCTTCATTCTTCCCCAACCCATCTTCCTGCCTCAGTGCGCTGGAGGCTACTGAGTTAGCCTTCTCCACATCTCCGGGAGAGTCTTGTCGGTGGTCCGGGATTGCTCCGGCTGTCTCCCCGGTGGTGAGACAGATCTTCGTGGTTGGGAGTGCGAGATGGAGATTCTGGGGATCTCCTCCTGCACAGAAGTGACCCGCCGTGAGGCAGCCTGCTCGATTTGGTACTGTTCGAGCGCCTCTTTGATGGAGTTGGCCACCAAGCGATCAAGTTTCTCTTTTGTCAGGACGATGGATTGTCCCGCCCGCTCTGCCATCGGTGCTCCTTTTGGTGTTTTACTGGTTTCCTACAAATGACACCAAACTTGTTCCGGAAAGAATCGACGTCGACGACCAGTCACTAGGGTTCAGCCCACGCGGATGCTGACATTAGAGGAAAAACTTCCACCCTGCAAGATTAACATAAGCGTTAATGGGAACACGTGGGAGGTTGTCCGACAGAGCCCACTCCGACGCTCAAGTCAGTGCCTCAGTATAGGGGATGGAAGAAAGCAAGGAAAAAGATGCCTAAGTTAGAGTGTGCGTAACCCTTTACCGGAGGGGTTAGAATACCTTTTATACCTGAGGCGGCAGTCACACGTGTCCCCACGATCTTCACCACGTCCCTCCAATTGCCAGTTACGGGATAACCCTTGCAACGGTCCACGCAACCATTAAACTCGGATCGTTGCTGTAATTATGGGTCATGATTATCCTGTAATAATTGGTGATAATTATCTACAGATCCGAAGAACGGGGATCCGTTACTTGAGGTCGGGTGCTCCTTGGGCTCCGCTACCCCGAGATGATCTTGTCGTCTTTTGGCCCGGGGGGTCCCGAGCGTCTACTTTCCCGAGGTGGTCTCGGGGACCTGACCTCCTGAGGTGATCTCGGGCATGTGCCTTCTCGGGTCGGTCTCCAGAGTATGCATACTCATGGTGTTCTCAGGAATCCACCTTCCCGAGAGGGCCTCAAGCGCCACATAAAGAGAGTCGTCCAGACTTGGTAGATCTTGCCACATAGATTCTTTAGCTCACGTGTCAGCCACGGGATGCTCAACCCCATATGTGTGTGTGTGTGTATAGTTTTGTTATGCTAAGGACCTTACCGCGCAAACTCCGTGCAAACCTTAACTATTTCTTTGGTTTGAAAATTTTTTTGTGTTTAATACTATAACCCAAATGGGAAGACTAAACCCTAGGGGTAATCGCAAGCAAAAAATAAAAAAAATAAAGAAAAAAAATCAAAATACTAGGTGTGCATGAGTTTGCGCGATAAGGTCCCTAGCATAAAATTTCCACACACACACACTGCATGTCTTACCACATGCACACGTGCCAGCCCGTCTCCTAATTGAATATTGGTGAATCAATTGGGACACCTTAATTGGGTGTATGTCTTAATTGAGGCATAACCTCAATTGATTGAGGCCCATCGTAACACCTCGAATCGATTTTTAAATCGATTCGAGGAATAGCATCGCGATTACGACCTGAGTGTAATCCGACCGGAATCCAGTTCCCTTCCCCAGGATTCACTTCCCTCGTTATAGTTTAGGTCGAGCCAAGCTCTCGGAGGGTGCTGGTGCTGGCCGACTAGGGTGCACAGGTGTCTCGATCATAAGGCATATCAATTGGTTCGATTATTGAATTAATTGGGCTTCTCTGATGTGTCCAGCTTTTAATAGCTTCTGAACCTCCTCTCGAATAGTTTTATCTTGCTCAGGGGAGAAATGCCTCCTCTTCTGTTTCACGGGACGGGCCTCCGACGCCACATGTAGGTGATGCATAGCCAGCGCTGGGGGACCCCCTTAATTTCTTCAATAGCCCAAGCAAGCACGTCTCTATGGTTCCGCAGACATTCGACGAGGCGGTTTCGTAATGCTGGCGCGAGGTCAAGAGCGATGCGCGTGTTTCCTCCTTCGCCATGAGGATAGATTTGCACCTCTTCACTCTCAACTTCCCGTCGTTCTTGCTTGAGTCCTTCATCCTCCACCGGATGGGCGAGATCCTCTGCTTCCGCCATCGGTGCTCCTTCAGGTGCTTTGTTTGATTTCCCACAGACGGCGCCAAATTTGTTCCGGAAGGAGTCGTCGGCGATGGCCAGTCACTGAGGCTCAGCCCTTGTGGAGATTACTACGTCAACGAGGAACTTGGGGGTCCTGCGAAAGTAACACAAGTGTTAGGGGACACGCTGGCAGAGGTCCGGCGGAGTCCACTCTGACGCTCAAGTTAGTAGGTTGTCCGAAGAGTAATCGTAGTGAGAAAGGAAGACAGTATGTAAAAATGAGAGATCGTAACCCCTTTACCGGAGGGGTTGAACTACCTTTTATACTGGTGTCGGCAGACTAGTCGTGCCCCCTTTATTGGTGCCACGACTTCGATATTTGAGCCATGCCCCCTGCTTTCGGTGATGAAGGGATATCCCTTGAAATCGTCGGCGTCGTTACCCTTCTTTGACTCGTTGAGACATTTGGGGGGGGGCGTAAACTTTTTCTAGTCGGTATCCGAGATCGGCTGTTGCGAGAACTCCGCCTCCCGAGGTGAGCTCGGGGGTCTCTGGGTGCGATATCTCCCGAAGTACTCTTCGGGGCCCCACTTGCCGGAGGGGGGCTCCTGAGGGGGACCCTCGGATTGACCTTCCCGAGTACTCCCCTGAAAGGGGGTCCCGGGGCTCAAGAGGGGAGGTCATATCGTGTCCCTAGCTTCTTCATCCCCGTGCCAGCCCCGGACTACCCAACCCCATCAATATATATATTAAAAAGAGTATTACAGTACGGGGAAGATTATTATTTTTTAACTCAATGCATAATTGCAGATTCATATTTTTTTTACGATGCATAAAGTGTATAATTTTTTTTCTAAAATTATTTTTTGACTTACTTTAATTTTAGACTGTGTTTGATTAGGAATAATATAATCTAGTTTATAATATAATTGAGTCTGTAATATAATCCAAGATTATATATTGTTGACTTTATAATCCAGATTATAAGATTTTTACTAACTTTTGTAATGCAGATTATATTACATTACAATTTTAAAACTGTATCAAACAAAGTAATTAATCTTGTAATGTAATCCTGATTACATTACAAGGTTGATTATCCCTTACCAAACGTAATCTTAGTTCCACACTTTCACACTTCAAAAGGAGAATGTTGTTGATATTGACCAGAGCCATCAAATAGATTGACTCGGGATGGGGCAGCCTATAACAGAGTGGGGCATGATAAATGGATTCATCATCTTAACGTTCTCAATTTAATCTAACCCAATTCAAGACAGATTGCTATATATATATATATATATATATATATATAGATATATATATATATATATATATATATATATATATATATATTAGTTGTTACGATTTACTATATCATTAAAATAAAATTGATCAGATCGATAGACGTTAAAAACCTTCACCAATAAATATATGTTTCCAATAGCATTAGCATTGATAATATTGAAATCGAATGATGACATGATGTGAATTGTGAACTCTCGCATACTATAGTAACATAGATTTAAAGTTAGTGAAGAAATAAAGAGGAAAAACAAAGAAGCCAGTCTTCCTATCTGAGTTGCAATAAGTTTTGATTAAATGTTTCATTTCTTCCCCAATCACCAATCACCAACAATCTGAAAGATCTATCGTTAGTGGGTGCTAAGTTTTCAGGATTTTTTTCTTCAACCCATAGGCCAACCCAAGCCCGTTGCGGGCTGACACACGCGGGTTGCGAGCCCATACAGGTCAGTTTGCCTTGACTCACCTTTAAAAAGGTTTATAAAATTTCAACCCAACCCGCTTAAATTGTTTGACACGGTGAGCCAATCCGACAGGCCCATCCAAAATTGACGGCTCAAGTATTGAGAGCACTATATCGAACTTATGTTTTCATGTATGATTAAGTTTAAAATTAGATTTTTTTTTGATCTAACAAATTTGTAAAGTTTGTGTTGAATCATAGTAGACGAGAGAAAGAGGAGGTGAATTTCATTCGTTTAAAATCTTTTCTTTAACTAAATCAAAGTAGCAACGGAATAGAGAGAAAATAAGAACATAGTTCAATTTTTTACTTGGTTCACAGTCTAATGACTAGTACTCCAAGATCTGCGATGTTTGATCACTTCCGATGGACAATCAAATATAGTTCTTCATAGAAGAAGAATCACACAAATGAAGTATATAGTGACAAACTACTAACACTTATAAATGAATACAAGAATAATAACAAAATATAGCTATAAATTGGAGTAGAGATAAAGCTTAGTTGTCAATGAGCCTTGTGGCAAAGTAAGACTTGCACAAACAACAATAGCAGCCAGATGAGTAGCGAAGAATGAATGAATTTTCGGCTCAAACCCCAATGCCTTCTTATATAAGCATTGTTCAATTAACTGATCCACCGTTTTGTCGACTAAACCTTTTGGTCGACTGATCCACTATCTGTCCAACCCCACATCTTTCCTTCTTTGCTCTGATTTGATTCGTTCAATCCCATGATTTATGATGTTCGATCGACTGATCAACTGATCCATTGACTGAATCCTGAATTTTCCTTTCCCGTGTTGATTCGATTCGACTGATCCAACTTAACAATCGACGGATCAAGGTGTATACCATATTCACTCGACTTCGATTTGATCTATTCCAATTGGCTGGATAGGTCGACTGATCCCAACTATTGGTCGACCAAACCTTCGATGAATTCTAGATCTTTGTTTATATACAAAACAAAGTTAGCACAAGTAATATATGATAATAAAAGTCTTGTAAAATAGAGTTAGTACAATAGATAGTAATGATGCATGAGTATGATAGTAAGGACTGTCTTGATCTTAATTTAGAAACCTCCTGGTTTCTTCAGTTGGATCAGTACCTAAAGTTTGTCCCTACTAGGACACAACCTCAATGTTGGGGTTGCAATGCTGTAAACAAAGTCCACATTGAACATACACAGGAAAGACAATGGGTTTAGAAGGTAAAGCTATCTCCATTAGCATGAGATCTTTTGGATAGAGTTCAAGAATAAAACCATGTGGACTTAGGCCCAAAGTGAACAATATCATATTATTATGGAGATATTTAAATTTCTTGAGTCTTAACAATTGGTATCAATGCCCGGACTGCTAGAAGATCTAACCACCAACCGTGCACAAGAACTATAGTCTAATTGAGTCATGTGAGTAGAATATTAACCTCAAACAAAAAAGTAATGACTCTCATGTCTAGATCAAGAGGACCAAATACCTGACAAGAAGTCCTGGTCGATAGGTAGGCAGAGAAGCTTTAGTTGTGGTTAGGAAAGGAAGACCTAATAGGTCAATTGGACCAAGGGGGAGGAAGATTCTTTAGTTGTGGTTAGGCAAAAAGACCTAGTAGGTTGGTTGGACCGAGGGCCAAGAAGACCTCATGGTTCAAGGATTAGACATCAAATGGATAGGCTTTGCGCTTGAGAGGGGGGGATTGTTGGGATTGCAAGGTTGCAAACAAAGTCTTTATTGAAAATACATAAGAAAAACTATGAGTTTATAAGGTAAAAATATCTCTATTGGTATAAGACCTTTTGGGTAGAATCCATGAACAAAATCATGAGGGCTTAGGCCCAAAATGGACAATATCATGTCATTTGGAGATATTTAAATTGCTTTGGTCCTAACAATCCCTGCACTCCCTCCCAGAGCTTACCTCAACTCACCTGGTAAACATCAAGTCCTTCAGACATGTTTGGACTTAAATCGCTCAGCATTGAATCGACCTGTCAAGGCTTCCTCTTGATTCGATATCAGGTCCTCCAGACTTATCGAATCCATTTGCGAGATGTCAGGTCAACTTGACCTATTTGGATTTCCTACATGGTTTCCACGATCTGTTGAGACTTTACTTGCCTAGCCACAACTAAGACTTTTCTTTGCCTAACCTCAACTAGGGCTTTCCAAGTTAAGCATCATATAGACTTGTTCAATTCATAAGATAATGATAAGATTTAACTTGAACCTTTGACAATATTAAAATATAAATTTGATTCTGGGGCTCCCTGCACCAACAGTTTGCAAGTGCAAGTAATCTTACAGGGTGCAAAGACTTACTTGAATGGAAACTTTGAAATGACAAAGACATATTAGGAATAGGCAGAGTATGTCCCAGTGGGACTAAATAGTGGAAGTCTTAGTGCGACTAAACAGCAGTAGAAGACCTAGGTGGGAACCAAACGGTGGCAAACTTAATTGGAAACTAGGTGTGAGTCCAAAAAAGTCAATTGGGAGTTATGATCTTGACAATGAAAATCCAGGTAGGTCACTTGGGATCTAAACATCTAGTAAAGTTAAAGTCGTGGAGGAATTAGGTAAAGGTAGGCTAAGTTTTGGATAATCGGTGTTGTTTGGAATTTAATATTTCATTACTGTAAGTATCCCGGATTGATTTTGACGTGGTTAACCAAGTCAAGTTAAGTATTGTTGTTTTTTATACCTTGTGTCTAAGTGTGCAAGAACTTATGAGCATAAGAAATTGAGCGGAAGATGCAGCAAACAAGAAAGATGACACTTGAAGGGAGTCAACAGATTCAGTGTATCTGAGGGACGAGATGCTACGCAAGAGTACACCGATAAACGAGAAAGACACGCATGACATCCAAGTGACAAGAAGCCGGGGAGAATGTTTGCTCGAGGAGAAGGTCGGAGTTGGGTTCGAGTGAGCTCAACTTCGAACGATCGGAGAATCACCCAAGCGAGCGGGATAAAAAAATCAACTTGGAGGTTGATCTTGAAGACCCGAGATGTCTTAGGTGGGACTAAGGGTGCCTCAGTTGTCCAGCAGAAATACTACCACAAAACTAAACTAAGACACCTTAATTCTGACTGAGGGTGCCTCGGATGAACAATAACCGAGGCGCCTTGAATTGAAAATTACCATTAGAGAGACATTGTTGTCGTGGATAAAATCTATTCAACTGAAACACCCTGGATCTCAACTGAGGCGCCCTAAGTGCTACGTCAACAAATAGTCACTTTAACCAACGAGCTATAAATAGCCCCTAGAGATAGGAGTGAAAGATAACAACTGCAATTCAATTTCTGTATTCACTTCTGAGTATTCAGAGTTTTATGAGGCTACTCCGTGTTCACCTAAGGAGATTTTTCTAGTCGAGTTTCAACTGTCTTGGATTAGCAACCTTTTCGGTTGTAACCAAGTAAACTCTTTTTGTCTCTTACTTATTTCTTTTATGTTATTATTTTATTTGTTCAATTAATCTGATTATCTTTGCTAAGCAAAAGTAAGAGAATTGTCTAACTCTAATTGTAGGGCTACTCATCCCCTCCTCTAGCTGGCCTATCCGGACCTACAATTACTACTATATTTTTGTACTAACTCTTTATCACAAGAAGTTACTTAGTGGTTCTAGGCGACCTGATGAGATCCGAACGACTGGCTAGAGGATAAGTTACAAGTTAAGAACTTCCAAGCGATTCAAACTTAATATTTCATTACTTCTATGTTTTTGTGCTAACTCATTATCTCATAAAGTTACTTGGTGGTTCTAAGTGACCTGACGGGATAGACGAATGACTAGGAGATCAATTACAGAGTTAAGAACTTCTAGGCGATCGAAGCGAGGTTCGGGCAATCTCAATGGTCCAGACGACTAGAGTAGCTTCCAAGCGATCCGCATAGGCATGATCTAACTATCCGAAGGAGACGGTCAAGATAGGCATTTGACCATGCTTCAGACGATCAAAGTCCACTGAATCATTATCAATATGGATAAAGTTTAGGGTCTCATCATCATACTCCAGGCAAATAGAAGAGTTATAACATCAAATCAATGTTCAACTTAAAATGATTAACCAGGTTGGATAACATCAAACCTGAGACAACCAACTCGGTCCAACGAAAATTTTTTACCCGCCGCCAAGGTAAATCAGGAAACATTCATGGCAACAGTCCAGAAAGTTAACATCCTACGATTACATGCTTCATTTGAAAAAAAAATTATAAAATTCATCGTAACTAAAAATCGAATTGTAAATATTTAAAAGAAACCTAATCACACTCGTTCAACTCATAACTCCAAGGACAAATCAACGTTCAACTTAGACTCTCTAAAAGGAGACTCGATGCATTTGTTTCAGGGATCAAAATTATATGATTCTCTTCTAAAGTGCTTTGCACTTGTGCTGACGCGCTGTGCGCGTGATTTTCAAAGTTCAAACGACGATAAGGGCTTGTAACTTCGATTATTTATTATTCTGTTCAACTTTGCGATTCTTATTAAAAAGTTCTCTACCTCCAGAATTTTTATGGAAAGAAGATATTTAATAAGATTTCTAATTTTTATTTAATTAAATCTTACATATTAATCTTCTTAGTCTTCTATTAAATTTTACATGCTGTTTGTGCCAGTAAATTTTGTATGCAAGTATTTTACTATACATTGCATACGAGTCTTGCGTTCAAACTATTCATAACCCTACTATGCTATTTGAAACTTTTGTTAAATTTACAATAAATCCATTCTTACAATTATTTTCTAAATTTTGTTACCAAAATAAAAACACAGTCCTTGATTTCATAAAAATGTTTGGCCAAGATGTATTGTAGCATTTGAAGCATCCATTTGAACTGGAAAACAATTGATGTATCAACCCACCCCACAGTAGTAGGCACCAATCAGGAAAAATTAACAAGAAAAGATATATTACTTGCTTTATCTAGCATTCACCAGGCTACAACGAATATAAATCGCTACATCACAATTCATCAACTGAATTGCTAAATTAGGATGACAATTAGCACATAAATTAGTAGACACAAGACTCATTCTATGAGTACTAGAACTATCAAACAGACGAGTTATATGAACAAAGATATGGAGCAACTTACAGCACGAACTCCACGATTATGGAAAATAGAGAATTAAAATGAGCAATAAACTCCTTGCCTTGAAAGCACACACGATTTTGTTGTGATTGCTCAACCTTAACACAGTTAAGACGCACAAAAACAACATTCCTTTTCCTACATTAACCGAGCAAAAGGAGGATATGTGGAAAACACAATTAGGATTAGGACATCAAAACTGGCTCCCTCTCCGACCACCCATCCTACCTCGTCCACCACCCATCATCCTTCCTCGGCCATTTCCGTAACCCCTCCCACCTGCCCTTCCACCAGGCATTCGGCCTCCACCATATGCTCCACCTATCATTTTCGATGGCATATTTAGTCAATGAATTTCCAATCAACAAAATACATTTCTTTTCCTAAAGTGATGTCGGACGACATGTCAGTTGCAAGGAAATTTTCTATATTGGCAGTAGTATCCAAGTAGTAACATGGAATGTTTATTACGGTTACACATTTAATCTATACAAAGGCTGCAAGTATTTCAAGTTTGCACAAAAAGAGAAGTAGAAGGTACACTTACCACGATAACTCCAATTGCTTCTACCACGCCCTCCACCTCGACCCCAATTAGAGTTCCAACCACCATTATCTATCATATAGAAAGTTTGAGAAAAGGTAAATTGCTCTTTCTGTGGTACGAGCTCATTTAACAATAAAAAGTGAAAAACCACCTTGGTTGTGGCCGTATCCACCATATCCACCTTGGTTGTATCCATAACCACCATATCCACCCTGATTGTTTCCTCCATAACCAGCATATCGACCCTGATTGTTGTCATATCCACCATAACCACCACCATATCCTCTTCCCCACCCTCTTCCTCTACTTCTACCCCTTCCTCTTCCCCGTTGAGCATAAGAATCTTTGTCGAGCATTAAACAAAAATAAATCAGTACAATTTGGTGAATATTTTAGAAGACCATATTATCCAATGAATATTATGATACAAGATTTGTACCTTCACTAAGCGGACCATGTGCTTGGTTTGATTGAAGTTGTTGTTGCGGTTGAGACAGTTGCCGTTGTTGATATCTTTGTTGATGCCTTGGCTGTTCTAGATGAGAGGGAGCTTGGTATCTGCCAATCAAAATAAAGTCAACAAAGAGTCAGTCATTACCACACTCCTGCATCCAAGACACCTTCCTCAAGATAAACAAGTAGATTTATGAGATACATCATAAAAAGCAACAGATATATACCCAGGGGAATTCTTGTTAAGCTCTCTGGTGGACAAAGAGATTGAAATCATTGAAACATGTCGTGTCATCTCCAAACTGCACAAAGCCAAATATAAACTGCCACTTGTCAAACACCTATAAAATATTATCCATGAACAGAAAAAAGAATAATAAACTCACGGCACAAGACCCTCTTCAATTGGTTCCCAAACGTCAGTGATGCTAACTGAACTGATTTGTGTTTCCTGATATAGTCCAGGCATTCTTTTCTGCACTCAATGTGTAAGGAAATTAGAGTGAAGCCTGATGCAACTTTAAGAAATAAAAAGGGATAAGCATTCAAGGAACCTTTATAATTTCTGCAATAGCTACGGCTTTGCTTATTGCTTGCCCCATTGCCTTTAAGACAATCTCCCTTATATGTTTCTCCTGTTTGAGATATCATAACTTTATAATTTTTTTTTTGAAATAGATATTGAAGAACAGAAGTATAAAAGGTACACTAAAACAATCTGAACGAAAGAATTTAGAAGGCAGCAAGCATGATAGTATGAATGTGCATCATATAGATTTGGTGATTAAACACCCTCGTTATATTTAATCTCTTTTGAGAAAATATTTAATGAAAAAATATAACTTAAGGTAAACTATTAACATGACAAGATTCAATAACCAGTCACTCATAAGATCTTTAGAAGAATTATATCTTTGATGCAACTTCAACAAAATTTGCATCCAGTGCAGAAACTGATTTTTTGGAATATGAACCAAAAATTAATGATCAGGGTTACTAAGTATTCTATGGATGACATTACGAAAAAGCACAAAGAAGTGATAACAAGAATAACTATGGAGGCTTATTATGTTAATCTAGGAGGTTTTCCTCACTATCATGCATGTCTTGGCAAATGCCAAAAAGTGACTTCAGTAACCATCTCAGCCACCATCAAGAATGATATGCATATTACTAGATTAATCAGAAATTTGTTGAATTTCCCTGAGCTAATGATGCCACTATGATTAAACAAAGTATAACTTCCTAATATTGTCTATCAGAAAATTTTTAGCTAACCAGAAAAAAAATAGAAAATTATAAACTGAGGTCAAAAGTAAAAAAAAAATAGTAATAAAAAAAATCAGAGCTAGAAGGTATAATAAAATACGATTTCTTCTTACTGGTTAGTTGAGAGCGTTAATCTCATTATTCAATGAAACTATAGCAGACTAAATGTACCTAGAACATTAAGTTGTGAACTTACTGAATGACATCAGGAGACATTTCTTATTCTTTATTAAGAAATTCCCTGTAAGCATGTTAACACAAGACTTATTATCTAGAGGAGATGATGGACGTACAGTTCGACATGCGGATTCTAAGAATTTGAGATTCATTCATTTAAACAGCTGACATTAAGACGAAACAAATCTAGGCTTTTTTAGAGCGGTCCTTCAGAAAATTAAAAATGCAGTCTTTAGAACATTATAAGGCATTCCAAAAAAAGAAAAAATATATAGAATGTCCGTGTGTGGTTCATCAACGGAGAAACAGAGAACGAGGCCGACAAAATTTGCAAACCCCAAAAAATTGGATTGACGCCGACCAAGTAGAACGCGCAAGCATCTGGAACAAGACACACGGGGAAGGCAAGGGAAATAGAAGAAAAGTCACAGATCCGTACCTGGAGGAGACTCGTGGCATAGCTGACGTAGTTTCGGATGACACCCTGGCCAGTGATTCGAATCTCGTTCTCATTGATGGTCGACTCCGGCCGGGGCTTCTCCACCTTCTGGTATCTGTCCATGTCGGGGACTGGGGGAGGCGACGCAGACCAAAATGGATCGATGTTGTTAGGGTTTTGATGGGATGGAGTATGGAGCGCTGGTGGCTAGACAGCTAGGGTTCTTCTGGCCCTGGCCTTAAATACCAAGCACAACAAGTAAATAATAAAATAATTAGATGGATTATTCCGGGATTGGAAGATGCGGTGAGCAGATCCAAATCGAACCGCCACGGTTTATATATATACTGCTTTACAAATTATTTATTTATTATTAACAAAAATTTGAATAGGCGTCCATGCGATAAAAAAATAGTTTTTTTTATCGAACCAGGTTAAAAATTCTGAAAATCACGTACCTAAATTCGGTTAATCGGCGAAAACTCCCCAATCTCAAACTGACCTTTATATATACTTCTCACTTGATAAATTCTTTACATTCACTCCCTGATTGATTGAGTATAAAAGAGTGAAAACTCAGTATATATTATAAAAATTTAAGTATAGATTGTTTGATATTGAATACTAATTTAAGAAATTTGAGCACAAAGTTTCGGCGATCCTTCATGTGAAAATCTTGATGTGGTGAGTATAAAAGAGTAAAAACTCAATATACATTATAAAAATTTGAGTATAAATTGTTTAAGATTTAGTACTAATTTTAAAAAATTGAGTATAAAATTTTGGTGACCTCTCGTGTGAAAATGTTGATGTGGTAGGTGAAACCTCACGTACTCAAATTTCTAAATTTTATACTCAATTTTTTTCAACTAATACTCAATCTAAATCAATTCATACATAATTTTGATAATGTATACTGAAATTTTTACTATATATTGAAACAATGTATACTCAAATTTTTTCAAATAATACTCAAATTTCTTAAATTAGTACTCAATCTCAAAAAATTTATATTCAAATCTTTATAATTTATATTAAATTTTTACTCTTTTATACTGATAAAAAAATAGCACACAAAATTGTTTTGTCAATCCCATCAGGGAGTGCATGCAAAAAAAATTTCGATTGGGGAGTGTATGCAAATCCCAATTTACTATTGGGGAGTTTTATCAAATTTTCCCATTTTAAAATGCCTAAATTTTGTATTATTTTTTAAAATATTCTTAATCAATCGATTGAGTTTTTACTAATACATTCTTAAATCAATTGATTAATTTAGATTTGATTTTTTTATGAAAATTAATTTTGACCTAAATCGATTGATAGACCAAACAACTTCAGAATGATATGAAATTAATTTTTATATATTTAATTTGACCTAATTTATTAAGATTAGTGAATTTTTTAATATGAATGTGATAAAAAAATCTAATTCATGTTAAAAACTTCACTGTTCTTAATATATCGAGTCAAATTGGTATTTGAGAGCGTAGATATAATCAGGAGAATTAGAGGAATAGGTAGGAACTAGTTTCATGTTAATCTAAGGTTGTTAAGTCCATCAGTCAATTTTGTCTAAAATCGACTGATGGACAAGCAACTTCGGATTAATATAAACTAACTCTTATGTGTTCCTCTAATTCTCCTAATTATCTTTATCCTCAAATATCAATTTAACTTAATATATTGATAGCAGTGATTTTCTTAACACGAATTATATTTTTTAAACAATCACTGCTCTTAATATATATTCATGTTCAAAAAAATTATTACTCCCAACACATTGAGTCAAATTGACGTTTGAAGGCATGAATATAATCAAGAAAATTAGACGAATACATAGGAGCTAGTTTTATGTTAATCCAAGATCGTTTAGTCAATCAACCGATTTTAGACAGTGAATTTTTTAACACGAATTAGATTTTTTCAACACATTCGTTTTAAAAAAATCACTGCTCTTAATATACAGAGTACAATTGATGTTTAAAGAAAGAAAAAAAATCAGGTGAATTAGATGAACATATATGAATTAGTTTCATATCAATCCGAAAATGTTTGGTCCACGAGCCGATTTTGGATAAAACTAGTTGATGGAGCAAACGATCTCGAATTGACATGAAACTAACCTTTATGTGTTCGTCTACTTTTTCTAATTATATTCATGCCCTCAAATCTCATCAATTTAACTTAATATTATGTTTAAAAAATCAACACTCTCAATATATCGAGTCAAATTGATGATGTTTGAGGGCATGAATATAATTAGGAGAATTAGATGAACACATAAAAGATAACTTCATGTCAATCCGACATCGTTTTGGATAAAACCAACTGATAGATCAAATATCATTGGATTGACATGAAACTAGCTCCAATGTGTTCATCTAATTCTTCTAATTATATTGATGTCCTCAAACATCATTAATTTGACTCAATATATTGAGAGTAATAATTTTTTAAACGCGAATTAGATGTTTCAAACACATTCGTGTTGAACAAATCATTGCTCTCAATATATTAAGTTAAATTAATGTTTGAGGGCATGAATATTATTAGGAGAATTAGACGAACACATAAGATCTAGTTTCATGCCAATCTGAGATTGTTTGGTCTATCAGCCGATTATGGATGTCAATTCAAGGTTGTTTGGTCCATCAGTCGATTTTAGATAAAAACGACCGATTACCAAATGACTTCGGATTGACATAAAAGTAGTTTTTATATGTTCGGCTTGTTGGTGCAAGATGCATCAGTGATGTCTTCCTCTAGTGTTTCGATGTTTAACAATATACTGAAGTTAGTGAAAATATACCAAAGGTTTAGTCTGGTTGATCAAGAGGGTTTGGGCTGCGAAGCTGGAAAAACATCTTGCAAAGGGGTGGATCGGTCTGGTGACCGATCCACGACTTGGGGATCGATCACGAAGAAGTCGCGATTTCGGGTTTCTCAATAGGGACCGATCAGGCTGGAGTCTGATCGGTCTGAGCCCATCCTGATCGGTCTGAGCCCATCCTGATCGGTCTGGTGACCTATCAAGGGTCACTCTAATCGGTCCGGTGACCGATCAGTAGCTGACAGCTTTAATTCAAAAGCGCTGTCAGAGTTCTGATTGCGTTCTGATTTCCACTGATACACTACTGATTTCGCTTTGATCTTCTCTGCTATTACAGATGCAAGTATGATTTCATTTGCTAAACCTCTGATTGAGTGTGCAGGTGATAGGGATGACTTCAAACATTGAAGGAGGGTCAACTGGGTTCTTTCCATGTATCAGGTTTCGCTGTTTCTCCTTCTCAGGTTGCAACGGACGCTAAGGTTGCTGGCAACAGACCTGGGGCTCGACTGGGGTTCGATTGAGAGGGTTCTGGGAGTCTAGGAGAGCTCAGTGGTAGCTAGGCAGTTGCAGATGGGCAGTTGGTGTGCTGCAGAGGAGCGTCTGCTGTGATCTGGGATCGATGGGCAGAGGCTTAAGTGCTTGGTAGTGAAGAAGCCTCGGGTAGAACTTTTGATCTTCTCTTCTCTTGCGCATCTCTCTGAACTCTTAAGCAACTCTTGCACGCACTGTGAGTGAACCGTTGGGTGTGATTGGAGTACTTGGAAGCGTTGCAAGGGCGATCAATAAGCAGATAAGGGAGAGCTGAGTGGAGGCTCATGTCGAGGTTGTGCTGGGTTGTGAGTATCGCTTTGTAGACGTTTCACCTTGTGCTCTGTAAGTGTGATTGTGTCTCTGTACTTTGATTTCATATCCTGTGTTGTTGAGACATATTGTGGAGAGGTTACTCCACCGAGAAGGAGGATCCATCTATTCGGATTTTCGGGGCTTGATCTGCCGACGATCAAGGGATCGCCCACCTTACGGGCACGCCAAGGAGTAAGGGCAAGTTATCCCTGAACCTTGTAACTCCTCTTTGTTAGCGTTTTGTGCTTGTGCTTAGCTTAGGGTTTAGTGTCTACATTTCTCTATTTTGTTTTTGCTTCCGCTGTTGCCGCTACCCTAAGTGCAGAAAAGCTAAAAGTCAAAGAAGTTTGTGCATGTCTGGCTACATTCACCCCCCCCCCCCCCCTCTCTAGCCATCCAAGCACCAACAGAATAGGGGCTCTTGGCGATAGGTTGTCGGTGTCGGTGAAGAGAAGGAAGAAGCCATCGGTAGAGATTGAAGAAGCTTCCTCTTCTTCTAGTTCTCTTCTCCTTTTCTTCCTCTCTTGTGCGGGATCATCTAGGGAGCAGCCGAAGCTCAGCCGGTAGCAAGAAATCACTGCTTGCTGTGCCGACGGTGAAGGAGGCTGCGACGGGTTTAGGGAAGAAGATGAAGGCTCTATTCTCTTCTTCTTCGGTTTGTTCTTCTTCATCCCCTTCCTCTATGAGCTGCCTTGTGGCCGGCGAACCTTGGGAGCCTAAGGTGGCCGGCGGCGCAAAGAGGAAAGGAAGGTAGGAGGCCGGCGGATAAACCCTAGTGTTAGGGTTTCTTGGCGCATAGAGAAGAAGAAGAAAAGGTGGTTAATCCAAACCCTTGGTGACTCCACGTCATGGTAGCTCGTCACCCACACGACGTCCAAGAGGGGAGGGTCATATGGTAGAAGTCTGCGAGGTAAAAGGCGAGGTATACCTCTCCCTAGCTCCGTCTTTATTTTGATTCTTTTTATCATTGCATGTGTCTAATTTAATTGTTATGAATTAATTATTTGTTAATTAATATGTCAATTAATTTGTGTCATGGACCTCGATTATAAACACAAATATCGGCGATCCATTCGTCGTCTTTTCCGCGGTCTTTTGATTCGGAAAGTTACAAGGCTTGGAGATCCTTTCATGGAGGCTTGCGCATGGGATAGGGAGGAGTGGACGAGGTGGCGACATGACTGGAGGTATATTGGAGACCAAGGCCATAATAGTTGGAAAAATCTAGGATTTTTCCTTGTTTATTATATTGGTTTATGTGCTTGTTGTGTGTGTGCATGTGAAAATCCTCAACATAAATAACTAAGTGGGAGAGGGACCCTAAGGGTCTCATGACCTCCATTACAATCTGACAAGTGATGCGAACAAGTCTGCGCGTTGGCTCTGAGTACCTTCCTCCCCATCGGATGGGCATGTTCTGCGGATCACTAGGTAAGAAAAGACTATAGAAAGTTATTGAAGAGTGTGTGTACTTCCCCATCGGAAGACACATAATCGGAAATAATTTTCTTAGTGTCGTGTAATGGTAAACACTTAGATACAAATAATAGTATCCTTCCCATCGAAGTCACTACTATTATTTGTAGGGTCGAGTAGGAGCTTCATCTCCGAACCACGTAAATTGGTTGGTCTTCTTAGTTGTTAATTTTAGTTTAAATTGTATTTCCGCTTGCGCACTAACAACGTATAGGAAGAAAATCGAAGTAGTTATTCACCCCCCTCTAGCTAAACAGAAAGGTTCCCAACATATACTATGAGCTATATCAGAGCCTCTGTATGCAGCATCATACCTATAAATATGTTATTTACATTAAAATTTTGGATATCCCTTTCTTTATTAGATTTTTTTATTAGTAGGAGCCCTAGAGCCAATTATGTGATGATTGACTAGGGACTTTTTTGTATCATATTCTATCATTAATAAAGACATGTTTGGTTATTATACTTACTTTATACTTGTGCCAAATAACTAAGTATAATAATGTCCTTGGGTAGTAGGTTCTTATCTACATCATATCGATTGGTTGAATCG
This sequence comes from Boesenbergia rotunda, assembly GCA_024364735.1. Taxonomy (NCBI): domain Eukaryota; kingdom Viridiplantae; phylum Streptophyta; class Magnoliopsida; order Zingiberales; family Zingiberaceae; genus Boesenbergia; species Boesenbergia rotunda. Next base: position 132,425 of record JAGFNQ010004466.1, read on the forward strand.
ATAGTGAGATAATATAGAGAATACTACACTAAACCTTTCCTAGTCAAACATTAATATTCAAGGATAATATTAATGCATGGAGACTAGTATGTAGGTCAATTGATGAATTGAGCTTACAAGTCATGGATATGCGATATCAAGTTGACACTGTTGGTGCAAGTTGCATCAGTGATGTCCTCCTCCAAGTGTTTTAATGTTTGACAATACACTTAAGTCAATTATACATAGAACAAGGGAGGGTGAGCAAAAGAGGAGTAATCAAAGTGGAAGAAAAGTCCTAGTTAACCTAGCCACTAAGACCTGCTCAGAAGGTGGGCACGAAGTCCTGGTCGAGGACTGGACACTAAGTCCTGGCAAAAGGCTAGGCACCGAAGACCTGCTCGGAAGGTGGGCACTAAGTCCTGGTCGATGACTGGGCAAGAAGACCAGGCCGAGGGTTGGGCACCGAAGACCTGGTTCGGGGAATTGGGCAAGAAGACCTGGCCGAGGGTTGGGCACCGAAGTCCTGGACTTAGGGTTTGGGCACGAAGTCTTGGTTCGAGAGACTAAGCAACTTAGCTGAGCGATGACTAAGGACAGAAGTAGAGACAGGTCAGGGTTCGGATGTCTCGAGGTCCGAAAGTATCGGAACCTAAGCAAAAGTCCACCCGAAGGACTAGGTGGCAACCGTCTCCTGAGAGGAGTAGGTGAAAGACGCGTTCTCAGGGGTGAGAACTTGAGTCGGTTCGACCTAGGGTTTCATAGAAATCTGAAGTCCGAACCAAGTCCTTAAGGCTAATATTATATGTATATGTACTTTGTGTTTGTGTATCTTGCAGGTATCAAGAACCGGAGACAAAGCAGGCAAGAGGCTGGAAAACAGCCAACCCGGGCGCCCCCACTGATAGGGGCGCCCGGATCTAAGCCTAAAACCCAGTGTTGGGTTGAAAGGCATGAAGCTAGGCGCCCAGAGTGATGGGGGCGCCCAGAGTGATGGGGGCGCCCAAGCTAAAAAAGAAAAGTGGCAGTTTCGTATGGTAAGCAGAATAGGCTTCAAGGAGGGCGCCCGGGACGACGAGGGCGCCCAAGTTGAAAGCTGTTTTGCTATTTCGAGGTCGAAACACAAGATAAGCCTTCACTTAGGCACCCGGGAGGTCCCAGGCGCCCTGGTCAGAAGTTTTATCAGCCGCGGCGAGGTCGGCGCGGGGATAAGGTTTGACCGAGTTTATAAGGGCGCCCCCGACGTCCAGGGCGCCCCAGGAGCACTATATAAGGGGATTCGACCCCTCTGCTTGAAACACAACTGCTGAAAGTGATTCTGAGCATTCTGACCGACGACAACACGCTAAAGACGAGGCTCTACGACCGAGAGGCTCCAGGAGGAAGTGCACGGCACTTTGGAGGTCCAGATCGGCCGAGTTTCAAACCCTAGTTGTTCGGTTTGGATTTGATATTCTGTACTTATTTTGCTATATCTTTTATTGTACTTCTACACTGTAAGACGGGTTTTCTCCGCCTCCGGAAATTTCGGAAAGGAGTCTGATAGTGGACTCACGCCGAGTACATAGGCCTTGGACGTACTGACCCTGAGGGGTTGGGAACCAAGTAAATAAATCCCGCTGTGTCCTTGTGTTTCTTTCTATTTTATTTGCCGCTGCACTAACACTCTGAGTCCAGTACGAACGAAAGTTTTACGAAGTCTCCGCGAGAATTTTCACGGTCGATATTCACCCCCCCCTCTATCGACGGCACCAGTCCTACAGACACATGGGTATACATTAGAGAATGTGTACTGAATTGACCCGCCATGAGAAAGTTTCGTAGATTGTCATATGAGTGTCATAAACTTTCTCATGTGACTATTAGTATGAATAAGCCTTAGACCTGAAATCACTACGGTTCCCTACATGAGGAGTTATGTACTTTGGTATCGTCAAACGTCACCCGTAACAGGGTGGACTATAAAGGCAATCGCTGGGTATATAATGAATTATGCGGAGGGATGTGAGTGATGTAGATGAGATATATCCCTCCCATATGATGGGAGTGATATCCGTGGACCCCTTGATCCAGTAGGACTGCTAAAACGCATGGTAATGCTCAAATGAGTCAATATGAGATATTGAGCTCATTTGTTTGAGTGAGTCTACTTGGAAATCAAGAAACACAAAGATTGATCGAGGATGACACAATCTATGCCTCATTGGTCAATCTAGATATCGAGGATAGAAGGACAAGGTCATACATTGTCATAGTCAAGGAGGTTAAGTCGGATCTCAACTTTCTTATTACTTGGGTAGCAGTGATGCATTGCTAGATGTCGCTCATTGCTTATGTGTCTAAAGCGGTTTAGACACATTGTCAACGTTACAAGAACCTATTGGGTCACACACTAAGGACACGATGCTTCAGAGATTAATTGATCTTAGTTTAACTAAGATTTGATCTGAATTGGATTGATTGAGTTAGGCTCAAGTGAATCCAATTGGATTAAGGGATTGAGGTCTAATTTGAGTTAGACTCATTTAGATTAGACTCAACCAGATTTGGATGAGATATTAATTAATTAAAATGTTTAATAAATTAATAATAGAGGAGGATGAAAAGATTCTCTTCATTGAATGGAGAGAAGTTGAAGAGTCACATGAGATGATGTGTTTTTTATTGACTTTAATGAAGGGAAACTAAAGGGACAAAAAGTCTTGATATTCATAAGATGAGTATAAAAGAGTTTTCTTGTCATTTGGATGAAGCTAAGTCTTTTTTCCTTCCTCTCTTCCTCCTCTTCTCCCTCTTTAGCCGAAACCCTATTTTGGGGTTCTTGGTGTCTCTACGAACTACCTCAAGTTGCTAGCACAACTAAGATACTTCTTCTCAGAAGTTGAGATATTGTGCTCGTGTGGATACGCATAGAGGCATGGATGCTCGAACATGCAAGAGATCCGGCGTACCATGGACGAGCGGGATAAACGAAAGGGCACACATCAAAGGTATATTTATAAGATAAGTAGCTATAGATCGACTTTGTACGAGTTTTCTTTCATATGGATCGTTCGAGAAATCTTATTTCCACTGCGTTTTGTGTTTATGTCGCCGGGAAATCCCTACAAAAATTACCAGAATCAATAGATTTTATTGCATTGACCTTTTTTTTATTTTCAGATACTCTAGACCCTATCGATCCGATCCTAACCCCAAATTGAACCTATATAGAATCGTCATCCTTCAAACTATACGAACAACAAAGAAATGAGCAAACTTGGAGCCACGAGTCACACTTGGCTTGGTCATGGCTACAATTTGCAACCAGGCCAGAGCTCCTAGCAAAGCCACGGATCACGACTACGCAGCTTGGCTGTGAATTGCAGTCGCAAGCTGCGGCCTACTCACAAATTGCAACTACAAGCTTTGACCTGACTGCGAGTTCGCGGTTTGGTGGTGAATCACAACCCTCTTATCTTTCTGTTTTTCTTTTTAACATTCCTATTTCTCATAAGATTTCTTATAACCAAACAAAGAGAACCCATTATCTGTTCTATGCTTAAGGGTGAACTTAAAGCACCACAAGTTTCAATGTTTCGTACATAAGGAAGCCACAAATAACACACGACTTCAATCTTCTGCTCTCTCTGGAGGAAGTCCACAAGGCAACAGCATTTTCTGCGACAAGAAACACGTTATCTTGCTGTAATCATCTTGTTGCAAAGGAAAATTAATAGGATGAACATCCGGAGTGGACACTTAGCATGGACAAGCTACGCGAAACATCTTGCGATGAGCACGTGGTACGGAAAAGCTACATAGCAAGGCCCGCTAAACCAGAGCTCCAAGATCAGACCGAGACTATCTCGGAAAAATAGATCAAAGCCCTGAGGTCAGATCGGCAATCGGGCTCCCGAGATTATCTCAGGAGAATGAAAAAAAACCCCCGAGGTCAGATCGGGTATCGGGCTTCCGAGACTATCTCAGAAAAATGAACGAAAGCCCTAAGGTCAACTCGGTAGATGAGACTCCGAGACTAACTCGGGAGAGTGGAGCCCAAAGATCAACATAGGAGTCAGAAAACCCGACTTCAAGTAACCGTTCCTCTCTCCATAACAGAAAATTCATCGGATAATTATTCTCTGTAATGTACGACAATTAAGGTCTTAATGATCGCAGCGGTCATTACCAAAAGATAGGATATCTATCAAGTAACCGATGATTAAGAGACGTGGAGGAGAACGTGGAGACACGTGTGACCAAAATCTCAAATATATAAGATGTCTCAGCCTCTAGGTAAAAGGGTAAGTTTTCCGAACTAAGAAAAATTTTGATTCCTCATTGCCCCCGAAAAAGAAATAAATTCTTGACTTGAGCATCGGAGTGGATTCCACCGGAAAATCTTCCGGTGCGTCTCCATTAACGCTTGTGTTAATCTCGCAGGACGTGAACATCTTCTCCTCGTCACCATTGTCGTGGACTGCATTTTGGTGACTTTGTTATCCCGTCGATCGTTTCCGGAACAAATATAAAGGACAAAGAAACCCAAATTACAGCACTTGAAGGCACTGTTCTAAAAACACAAAGAACTAGTGGATCTAGCTTGGCCTGTATATTCACCCAAGACTACTGATACAAGCTAAGATCGAAGAAAACTACTCAATCCTAATAAGATAAACCTGTCCCCATGTAGCCATCGACAGAATTTCTTACAGGCAAAATCAGAGAACTACAATGATAGTTATTCATAAAATTCCGCTTTGTTCTCTCATGCTGATCAACTGCGCATATGAAGGGTAATGTTTTTGAACTGCGGCCATCGACCTAACAAAACAAGACCCTCCGGATGATCTCAACAAATGACAAATCAAATCTAGTTTTGAGAGAAGTTCAACTCATTTTTTACCGACAACACACTCACATAGGTACAAAAAGCAGGAATTTTATATATTAGAGATAAAAGGATACCATAATTTTTCCACTACGATGCACATCTGTGATGGACACATACATAATTAATAGAAAGAAAGAAAACAAAACCAAAATCTATGAATAAAAAAAAATCATTCGTTTCTCTTATTCATCAACAAAAGGCAAAAGTAAATGATGTCATGCATTTATGCAAAACTAACTTCTATTGAACTTAAATGGGTAGCTGACTCATAATGTAAATAACAGATGAAGAAGCAGGATCTAGCCTCACTTGCATAAAATTGTAGCCTCGTCTTCCAATGGATTCATTTTCAGCAACAGAAAAATATGCCAAGATAGGGTAGTGGCCAATGTATGATGCATAACTGTCGCCTTGGATATTCAGACCTTATTCATTGGGGAAAAAAATTAACTAAGTTGGAGAACGTCGAATCTGGGATGATTAGCTCGACCATACAGAGATTTTCTACCAGCCACCAAAGTAAATCAGAGCTCTCATGGTGGACGGTATAGAAGTCCAACATCTCACGGTTGTGCGTTCCATTTGAAGAAAAAATTCCTGTAAAATTCGCCATAACTAGGGGATAACTTGTCGCCCTTCCATTGCACCATAGCCTGAGAGCTACCCCCATTCACTGAAGCACATAAGAAAGATATATTTGAATTATTTTATGTACTCAATTTTTATATGGCAAATAGATAGCATCTTTGCAAGTAAGATTTAGGAACTGACAATCTATTTAAATCCGCATTGCCTGTTCCGACATATTTAGCTTGAAGATGCTCTTGCTGAGAATTTATCATGTTGAATCTGTCGCTTGCCTGTGTAGACAAAGTTCTATGAGACTTTTACTAATAAAAAAAATAATGATAGCTTCACTGGATTACTATTACATCTATTCATTTGAACAAAAATTTAGAAAAATTGAAAATGTACCATTAACATTATCCTAAAATAGACATCTCAGCTACATCAATAGACTGTTGGCCAATTCCTCCAACGTAGAGGGCAGACAGAGACCAATGGATGAATGAAAATCATCAAATATTGCTAACTGAACAACAATCCTACTGTGATAAATAGTCTGAACTATTTGGCAGGTGACTGAATTGAAGGTTAAGAATAATTGTGACAAAAAAAAAAGACCTGTTATATCAGTGTTGATGGTGGGATAAGCTTAGCATTAGCATGGAGACAGGTGATGATGTCTGATCAGCAGAGCCACAAGCCATATAAGGTAGTGTCAATAAAATAGAATGTGAAATAGACGAAACTAAAGTTCAGGTTAAGGTCACAATCAGGCCCACAATGCATTTAACATAATCCCAGGCATATGACTGAGGATTCTTCTGGAAATTAAGGTGCCTACAACAGTTCGATGCTTATATTGTTACATGTGCATGTGTGCTAAGGTTTAATCCTAAGAAGTAGTGGGCATAAGGATGGTGTGGACTAATGCAGTTTGTCTGTGGGATAACATGCATATAAGCACATTGGAAGACATGATGAAGAAGAGCTCTGGCCAGCACAAGAAATAAATAATAAAACTAATTTGGTGGATTATTCCGGGAGTGGAAGATGCAGGGAGGAGATCCAAATCGAACCGCCCGTCTACACATTGCATTACAAATTACTTATTTATTTTTAGATAAAAAATCGAAGGACGTTTTAAATTATATAAATCGCTCTAATAAACAGTGAGCTATCAAAATTTTTATTTTAAAAATATCTCTTATTCAAGAGTATTATATTAATCACCGATAACTATAGAACTACTAAGTAATTACTAAAACTACTATAACATATAGAATTAACATTTGTAGAAATTATGAGTAGCTTTTATCAGAGTACCAGTACAATAGTTGTAATCCAAAAAATTATCCGAACGTGATGAAAATTGAACCCGAGATCTCTAAGTCTCAAGACCTCCACCGTAATCTTCACAGGATAGATTGATAGTTAATGTGTCGGTGTTATCATCTTGAGGTCTGAAGTCAAAACCCAGCAAAGTCAGTGTGTCTATTCTCTCCACGCACTAGCTGCAACATTCGGACTCGTAACTTCTATAATTTACCTCTTCTCTGTTAATCCTAAAATGAATTAGCGAGAGCACTGAGACAAACGAATCATCCTTTATCATATAATACCTCCGCCGCAACCATTAGGCTAGGATCTCATTGGCAGTGCACATCTACTTGCTCTGGATGCATTCCCTCCATTCATCTCTGTCCCATCACTTGTAACATGCAACGACAGGAGGACAGCTATTCTAATCAAAATGTGTAAACTATAATTGAGTGCAGAATCCACATTTAATTAAGCCTTTAATGAGCCAATCGAAGGACATCTAATCTTCAGTTAAAATCATTTTATAAGTAGCTTATATTTTGTATATTTTCAATCAGTACGTTTCTATTTATTCTATCAATTATTTAAATAATTAAAAATTAATTTCCCGCCATAGCACTTGTTAAATATCCAAACCATCAAATGGCTAGAGAGTAGAAAAAAAATTTAGTAATAAATCTATCATCCTCTAATAATTCGATACCTTGATGGGGGCAGCTGAAAGCTATTATATAGCTGGATGGCAGATGGTCTTTGTCACAAAAGATGATTGGAGACGATGGACGGAAATCAATATTCCACAATTTTAATCAGCCATTGACAAATAGGGTAATAAGCATAAACAAATCACAAAAGAATTTATGATTCACTGAAGATGAAATAAATGTCTAGTATCGAAATAAATGTAAACCAAAGCAGAAACGAATACTGGAAAGTAACAAATGGGGGGGCATCAGTTCTGACCAGACTTATGCCAGTCGACTCAATTTTATAGATGATGCGCACTAGCATAACCAGTAATTCTGATTCGCCTATGATTTGTGTCTAAGCCTTGAGCACCAATGACAAGCCAACTTTAGAACTCTTCTCAATGGCCTTAGTGTCAACTTCACCTGAGATGGTCAAGAAAGATTTGGGCTTCCACTCATGTTGGATAAGTGCACTGGCCATGCCATAGTTATTGAAGCGTGCCTTGACTGTGGTCACAGGCTCCAGCGCATGCTGTGTTCCGAAGGTGAGAATGTTCTCATTGTTCGAGAAGTTATGAGTCAGCTCTCCACCCACTGCTGTGTTGGTTAAAGGTTTGACTATGTGATAATAAGAAGCACTCAAGCTATCACCCTTGTTATTCCTGCAGCAAATGAAATCAAAGATTATCATAGATTTCCTAGACATTAGGTGAAAGCTCAGTTAAGATTATCAAAGATTTATCATAGATTTACAGAGTTAAGGCAGCAATAAGATCCTGATTGGTGATGCTCAAACCAGCATTGCACTTGGTGAAATTCCCAGTCGCAGTATCAAATGCCACATCAGAACCAACTGCAAAAGTTTTGGAGCCAATCACACCAGATAGGTTGACCACGGGATTCGCTGTCAATCCTATACTTGCATTAACTCCGGCATAGTCATGCAGGTATTGAAGCTCAATCTGCCAGTTAAAAATTAAATATTGAGTGATGTATATGAGCCAACTAAACCAATAAAAGATGCTGACCTTGCCCGACCTCTGCTCAGGGAGAACATAGCTGAAAATTGTCTTCAACCCTGGGGTTGCAACTTCATCAACAGTAATTGTGGTTGTAACCTAGATAGACAACTGACTTTTCAGCGAAAGGATTACATTTCCACAAAAACAACCTCCTATACCTACTAATGGTGAATCCGTTTCAGCTAACATGATAGTGCTTAACATACAGGTTTTCACATAAGGAGAACCAGGTTAGTTATAGTTGTTCAATTATGAACTTTGTATCAACTATCACACAAACATTTGCTAGCAAATCAATAAGGTGACAAGTGAAGTTAATGGGACTGCATGTGCTTTATTATTAATTAATATATGGCATTTGTTAGTAATTACTAAAAATAGCGAGTAATGAAAGAAATTTGTGAGACTGGCACATTAAATAGTTCTACCATCCTGATACAATATAACTCAAGTATCATAAATTTAAATTTAGTACAGGTCCCAAATTAAGGTCATTAAACTGTAATGATTTGCAGTGCAACAAGAAAAACTTTTTAAGAGTCTAATCCTATGTTCTTGTACAACAACATTATATAAAATAGAAAACCAGATGACTCCAATTAGCTCCTGGGCCCTTTTAGAGTCTTCAATTATAAATACAACTCCAGATTGTATGCGCTTTAAAATAGGCATCCAAACATAGCTAACCACATTTCTTTATACAATTAAATTTATGATAATCTTATTCCATCTATTAGAGAACCCACATATTGATTGATGGTATTGATTTTAAGATCAAAGGTTAGAGAATAAGAAATTGTTGGACATTCAAAATAAAGTTTTGTTTGTGATAGATAAAAGCAATTAAATAGCTTTTTATCTTCACAATTGCTTAAGCACACCATTCATGCATGCACAGACAAGTAACACGTTAAATGCATTATATAACAGTTGAGAAAATAAGACTTACATTGGAATTTGAGTTTGTTTTCACATCAAAAATAATGTTCTTGTTCTTTATCTGAGAATGTATCTCCCCTGAAAATAAATCATTCTTTCTTGTACCTGAAGCCGTAATAGCCTGTGGAAGGAAAAGACCAAACAGGAAATTAACATTCGTACGGATACTAAGCTCAAGAGACAAAATGGGTAGGTGAGAAGGCAAAAATGATAGAGAACTCGGGTTTTAAGTTATGGTATACAGGAAAGAGTAAAACAAGAAATGGAGTGGGTATTTTTGTAGATAGTTCTTTAAAAGATGAAGTTGTTGGTGTAGTTAGAAAGGGGGATAGAATTATAGCTCTCAAGATAGTAGTGGCGAAAGAAGTTGTGAACGTAATTAGCATATATGCACCTCAAGTAGGATTAGATGAAGAAACTAAATCAAGATTTTGGAGCGATTTAGATGAGGTATTACAAAACATTCCGCCAAATGAAATGATTTTAATAGGAGGCGATCTAAATGGACATGTCGGAGCGAAAAATGAAGAATATGAGAGGGTACATGGGGGTTATGGGTTTGGAACAAGAAATGAAGAAGGAAAAACTATATTGGATTTTGCGATAGCATATGACCTTATACTAGCTAATACATTTTTTAAGAAAAAAGAAGAACACTTGATCACATTCAAAAGTGGGAATAATAAATCACAAATTGATTATTTTATGGTTAGGAAGAGAGATAGGAAGATTTGTAAAGATTGTAAGGTTATCCCTGGAGAAAGCTTAACTACCCAACATAGATTAGTAGTGTTAGATATACGCCTTAGTTATAATATTAATAGAGGAAAAATATACACGACTCCTAGAATTAAGTGGTGGAAGTTAAAGGATGGGAAGCAAAACATATTGAAGGAGAAGGTAGGAATACAAGCATTAGATGAAATATATAGCGACTCTAATACGACATGGGATAAGATGGTATCAAAGTTGAAAATAGTAGCTAAGGATGTACTCGGTGAGTCAAAGGGGCATGCACCACCAAGGAAGGAATCTTGGTGGTGGAATGAGAAAGTACAAGAGAAAGTGAAAGAAAAACGAATAGCTTATAAGGAATTATATATTTGTAAGAACGAGGAAAACTTAAAAAAATATACAATAGCCAAGAAAGAGGCTAAGAAAGCAGTGAATGAAGTAAAAAATAAAACTTTTGAACGATTATATCAAAATTTAGATACAAAAGAAGGGGAAAGAGACATTTATAAAATAGCTAAAGCAAGAGAAAGGAAAACAAGAGACCTTAGTCAAATAAGATGTATTAAAGATGAATGCGATAGAGTACTAGTAAATGATAGCGAAATAAAAGAGCGGTGGAAGATTTACTTTCATCAACTTTTTAATGAAAGTTTAGGGGACCAACTTGACTTAGGCAATTTAAGTATTTCAAATGAGTATAGAAATTTTAATTTTCATCGGAGAATTCAAACTTCAGAAGTAGAACAAGCTTTGAAAGGGATGCAAAATGGAAAGGCCGTGGGACCGGATGATATCCCAATCGAGGTATGGAAATGTTTAGGGAAAAAAGGTATTGAATGGCTTACAAAATTATTTAATTTAATATTGAAAACAAAAAAAATGCCTAATCAATGGAGGGCAAGTAGTCTGGTTCCCTTATATAAGAACAAAGGAGACATACAAAATTGTGCAAACTATAGGGGTATTAAATTAATGAGTCATACCATGAAACTTTGGGAAAGAGTAATAGAAAAAGATTGAGGAAGGAGACCACGGTAACCGAAAATCAATTTGGGTTCATGCCTGGAAGGTCGACAATAGAAGCTATACATCTTCTTAGGCAATTAATTGAAAAATATCGGGAGCAAAAGAAAGATCTACACATGGTATTTATTGATTTAGAAAAAGCTTATGATAGGGTACCAAGAGAAATTATATGGAGAATTCTAGAAAAGAGAGGCGTTAGCGTAACATATATTGACCTAATTAAAGATATGTATGAAAATGTAACGACTAGAGTGAAGACTTCAGGTGGATTGACTGAAGCATTTCCAATAAGGATAGGGTTACATCAAGGATCAGCTTTAAGTCCCTATCTTTTTACACTAATCATGGATGAACTCACTAGGCACATTCAAGATACAGTGCCATGGTGCATGTTGTTTGCAGATGATATTGTTTTGATAGATGAGACACGTGAAGGAGTAAATGCTAAACTAGAATCTTGGCGGGAAACTCTAGAAATGAAAGGTTTTAGGCTTAGTAGAGTAAAGACTGAATATATGGAATTTAAGTTTAGCAATGCTAGACGTAGTGAAACAATTGTTAAGATAGGAGATGATGAGTTGTCTAAAATCGAGAACTTTAAGTATTTAGGATCGTTCTTGCAAAGTGATGGAGGAATTGAGAGAGATGTCTTACATAGAATACAAGCAGGATGGTTGAAATGGAGATTAGCATCGGGTGTCTTATGTGATCGTAAAGTACCTCTAAAACTTAAAGGGAAGTTCTACAAAACGGCAGTTAGACCTGCTATGTTATATGGTGCTGAATGTTGGGCTATGACTCGGGCACATGAGCAAAAGATGAAAGTTGCAGAGATGAGGATGTTAAGGTGGATGTGTGGACATACGAGGATGGATAGAATAAGGAATGAGAGTATTAGAGAGAAAGTCGGAGTTGCATCTATTGAAGAAAAACTTCGGGAGACACGTTTGAGATGGTACGGACATGTACTTAGAAGACCAATAAATGCCCCTGTTAGACGATGTGAAACTATGATAAATACGCACATTAAAAGAGGGAGAGGAAGACCAAAAAAGACTTGGTTGGCAACAATAAAACAAGATAAATTTTATTTAAATCTAGATGATGATATAGTAGGGGATAGAACTCAATGGCGTAAAAGGATCCATATAGCCGACCCCACCTAGTGGGATAAGGCTTTGTTGTTGTTGTTGTTGTTGTACGGATACTAAGCTAGGTAAACAGTAATCAAGCAACCAAATAATAGAAAACTGCAACTTCCTGTACTGAAAGTTTCTTAGGCTAGCATCTTTCTTTTCTAACATTTCAATAGTTTGGTGTTTTCATAGGCAGAGAAAAGCATCTTATTTCTCAGCTGCATCTAGTATTGTCTTTAATATTATGAAATCCTCTGGGAACGGAAAATATTCCTCAGCATATGATTATGGGGTTTGATGCGTAGCAATTACTATTGTATTTGTTGCAGATAAGTTAATAATTAATACAATTTCCAAAATCACAACAAATGGGTCTGCTTGGTCAAGTGGGTTGAATGGTTGAAGGACTACTCGTCAAGCGGTCTAGTTAGGTTTGTTGACTAGGTAGACCTGTTGGGTTGAAGACATTAAATAGATTTGACAGAACATGCAAGTGAGTTAGGTTTGCGAGTGTAAACGAGTCAAGACAAGCCAAACTTGACTATGTTTAAACTTGATTATTTCCTTATCAAGTTTGTTCAAGCTTGTTTAAAAATCTTATCAAGCTCAAGTCAAGCACGAACTTTTTATCGAGCTCAACTAACAACATTGTTGTGACAACAATGTTGTCCTTATAATTCAAGTAAAACATTTATCTTTTACATGAAAACTTATATTATTTCCTTATTTTTGGCATATTATGAATAGTTTTGAATTGTAAAAATTTTATCAATTACTATATTTTAATGTATTTGAATAAAAAAATAAATAAAATTATAATTAGATTTTACACAATAAATAAGTTTATTCATAAGTTGTTCATGAATTTTATTCATGAACGATAGGGAACTTAGCTAACTCACTAGTGTTTAAGCTTGTTTGTAATCTTTTACTATTAAATCATATCAAGCTTTATCAAACCGATTCATTTATATCCCTAGCAAACTCAAACAAGTATACTGAGCTTGGCTAGTTCCCAAGTAACAATAGGCATTAGGTAGCCAACATTGATGTTGTTAGGGACAAATAATAGTGTAGGTCGTGTAGCTGATAAGATGCTCTTGGAGAGCATGAAATGAGTCGAAAGCAGCAAGGGTGAACTCTATGTTGGTGCCTCCACTACGAGAGAAGAGCCATCATAAGTTCATAACATGTGAGGTAGCCGAAGCTTGGCTAGTTTCCTAGTAACAATAGGCATCAGGTATCCAACGACTTTGTATGGGATGTTGTCAGGGATAGATAATAGTGTAGAAGAAAAGATGCTTCGGGATAGAGGTCTAGGAATACGAAAACAATGTTGATGTGTGGACTCTATTGTGACTCTACACTCCAAAAACGAGTCGAGATTTGCAAGGGCGAACTCTATGTTAGCCCATCCAACACGAGAGGTGTAAAGACATGGTAACCTACTATTCCTAAGGTTGTTATAGAACTCTTGACATAGATCTAGTTTTTCTAACTATGCACAATAGACCAAATTGGTCAAACTATAATGACAAATAATATCGATGTTGTCAGGGCAAACTTCAATGAAAAACTCAACATTTAAGTAATGACAACTTATCATATGAAAACTACTCTCATTATGCCCACTTAGTTCTTCGGTTGGGAACTTACAATCTAAGCATGGAGTACGGACTATAGCCTACCCGGAGGGATCCTTTCTAGGCTTCCTTCCTTTGTTTTCGAGGCCTAAATAACAAAAATATACCAATGCATGACATGTATCCTGAATTGAACATGGTCAGATCAAGACAAACCAAAGAGGAGAGGAGACATGTTTTTGAGGTTGCAATTAAATTTAAATATATATATATAGAGAGGGAGAGAGTATAAGATAATAAAAATAATTAAGAGAAAAGAGAGAGGTGAAATGTAAAGCTTGAAAATGGAGAGGTGAAAACTTTGGGATAAAATTGTGAATTTTGCCTTTAGGGCATATTGAATTTTACACAAGTTATTAAAAAAAATACATGTACACTCTATGTGACACGCCACATATCAACCTATGAATGCATAAAATTGAGTTCACAGGTTCATAATATATATAATATAAAGATTCATAATATGCTATGCATATTAGTATTACTCTAATAATAATGATTTAAATCGCTTATTGGTTATAATTTATCAGTCACTGTCATCATTTTTTATGATTTTAATTGATGTTATCATCATTCATCATTTTTAATGAGATTAATTGATGTTATCAGCACATCATTATATCTTGCTTATCAACATATTATTAACATAATAGTATTATTGAGACTAATAATGTCATTGTCATTTGTAGTAGTTTGATATTAACGGTGTATAATAAACATTTTATATCTCTAACCAGTATTCTTGTTTATTTGTTTATTAACTAATTGGCAATATCTTGTTTAATTATTTGTTTATTTATTTATTTATTTATTTATTTATTACTATTATTGTTGTACTTGATGGTATCAGCATAATAATAACATTAACCTACCCAGTTAACCTTGACACTCCTTGTTCTGAAATTCCAGAACCAAAGAAGCAGCAACTAATACTAATATAGAAGATGAACCAGCACCAAACCACGTCACAGTCAGACCACCTCTTCTGTTGCAAGAACCAACAGAATGGAACTTGTTGCAAGTGGAAGCAGTTTTTCTTCTTCTGAGATTACATCTAGACCCATGTTAAATGAAATTTCTACATTTTATTTCCCCTTTTTGTCCTCTCAAAACTCTTTAGAAAAGATTCTAGAATTGACCAATTGGGACCACCAGACGACATGTTAAAAAAATTGGCCAATGCCAATCCAAATCGAGTGAGTTGGATAAGAATCAAATCAGCCAACGACAATCTGATTAGCCTGAGGTCATAGGAGTGTGAGCTAGGATTGCAAAAAATGTCAAGAAGAAGGCCAAGAAACCTAAAGGAATTAAAGTCATTCATCTGGGATCAAGTGAAAATCTAGGAAATTGACAAAACCTAGAGAAAAATGGATGAAATTAGTCCAAAAAAAATAGGGATAATTGAGTGATTGCCGACCCACCTAGAAATCTTCTATCAGTGACCAAGACAACATGTGCAAGGATTCAGTGTTCTACAAGGAGCATTGTAGAGGTTGCATGGTAGGTGGAGTACACCAAAGAGGTCAGAGGTGTGCTTCCAAGGGCTAGGAGAAGAGGCTCACTTTCTTCAATGTGTTGGTTTCTAAGCATTGTCAACCAACAAGAAGACTCTCAAGTTGCAAGACACGAACAAAGGTCAGGAACAAAGGGTAGGTTGTGAGAAAAAACATTCAAGGTGAGGGGCGAACAAGCCATAGGAAGAGATAAGATTATTAATTAAAACTAATTAGTATCTTTAATTATTGATATTGGATTATAATACTCACATTAAAAGAGGAAGAGAAAGACTAAAAAAGATGGTGAGCAATGATTAAAAATTTATTTTAAA
>JAGFNQ010004466.1:151109-329217 GCA_024364735.1 Boesenbergia rotunda
TCACTCACAACTCCATTAGAGGTATAAGTGGTGACGGTAAACTTTTGGTCGGTCTGGTAGTCCTTGTAGAGAAGGTCTGCAAGTAAACCAAGGATTTCCATTGAAATTGGAAACAAAAGAACAATTCACATAAGCAAATTATCGAGGAAAAGGTACCTCGAGCCTTCTTGCCGATCTCGAAGTAGAGACCTGGACCCATCCTCCCTCGATCAAGAACAAATGGGAGTTGTCTGGCTACACCGGAGACGAAGAGGGAGGAGTAGAAACCACGGGGAGGGGAAGAAGACCAGACGGCGGTGGGAGGAGAGGAGTCTGCAGGGCAAATAAGGGTTGAGAAAAGCCTCCGCCTCTTGTTACTCATCTTTATATAATCATTTTTTCGATCAGGTGTTTGGTGTCATGGGATGGACAGCGGATGGATTATTTGTGGGCTCTATATCAAAGTTCGACTCAATATTCTAGTCATCCACTTCTAGTTCCCTTTGTGAACATTTTCTCTCTATGATTTGACATAATTGATAAGGATACTTATTTCAAATAAGTCTTAAATCAATTATTAACGAATATAAAAATATTTCATTTAATATCTGAATTTTCTCGTACAAAAGGCTAATGTATTGAGAGTAAAATATTTTTCATAATTTATCCGTCTATATCTAATTAAAAAATCAATAATACTAAATCGTTTGGGATGAACGTTAGTACCTTCCAAATCATTTTTCTCAAGTAACTATATTATCAGTTCAACTCTTTTTTGTCATCAAATCTATTTGCAACAAACTTCAAATAATTATGTTACGAGTTGACTCCTCTAGATAACATCTAATTCAACAGTCCAGTATTTCAAATTTAAATTATCAATGACTAACCAGTCCTAAATTGTAATCTAGATAACATCTGCCACATTTTTATTGATAATTATCTCTAGAATGTGTCATTACTCTTAATCCTTCGATTTTGATAGTTATCCTACTCATTACATATATTTTATTTAATAATCCTCAAATTTTTTATTTTAAAGAAATATATGCAGGGAATCCGCACGAGGATTTTTAAGAAATAAAACCCTAATACAACAGTATAAGGAATCAGCCCGAGGAATATTTACAATGCAGCAAAATGAGATTAGTATCCATTAAGCAATGCCTAATGTCATTCTAGACATCATGCATCATCAAACCTAACGAAGTTTAAAGAAAAACCTACATATTAGTTAGGTTTAGCCACATGAGATCTGGGTTACACAAGTGCACATGATAAGCCCAAACCAGATTACAGAAGCAAAACTTCATCAGCATAACTCCGTCTCGAACTTGAGACAAATTCCCATACTAAAAAGCTCCATGTACAGTAGCTTGGCACCGTAAGGCACGTTGATTCGGACAATGTTCTCTCCGGATTGGCAAAAATTGCAATATGGACCACGGATCTTCTTGCCTCCCGGCACAGGACGCAAGATAACATTGGCAGCACGGTGGCATTTCTGGCAGATATGCATCTGAGAGAAGTCACTGAGCATAAACAGCCGCTCATGAAGGTTGGCAGCTGCTCCATGAGCAAGCAAGCAATCGCGCTCCATCTCTCCAAACTTTACACCACCAAACCTCTTGCGGTCGGCCACAGGTTGCCTTGTCAGTGGGTGAACTGGTCCAGTATTCCTGAACTTTACCTTATCTTCAGCCATATGGATTAATCTCTGATAGAAAGTAGGACCCGTGAAGATCATAGAGGGCATCATTTCACCGGTCCGACCATTTAGAACCCTTTCGGAACCCCATCTAGAGAAGCCAGACCTGCAATTGATCAGGGTACAAAATTGAAGTTTGTTAGAATGAGGAATTTCTTTGCCATGTATAGAACAAACAATTTTATCGTTGGCAAGCAAAACTTTTAACTATATATACAATCATCCTCAACCTTAATGTATGGTTGGAACCATCACTGATGTCTGGGCATATTTAGAGAAAAAAGAAAAACTCTATTGCTTCATGGACAGTTCAACTACTGAAAGTTCTATAAAATTTTATGAACTATATAGTACTCCGAAAGAGTGACAAACTATGGGTGTTTTGCCACAATACATAGTAGATAAAAAAAAACAAAATATACCATACTGCTAAATAGGAGGTCAACTATTGCAAGCCAAACTCAGGTGTTTGCTTCTTTACAACCAAAGTCGTAATAAAGAACTAGAATCATGTTAATGCACTTTCTCATTAGCCTAAATAAAATAATAATTTGTATTATGCAGTCATTTTATTCCAAAATGATCTCAGAAGTCAGAAAAGTCATATAATGGTGCTAGATTGAACATATTGTAATTATCACTCCTGTGGAATCCAATGTCACCTAAAGGAATACACTCAATCAATCAATCAGCCTCATCGAAATAAGATGACAGATGGACTTGCGCTTCGAGTTAATCCAACAACATATTAAGTATGAAGTATTTAAGGATAGTTTCTTTAAATCTAAAGGTAATTCTACAACACCTAGTATTTCATATCATCAAAAAGTTTTTTTTACTCATCAAACTAAACCAATTTTACCTAAGTTTATTCAGTATTATTTACCAAATACATGCTATGCGCAAGTCAAGATAGTGAATTTAAAAGGCATAAGATTCATTAAAAGACAACTAAGATGGTCTCCACATGTTCAACAGGCTTCAGCTGAGATACATTAAATGAATCCCCAAAAGATATTCTTCATGAACAGTGTTAAACTTGGTAAAATACACAGCGTGATCCTTAAGCTCTTGAATGTGTTACCAACCTGTGCAACTGATCTGCAATGTCATCAACTGAAGCGGTCGAGAATGGTGTAGCATATCTTGTAGAATCTCTACATGCAATTCCTTTTCCCAATGCAGCTTCAAGAAGCTGACCAGGAGTCTGCCGAGTTGGAAAGGCGTGAGGGTTGATGACAATGTCTGGAACTATGCCTTCACATGTGAAAGGAAAATTCTCTTGTGTTTCCAGGAAACCAACGACACCTTTCTGACCATGCATGCTAGAAAATTTGTCTCCTAAACAAGGTGATCGAATCTGCATACAAGAGAAAGCTGAATAAAGATCTTAAAGACAATCAATCCCCTACACAGGAAAACCAAATGGAAAAAGTATTAATCAAACAGAAAAAAAGAGAGACTAAAGTTGGATATCATAAACTGTAACTGTAACTTGCCACAAAGCTGTAATATGTTGGATGAAAAAAAAAGACGCAGCCTCGTCTTAAACTAAAAATGTTAAATCTCATCTCATCAAGATTAACTTTGTGGAGTTTGCTATTGACTGCTCAGTATTCAAATCCATAATTCACGTGTGGTTTGTGAACTATCTCAGAAGGTTTCATTCACAATCTACACAATGATCATATAAATATATGAATGTCTCTTTTTACATCAAATTTTCAACTTGACAACATTATATCCTATTAAATATTTTAAGATAATTGATCCACATTTCTAAATTGTCAGACAAAGCAATTGTTTGAGAAACACAGAAAAAGAATTTGAAAGTACCATATTTTTTATTTTTATCTAGCACTTGAAGGTAAGAATCTCAAGGGGTGAGGACATAAAATATTTAATGATAAACTCAGATGATTCTAGATAAGATAGTATCAGAAAAATAAAGAAAACAACAATCTATTCCCAAGTGAATAAACATAAAGCTAAAACAATACTATCTATAAATTGCTATTCATATTTAGAGATATTTTCATGAGATAATTCAATTTCCATGAACTCTTTGGAAGGCCTTGCAAATTTATGGTTGATGTTAAAAACAGAAACACACAATGAGGAACTCAATAACAAACCTGTCTCAAAGTAACAACTGCAAAGTTCTTTCCTTCATCATTTGCAGAAAGCACTACTTTTTGGACCATCCCTTTTTCGGTGTGTTTTAGCTTGATACTATGATCTTCTCCTGACTCTGCCACCTTACCAATCACAATGTCACCACTTTGTAGGCTTGCGCCAACATAGGGAAAACCATCATCATCTAGACTATCAACACGCCCTTTTTTACTATCAATTTTACCAAAATCTACTTTCTCCTTCACCTTTAGACGTTTAGAGAGACCCTTATTTTCAACCTCAGCTTTGTGACTCCTGAAGTGTTCGGTACGGAACATTCCACGGTCGAGAGAAGACTTATTCATGACCAATGAATCCTCTTGATTGAACCCTTGGTGAACATTGACTGCCACAATAGCATTTTGACCATTGTAATATTCCGGTCTAGCAATGGTGTCTTTTCTGCCAACAGGACTACTGCTAAAAAGGCACTCAGATACTACTGTTCTAAAAAGAGGTTTCTGAGGATAATACAGTTGGTGAGAAAGAGTGTCAACTCTAATACTAGGATTTATTGTGGAGAAGCCAATTGCCTGATGAGAGTGCTTCTCAGCCTGATACAAAACTCTTCTAGCAAAGTTGTGGTTAGCAAAAGGAGTAATACTGCAACTTAAGCCTAATAAGAAGGACGGATCGAGCTCGCAATGGGAGTACTTCAGAGAACTCCCTTCATTAGCTGCAAAAATATACTTGATCCCCCATGCAGTTTGGCAATCATCCTCTTCCTCAACGCCGATGAGTTCTATGATTTCCTGCTCCATGAGATATGAAAATGAACAGGCTCCTCCTTTCAGCTCCCTAATTTTCTTTAAGTTTTTTACAATCAAAAGAGGTCTTAAAATTCTCCCAGCATCAGTAAATATACGGACTTCCTTTTGGTGTTTGTCTATTTTTATTTCAACCTGTGCAAAAGGAAGCATATCATGGGCAACATCTAAAAAAAAATTAATGATCAAGTAAAGGAATCATATATGCAAAAACAAGAAAAATAAGCTAAATTAGATCAAGGAGGAAAAACTGAAGAGAAAGAAAGGAATTTAAATTAAACGTCTTAAAAATAAATAAAAATAAAAAAATAAACAAAAGGATGTCGCAATCTTGCAGCATCCTCCACGTCCCGCGGCCATGGCTTCCTCAACGGCCTCGTGGTGTCCTCCACGATGTGGCAAGGCCATGGTTAGCCCAACAACCTTGCGAGGCCATGTCGATGCCAATCTACGGGCAGAAAAATATAAAATTATACTCATGCCCATCGGTATGATATTTTATACCATAGTTAAAATTCCAAACGAATTAACTAAAGTGTTTCCTGTAAAGATAAGGTTAAATTAAGGATTAACTCTAAGTCCGTACCTTTTTATACTAGTCATGTATGAATTCGCTGGACACATCTAAGACACGTTATTATGGTGCATATTGTTTGCAGATAACATTGTATTTCAGTTGATGAGATATATATGAAAGAGTAAATGTTAATCTCAAATCTTAGAGTGAAACATTGGAAATGAAGTTTTTAAGCTTAGTAAAAATAGAATATATGAAATTTAAGTTTAGCAGTATTAGATGTAGCAAGGCAATTGTTAAACTAAGAGATGATGGTTTACCTATAATAGAGAGCTTTAAATATTTAGAATCATTTTTGCAAAAGGATAGAAGGGTTGATAAAGATATTTTATATAGGATATAATAGGATACATCAAATGAAGGAGGGTGGGTGTTAGCGGTCCTTTATGATCGTAAGGTACCTCTAAAGCTTAAAGAGAAGTTTTATAAATTAATGATTCGACTTACTATGTTACATGAAACTTAGTGTTGAGCTATGAAGTGAGTACATGAGCAAAAGATAATCACAGTGATGAGGTTGTTAAGTTAGATATGCGAATATATAAGGATGGTTAGGATAAGAAATGAGAATATTAGAGAGAAAGTCGAGATTGTGTCTATTGAAGGAAAGCATTGCGAGATGCATTTAAGATGGTATTTGTTAGAATATCCTAAATATTAGGGATGTTAGAATATCCTAAATATTAGGGTTGTTAGAATATCCTAAATATTAGGGTTGTTAGAATATCCTAAATATTAGGGATAAGTATTGATAGGATTTGATTTATTCCTTTTGAAAAGGTCCTAGTTTTTGTATATAAATAGGGTTAATCTTTGTATCTCTTATATCATATATAACAATTATCAAATTACATGGTATCAGAGCGTTAGGGTTTCGTATTCGCGATTCCTTCTCACGGCGCCACTTCTCTCGACGCACGTTCTTCTCCCGAACGCGTCTCTCCCCTTTACGCGCGGCCTTCCTCCCCGAGCGTCTTCCTCGCATCGGCTGCCCCGCGCACAGCATCCGCCGCCGCCTTCGATCTCGCTCGCGACCTGGGAGCGAGATCCTGCCCACGGGTCGCCACTGCCCCGTGCACAGCATCAGCGAGCCGGATCTCCTGCTGCTCGCGCACGCCGCCGCCCTCGACTGCCGTTCACGCACATCTGCGCCTCTCGGCTACTCGCGCACGCACGCCGCTGCCCTCGCCTATCGCTGAATCTCTTCCCTTGAACGCTCCTTATATTCATTAGATCAGCACCGATTTAATTTGCCATGGCTACCTCCGGCACTATGAAACCGGATCTTTCAATTTTTACCAACCACGTCACGGCACCGCTATCGTCGGAGTTGTTGGATGGTAAGAATTATTCCTCTTGGTCCTCTAACATTAAACTCTGACTTGTTGGACAGGGTTATGAGACACATCTCACCCAAACCGAGGAGGATATTCAAGTCACAGATCGTCCTTTATGGAAAAAGGTTGATGCTCAGTTGTGTTGTATTATCCGGGCTACTATTCATCCATCTCTTAGGGATGTCTTCCGCACTCATATCACCTGCAAGGATGTTTGGATACAGGCTCAACAACTGTTTACAAACACTTCTCGGTGACTTTATCAAGTTTGTGAAGACCTCATGAATATCCTTAGTGCCCGTCAGATCGAAGATTCTATGTCAACTTATCTGGAATCAATCTCTAGCCTTCTATGCGAGTTCAATGACCTGCTCCCTCCTGCGGCCACTCCCGTTGCAGAGCTTGAAAATCGGAAGAAATTTTTTATGTCTCTGGTCTTATATGGTCTGCCCACAGATTACTCTCATATTCGTGATCAAATCCTAGGCAGCCCCATAGAGGCCACCATGGACTCTACCTGGGCGACTCTCCTCCGTGTCCCAGCCAAAATCTCGGCAACTCCATCTTCTGTTCCTGTTGACTCTTCGGCTTTGGTTTCTCGGAACAATAACAAACCTCCACCTCGTAAGGGTGGCAAAGGACGTCCTTGGTGTGATCATTGTCACCGACCAGGACATACGATTGATAAATGTTGGAGTCTCCATGGTCGACCTCCGCGTGCTGCTCAAATCGCCCAATGTCCTGTCACTTCTTCAGCTTCCACTTCACAGTTAACTCCGGCTCCGACTCCACAGCCTTCCTATGATGACTTTCTGAAATGGTATGAGGATCGACGGGATTCTAATTCCCTTGCTGTCGTTACACAAGCTGGTAATTCCTTTGCTGGAATATCTCGCTCTTCGAGTCCTTGGGTACTTGACTCTGGGGCCACCGATCATATCACCGGTAATAGATCTCTTTTTTCCTCGTTATCTACTTCCGGTTATTTACCCTTTGTCACCATGGCAAATGGTTCTCAAACTCAGTCCCAAGGTGTTGGTAGTATTCATTCTTCCCCATCTCTTCCCATTCAAAATGTTCTTTATGTCCCCGGAGCTCCCTTTAATTTATTATCAATAAGTCAGCTTACTCGGTCTCTTGATTGTGTCATCTCGTTTACTAAATCCTCTGTTTCATTACAGGACCGGAATACGGTGAGGATGATTGGCTTCGGATGTGAGGCTCATGGTCTATATCGACTTCACCAAAACTCTTTCATTGGTACAACGACGGCATCTCCACTTGTGATTCATGCTCAGTTAGGACATCCTGGTCTCGATAAGTTAAAACAATTACATCCTAGTCTATCTCACTTAAAGTCTTTATCTTGTGAGTCATGTCAGTTAGGTAAGCATGTACGTAGTTCGTTTTCTCCTCGCATTATAAATCGGGCTACGTCTCCCTTTGTTTTAGTTCATTCTGATATTTGGGGTCCAAGTCGTGTTACCTCTACATTAGGGTCACGATATTTTGTTACTTTTATAGACGATTTCTCCCGTTGTACTTGGTTATATCTGATGAAGGATCGATCCGAACTATTTTCTATTTTCCAATCTTTTTTTAATGAAATAAAAACACAATTTGGTATCCCTCTCCGATCCTTACAGAGTGATAATGCACGTGAGTATCTATCTACTCCGTTTCAGACCTTCTTGGCAACTCACGGCATATTACATCGGAAGTCTTGTCCTCGTACTCCTCAACAGAATGGAGTTGCAAAACGCAAAAATCGTCATCTTCTAGAGACCACCCGGGCTCTTCTCCACCACTCTCATGTTCCTTTACGATTTTGGGGAGAAGTCGTACTTACTGCATGTTATCTTATCAATCGCATGCCTTCCTCTACTTTACAAGGGCAAATACCTTATCATATACTGTATCCAAATCAGTCCCTTCATCCTTTACCACCTAGGGTCTTTGGTTCTACATGTTTTGCTCATGCTCTTGATCCTGGAATTGATAAACTCTCTCCTCGGTCGCATAAATGTGTTTTCCTTGGGTACTCACGGTCTCAGAAAGGGTACAAGTGTTATTCCCCTACACTCCGTCGGTATTTCATCTCTGCTGATGTCACGTTCTTTGATTCGGTTCCTTTCTTTGGGCCTTCAGAATCGTCTTCCGAGTTTCCTTCTTCTGTGCCTGTATCAGTCTTTTATCCTCCGGAGGACTCTCTATCACCTCCAGCTCCAATTTCTCCTCCGTTGCAGGTTTATCAGCGTCGTCCTAAACCAGCTTTGCCGCCAGCCATGGGATCATCTCTGGAGCCAGATCCTACACCCCTTCCTCCGGTCGAGTCGTCTGAATCTGATATTCCCATTGCACTTCGGAAAGGTATACGTTCCACTCGTAATCCTTCTCCACATTATGTATCTATGAGTTACCATCGTCTTTCTCCTTCCTATTATTCTTGTCTTTCCTCTTTGTCGTCTGTTTCTGTTCCGAAGAATGCAAGAGATGCATTTGCCCACCCGGGATGGAAACAGGCTATGATGGACGAAATGAGTGCTTTACGGAGCTGTGGGACTTGGGACCTCGTTCCTCTACCACTAGGAAAGTCAGTTGTTGGTTGTCGATGGATATATACGGTGAAGATTGGTCCAGACGGAACGGTTGATCGACTTAAAGCTCGTCTCATTGCTAAAGGCTATACTCGGGTCTTTGGATTGGATTATGAGGACACGTTTTCTCCTGTTGCCAAGATGTCTTCTATACGCTTACTCATGTCCATTGCTGCGATTCAACACTGGCCTCTATATCAGTTGGACATCAAAAATGCATTCTTACATGGTGACCTGCTCGAAGAAGTCTACATGGAGCAACCTCCGTGTTTTGTTGCTCAGGGGGAGTCTTCTGGTCCTGTGTGCCGCTTGCGAAAATCTTTATATGGTCTCAAACAGTCACCCAGAGCATGGTTCGGTAGATTCAGTATTGTAATTCAACAGTTTGGCATGACTCGAAGCAATGCTGACCATTCTGTCTTTTATCGCCACTCATCTACTGGTTGCATCTACCTAGTGGTTTATGTTGATGATATTGTGATCACAGGTAGTGATCATCTTGGGATCTCACAGGTGAAACAACATCTTTTCAAACATTTTCAGACAAAGGATCTCGGCAGGCTCAAATATTTCTTGGGGATAGAAGTAGCACAGTCCAGAAATGGGATCATTATATCCCAAAGAAAGTATGCAATGGATATTCTAGAAGAAACAAAAATGTTAAACTCAAAGACAGTTGACAACCCTATGGATCCTAATATCAAGCTCTTGCCAAATCAGGGGGAGCCTCTACCAGATCCTGAACGATACAGGCGATTAGTAGGGAGACTAAGTTATCTTACTGTTACTCGTCCAGATATCTCATTCGCAGTAAGTGTAGTAAGTCAGTTTCTCAACTCTCCATGTAAAGAACATTGGGATGCTGTAATTCGCATTGTTCGATATATCAGAGGCGCTCCAGGAAAGGATCTTTTGTACGAAGACAAAGGACATACTCGAATCATAGGATATTCTGATGCAGATTGGGCAGGATCTCCTAGTGATAGGAGATCTACTTCTGGTTTTTGTATATTTATCGGAGGTAACCTTATTTCTTGGAAAAGCAAAAAGCAGAATGTTGTGGCAAGATCCAGTGCAGAGGCAGAATATCGAGCTATGGCTATAGCCAGTCAAGAGCTTATATGGCTTAAACAGTTGCTCCTGGAGTTAAAGTTTGGCGATGTCACACAAATGTCACTTATATGTGATAACCAGGCCGCCATGCATATCGCTTCAAATCCAATTTTTCATGAGAGGACAAAGCATATTGAAGTCGACTGTCACTTCGTCAGAGAGAAAGTCATATCTGGAGAAATATCCACTAGTTTTGTTAACTCACATGATCAGCTAGCAGATATATTTACTAAGTCACTGAGAGGTCCTCGAATTGACTACATATGTAACAAGCTGGGTGCATATAATTTATATGCTCTAGCTTGAGGGGGAGTGTTAGAATATCCTAAATATTAGGGATGTTAGAATATCCTAAATATTAGGGTTGTTAGAATATCCTAAATATTAGAGATAAGTATTGATAGGATTTGATTTATTCCTTTTGAAAAGGTCCTAGTTTTTGTATATAAATAGGGTTAATCTTTGTATCTCTTATATCATATATAACAATTATCAAATTACAGTATTGACACATACTTAAGTGTCTAATAAATGCCCCATTAGATGTGAGATTATGACAAACACGCAAATTAATAGAGGAAGAGAGAGACCAAAAAAAACTTACCACGATAAAGTACGGGATATAGTACTATGCTACTTTATTTAAATATAAATGAGGATACAATAGGGGATCAAGCCCAATAGCATAGAAGAATCTATATAACCGACCCCACTGAGTGGGATGAAGGTTTAGTGGTTGCTGATGATGTTCTAATCCATGTGATGCATAGTGTCCATAGATAGATCCCTTATATTTACATTTAGGTTCTTAATACTTCCCTTCAAGTGGCTCAAAAATATTATGAAAATCTAGCTTGATATAGATATATTTTGATTCTATGACCTCTTAAGGACTTAGCAAATCCAACACTTGGTCATTGAAGATGACAACTCATATAATAATTTAAATGGATCGGACCTCCCTCTAACAAAATGCAATGGATCTCTATTTTTTGTCCCCTCATGAAGCACTAAACTAGAAACATATGCATGGCAATTTAATTGTCATATTACACCTTTGTTAGCTATTTAGGGGTATGTCCCAATCAATTATTTAGCTATTTAATTGAAATAAGTCCATATATGGCTAAGAATATAGCCTATCCTCTACCTCTGCACTCAATTTAACTAACACACTATGCATCTTACTTTCAAGAGTCCAAATTACAAATCAAAAGGGTGCAATCCCCCGTCAGTGAGAAAATCTATGTGGTAGACATCAATGTACAATAGAATCTGAATACAATAACAACAACAACAACCAAGTCTTCCCACTAGATGGGGTCGGCTATATGGATCTTTCTACGCCATTAGACTCTATCCCCTATTATATCATCATTTGTACCAACAGAATCTGAATATGACCTCAATTTGATAGAAGAACTTCCCGTGTAGTATTCTTTAGATACCATAATTTGTAATTTTCAAGGTTATCTCTAAATAATCATGACATAGAACCTCAAGAAATTGGTTAATTATGTCCACTACAAATAATATGTCAAATCTTTTAACTATGAGGTAGCTGTAGCTATGGATGGCAATAGATATCCTACTCAGTTATACATACACAACTTGAACCCATCTAATGATGCGGTTTGAAGATTAAGAGTACCTGACCCTGTGAGTACGTGCAAATATTTACAATTAAATCAAGCCGAAATCTACCTCGACCTGAATAAATAATTAAGCATAATAAGGTATATAAATCCAACTTAAACAAGTTAGGTACCCACAAATACCTAATTATTGTGTACACATTGTTGTGACTATCTATAATATTAAATAGTAACTAGTAATTATAATTTTATCAAATAATATTAATAATGGAATATTATTAAAATAACTTTATAGAAATAACAGACATATTTTAATTTTATTATTTATTATACTACATTGCAGTTATTTATTGTTTCCTATTAATATATGCATTTATTATTTATTAATGATCTAATACATATATCCATTTATAATATTGATCTATTATTATTTAATAGTTTAAAGTATGATGTCAACAAATAATGATTATCATATAATATTATTAACATGATAATGATAATAATATATAATTACTAATATTGTGATAATACATTATATATTACTAGTCACACTTATTAGGTCTAGCATTTATTATCTATAATATATGTTGTTGATTATGCATAATGTGCATCTTTATTATATTTAAAATAATTCATTATCAAAGATATGAAACTATTGTTTGTTTTCTAACGAATTAGATTTCACTAATCTGGTATGGCAAATATTTAAGTTTTTCTTTACTAT
This sequence comes from Boesenbergia rotunda, assembly GCA_024364735.1. Lineage (NCBI taxonomy): Eukaryota > Viridiplantae > Streptophyta > Magnoliopsida > Zingiberales > Zingiberaceae > Boesenbergia > Boesenbergia rotunda. Next base: position 163,682 of record JAGFNQ010004466.1, read on the forward strand.
TTCACCCTGATCCCTATGCTGATTCTAATAATCATGGTTAAATTGTACCAACATAAATGAACAATGAGGCTATAAAAGGGCAGTCCAGTGCACCCGGTGTGGGATCCCAGAGAAGGGTGAAACCACATTGAATTTATTATACACAATCTTATCCTACATTGTAAGAGGATGTTTCCTCGACTCAAATCCATAACCACAAGGCCACAACAATTGTATCGTTGCGCCGCTCCCCTTCTAAATATTGAGGCTAACCACTAGGAATAAATAGTGTCCCAATTAACATTAGGATTTGTTATCTTGTCGGGCAAGAACTACTTAACTACATAGCATATGTAAATGAAAAACAACTCAATTACCTTTGGAAGACATAACTCTCCTCACAAACCATCATGCAATAGAAACATATTACCTCCTAAATATTTCACTCAAAACATATAAAATAACAACTGACCTGGGGATCGATTTGTTTGCCACGACGCATACATCTAAGTTTATCAGCAATTGAGCTCATGTCTGAACAAACTCCAACCCAGTCACCATTCAAAAATACTTTACCCATTTTTCTCATTGATTCTAGAGATACTTCATCCAGTTTTTTCATTCCACATTCCATCAAGTTATCAACACTAGGTTGCAATACTTTAGAGCTAACAACAGCTGTGACAGCTAAATTTTTGACAAGCCCACAGTTCTCCCCATCTGGTGTTGATAAAAAACACAATTTCCCCCAGTACGATGGATTTCTGCAAGTAGCATGTGAAAGGATTAAGCTTAGATAATTTCAAATCAAAGGGAAATAACTCAGTGTCTGGAATAGAGATGAAGTTCGTAGCATCATGGCTAGACAGGAAATTAAATAGAAAGCATGATATTGCACTGTAACTTATGTGAGCATCTTACCCAGCCCCCAACCCCCAAAAAAACAAATGAATGATATTGAAATAAGTGATGCACATAAGTAATTATCTGGAAACTGCTAAGAATATAGGTGCATACATTGTTTCTTTCATAAAAACTTTCAACTTTTGGGATTAGAAATGAGCCAATCAAAATTAACAGTGAAAAATTGCACATGCAACTAGAATAAGTTTTGCAATTGTCTACAGGAAATTTTATTGCTACAATCCATACAAATGCAAATGGCGGGGGTACTTCCACACAACAAAATTGCAACACTGAAAAAATATTAGCATGCAATTATGCAGTATAATGTGTGTATGCGCACAAGCATCCAATAAATTGTTAGCACAGGCTTTTGTCTTTATCATCAAACAGAAGGGGCATGACAAACACCATTCTAGCAAATCTAAGCAACAATTCATAACTACAGGCTGAACAAAATCGTCTAAAGCTAATTGGAAGACATGAATCACCAACCACTTCACATCCAAATATCTGATAAGTTGTTTAGTAATCATGATGAAAAATTTAGTGCTTCTTAGCAGAAAGGCCCTGTAGTTTATAATGTATTTCCAGCTACAAAGAATAAACTATGGTCAGTTTTGTCTTCAAAAGTTCAAAATCCATTGCATGTACCTGAACATTGGGAAAATATTGAAATATTTATATTTCATATCAGCCAATTTCCTTTTCTTAAAGGTAAAGGTGTGTAATGTGAACTGCATCGAGCATGTGAATACGAAGACAAGCTTTCCTTGTAAGATAACTTACAAAGAAATAATAAACAGACTAAGAACATATTATTATATTGTTACAAACTGTATATACTTGTCTTGATGATGATATAATAGGGCACAGAGCCCAATGGTGTAGAAGGATCCATATAGCTGACAACACCTAGTGGAATAAGGCTTGGTTATTGTTATTGTGTTGTATACTTGTCTTGCAATGAACCATAGAAACAAACTAGTAAAAGGAAATAGCTTTTGTTTGGCCATGTAATCTTGCATTTTGATTCCTGTAGTTTATAAAGCATCTACAACTAAGTCTTTATCCTGCTAAGTGAGGTTGATCCTAGCTCCTACGTCAATAGGCTCGGTCCCCTACTATATCCTCTTTGATTCCTGTAATTTGTACAAGAAAAAAAATGAACAAGAATAAAAGACTTACGGATATCTAGCATCACCAGCCTTCCCTGCATATAAAACCTGCTGACGTGTTTTTCTCATGTCAGAAATCATTTGAAGAGGATTGGTTCTTCTAAGGGTTGCCACTATGCCAGATGACCTTTCAGCCTTTTTGTATGGATGAGTCCATGCACCAGTTGAAAAAGCCCGATTAAGACCATTTGTAATTATAGATGCATCCCAATAGCGCTCAATTAGTTCCAAACTATTATCTCCCTTTAGATCTCTCTGCATAGTTTTAATCATTCGCCTCTCAGCATGTCTAACATGTGTCCTTAACTCCCTAGCCAAAAGTTCACCAGCTAAGTGCAACCTCTTGTTCCTAAAATCATCTTTGTTGTCACATTTTCTCTTACCAACAGAAGATAGTAAGAGACATTTAACCATATATCCTAAGAAAAGAGCTTTAGACCTATGCCCAGCGATATTTGGAAAGAGATACTTAGAAACATATTGATCAAAGGATTCAGTAGGAGGGAACTTTGCATTCTTAACCGCTGTATCTATGTGCTGGCAAGCCTTATCTCTGCTACGGAAACCCTCAAATTGTTCTTCAGCATCCTTAATAGTTGCTAATATTATGTCAGTCATACCGGCCTCACATCCTTCAAGATCAATCATTTCAAAAACATCTTTATCTGACAATGCACCAAGAGCAAAAAACATAACCCAAATTGGCATTGTGGCAAAGAAGAAGTAGAAGCTAATAAGTCTGCCTCCATTGAACCCTTCAACTTTGGGAGCTTCCACAAGTTTCACATATATTCTTTGTGCTTTGACTTCTGACACATAACTAACTGTTGGAGCTGGTTTATCTACCACCCAGAGTCTTGTCAAACATCTTTGTTCTTGTGCAATGAAAGTCTGCAAAAAGAAACATAAGTTAAAGAGATGTCAAGTTGTCTTAAGGAAACAGTGAAATGTAGCAATGTACATTATACAAAATGCAAGTAGTTGAGTCAACCTAAAGATTCAGATGTCGCCTATAAAACTAGTTAAGCTGGAAATAAGTCTGACTGCAGATTGATCAGTCAAACTAGTAAGATCGTGCAGAGTCTTAAATTTAGCAGAAAATTTATGAAGAAATTTGAAGTGAAGAATCATACAAATTGAGCTACCTAATCCTCCAAAGCATGTAAGCCTACTAAGACAATTAAACCACCCAGTTATTGGGTTCTTGAGTGACACGAATTGTACATATGACATAATCTCAATGTACAAAGTCAGCATGGGTGAAACATCAATGTTTAACTTGTGCAGACCAATACAAGTATTGTGCGCAGTACAGTCCTCAAAATGTTAGATATGGGAAAGCGACTGGTAACAGCTAATAGCTATCTCTTTTGAATATTCTTCCTCGTCTTTCAGTTCTATTCAACCCTACCTATTCTCTGACAAGTTCCTTGAATCCCCAAACTCTCTTAGACCTTGTGGACCTTTATACTTGTTTCAACTTTTGTTATAATAAAAAAAAGGAAATAATTCCTACAAATACAATTGGCATCTATTTGAGTGACATGAGATGTTCAAATATGAAACAATGAACAAACCAACCATGAAAAGTAATAAACAAAAGAATATTTTCCTAAATCTCACCTTCATTTGTATAAAAGGAGAAATGAGAGTTATAAACTTCAATATAAATGAAACTAGTATTATATGATATCATTTTATTGTTGATATATGTTAATTGCACATATACTTAGATTATATATATAATGTAAACTATGTAACTTTATTGAATATTAAATAAACAAAATTACTCCGGTTTATGTTTTAATATTAACTAAATATTGTGTAGATTTTTAAGATTCAAAAAACAAACTATTTAGTTATTAAAATTAGTATATTATTATTCAACCAAATAATCCATCACAATTTTCATCTCCATGAAAACTAGTGCAATTTTGAAACCAAAAAAGTCTATTTCAAATTGTAGAAAAAGAGAAAATCATTTTCACTTCTCATGTTTTCTAATTCAAAATAAAACTGGAAAATACATTAACAAACCAAACACATTAAGCACTTAAATTAATATTTGTTGACTTTGATAATTAAAATTTTTGAACAATTAGCATAGTGATACTTAGGGTGCGCTTGGTTCAAACGGAGGAATGGGAATGAGAATGGGATTGATTGAGGTGGGGAATGGGAATGGGTATGATTGATTACAAAGTGGTGTTTGGTTAGGACTGTGTAAACATTACCATTACCATTGATGGTGTTGGGTTTACCTATAAAGGAATCAATATTAATATCTCATCTCATTCATTACATATAATATTCTATTTAATTAAAAATATAAACTGTATTCTGCTAGCTGGCGCTTGGGGTTTTTCATTCCCCCCAAAATGGGGTGGAATGGATGAATACATCAAATAGCGTAATCAAAACACTGTTCCGTAATTATACCATTGAACCAAACGGACGGATTGATTTCCTTTCCCTTTGCAGAGCTCAAATACCACGTACCAAGCGCCTCCTTAATCTAATGCAAACCTTGGTAGAAAATATTTAGCAAAACAAGAGATTTTTGGATTCAGGTTCAGCCATAACATTTCAAGCACTATAATGAAGTTAGAGTTGTACTAGTTAATAATAGTTATATGTCAAATTGAGATGGACTACACTGGCTTCCATTCTATGTTCCATAGTATGGATAACATTTGGTGAGATACCAAGACATTATTCAAAAAAGAATAAATACAGCAATAAGTTTCTTTTCACCAACATTAAATGATTAAAGTTATCTCCTGTACCACATAGGAAGAGAACGGTAGTTTGATATCAAAATGAGAATATAAGAAATAAAATAGCATGAATAATAACTAGTAACAAATTTTAAATATTACCTTCTCCATCCCTTTAATTAAAAAGTAACCACCAGAATCAAAGATGCAATCACTTTTGTCAAGAGTCTTCAGCCAGCAAAGGTTTGAATTGACCATCACAGGTAACCTTCCTATGGTGATTTCCCTTTTTGTGTCATCCAATACCTTTTTCTGAATATATAGGTCCTTGCCAGACTTGGCTTTGTCATTTTTCTCTTGCACATATGTCTAAAAAAATGCAATTGAAAATCCTAATTATTTTTTAAATTGGGAAAAGAAATGGGCACAATGTCAAAACTTTTATAAATCTACAGAAAATAAATTAAAATAGTTGTTTTTATGCAAATAACGAAGAGGAGTTACAAAGACTAAGTGCACATTTATAAGACGAAAACCACAAAAATTTGCAGCACAGCCATGTTATCCAAAAATTCTCTTTTTTGGGCGAGATAGAAATATTTTTCCAAATTAGATGGTATCTTAATCTCTTCATAATAAATGAGTTATCACACATCATTTTCTCCAGGCAGCAAGGATAAATAGGCATGTTGTGGCTTAGTTGTCAGGCAACTAGTGCATGTTCTCATGTACCTGGTGAAGTTGCTATTAAGGTAGTTTAGAAATTATTCTCTCTATAGTTTTCTCTGACTAACCTTCATAAATGATTTAAGAGAATAAAGCAGGTTAGTGACAATGTCAAAATTTTTATAAATCTACAGAAAATAAATTAAAATAGTTGTTTTTATGCAAATAACGAAGAGTTACAAAGACTAAGTGCACATTTATAAGACGAAAACCACAAAAATTTGCAGCACAACCATGTTATCCAAAAACTATCTTTTTTGGGCAAGATAGAAATATTTTTCCAAATTCGATGGTATCTTAATCTCTTCATAACAAATGAGTTATCACACATCATTTTCTCCAGCAGCAAGGATAAATAGGCATGTTGTGGCTTAGTTGTCAGGTAACTAGTGCATCTTCTCATGTACCTGGTGAAGTTGCTATTAAGGTAGTTTAGAAATTTTTCTCTCTATAGTTTTCTCTGACTAACCTTCATAAATGATTTAAGAGAATAAAGCAGGTTAGTTACGGGTCATAAAAGGGCCAAGAAATTCTGCAGGTTATTGAAAGAAATGGTTGGGGAAATTGGACCACAGAACACAGTCCAATAGTAAATGGTGCTAGCTTCAAGAGGGCTACTAAGTGGCAAAAATGATTATCCATCTCTAATATCTGGGCATAGTGACGGTATATTTCATCAATCTAACAATAGATATTGAAGTACTTTGTTCTACTATTTTGTACACATTCATCAGTTGGTTTGTTCTACTATTACTCATGTTGAGATCCTAAAACTGAGGATCACTAGATTATTCGTGTTGACTATTACTCATTTTGACTATTAATCTACTCCCTCCATACCAATGTCGAGACCCAACACTCTGACACAATAGTTCAAGCGGACAATTGATATTTCTATCAATCATGTGCAAAAAAATTTTAGGCGGCAGGGGAGGTGGACAGAAAGTGTCCAGAAAAACAGGGACATTTTCCTTCATATTTTGTTTCATAGAATTTGGGTACAAGCACACCATATTCTCATATACGACAACTTGCCCTTCCCCACTTCATAACAAGCTACAACTAGCCTCTCTTCTTCCTCATCAATATATGATGCATCTGTTAGTGTTAGCCCTAGAGCCAATTATAAGATGATTAACAAGGAAACCTTTTGTGTCATATTTTATTAATAAAGGCAAAATTTTAGTTATTATATTTACTTCATGTTTGTGTCAAATGGATAAGTATCATAATGTCCTTGGGTAGTAGGTTCTAATCTATATCATATCAATTGGTTGAATTGATAGTGAGATGATGTAGAGAACACTACTATTAACTATTCCTAATCAAGCGTTAATATTCAAGGACAATATTAATATGTTGAGACTAGCATTTAGGTCAATAGATGACTTGATCTCACAAGTCATCGATATAGGATATCAAGTTGACACATAGGTACACATTAGAGAAAATATACTGAATTGACCCCCTATGATTCATGGATCGTTATATGATTGTCATAAACTTTCTCATAGTGACTATTGGTATGAATAGTCCTTAGACCTGAAGTCAATACGGTTCCCTACTTAAGGAGTTGTATATTTTGATATCGTCAAATGTTACACGTAACCGGGTGGACTATAAAGTCTATCACTGGGTATGCAATAAATTATGCGGAGGGATGTGAGTGATGTAGATGGGATCTATCCCTCTCATCTGACGGGAGTGATATCAATGGGCCCCTTGATCGAGTAGGACTACTAAAATGTATGATCATGCTAAAATCGGTCAATATGAGATATTGAACTCATTTGGTTGAGTAAGTCTACTTGGGGATCAAAAAACACATAGATTGATAAGAGGATGACACGGTCTATACCTCATTGATCAATCTAGACATCAAGATAGAAGGACAAAGTCATACATTATAATAGACACAGAAGGTTAAGTCGGATCTCGACTTTCTCGCTACTTTGGTAGCAATAATGCATTGTTAGAGGCCGCTTATTATTTATGTGTCTAAAGCAGTTTAGATATATTTGCCAACAAATGTTCAATCTGCGACATCGTCCAAAAACGGTACAATCACTCAATATTTGAGTTCTCTAACCAAACATTGGCAGGAACTCGATCTCTTTACTCAGCCGGCCTGGACTGACACCGCCAACAACGAGATCTATCGCAAATTACTAGAAAAGAACGGACCTATGATTTTTTGACAAGACTCAATCCTATTCTTGATGATGTTCGTGGTTGCATCCTAAGCATTAAGCCGCTCCCAAGTCTTGATGCTATTTTTTCAGAGGTTCGTCGTGAAGAACAACGTCGTCGCATCATGCTTGGTGGCTCCTCCATGGCCTCTGCCTCATCCATTAACTCTGATGCCTCTGTCATGGCTGTTGGATACCCAAACTCTTGCGGCACTCGCAAATCTCTTTGGTGTGATCATTGTAACTGTCCCCATCACACCAAAAAAACCTGTTGGAAGCTTCATGGCAACCCGCAGATTGGGTCCCACGCAACCAACGCAAAAGCGATGGATCCAAACCTCAAATTGCAGCCAAATCCGATGAAGCCTCCTCCTCATCTTTGAACTTCACTCAGGCCCAACTCGATCATATTGGACAAATATTCTCATCCCCTACATCCTTGATGGCTCATGGTATTTCCTCCTCTATTATGAATGTGTTAGCCACATCGAGTGAGTCTTGGATTATTGACTCTGGTGCTTCTGAGCATATGTCGAGCGCTTGTACTATTTTTTCTTTATTCGGTCAATATTCTCGTACTCGTAATGTTACTTTGGCGGATGGATTTGTTTCACCAATAGTGGGAATTGGAATTGTGACTCTTAGTCCCAATCTTTTGCTACATAAAGTCTTATTTGTTCCCAAGTTGTTGTATAACTTGCTCTCAATTAGCAAACTGACTCGGGATTCTGATTATGTGGCTAACTATTCCCAAAACTCGTGTTTTTCAAGATCGGGACCCGGGGAGGACGTTTGGGCGTGCTGTTGAGGTAGCTGGATTGTACTACTTTTTATGTGCTAGCTCTCAGGCTCACTGTTGTCAAGTTGTTCATGTTTCAGTCTTTTCCCACCGCCTCCACCAAATAAAGCTACTCCATCACCGCCTTGGTCATCCAAGTTTCTCTTATATGCGTCACTTTTTTCCTTCGTTGTTTCTTCCTTCAGATCACTTTATGTGTGAAATCTATCCATTAGATAAGCACACTAGGGTTCCTTTTTCAATTCATTCATATAAGCCTTTTTCCCTTGTTCATAGTGACTTATGGGGTCCTTCACGAATTTCTTCGATTTCAAATAAAAAGTGGTTTATTTCCTTTATTGATGGTCATTGTCGTGTTTGTTGAATATTTCTTTTACGAGAAAATCTGAAGTTGTGCATATATTTGAGCAATTTTATAACATGATTCTCACACAATTCGTATCCAAATTCTTCGAATTGATAATGGAACAGAATATTTTAATTCCTCACTAAATGATTTTTCTACAAAAAGGGATATTATTCATCAAAGCTCGTGTCGATACACCAAAACAAAATGGTGTATCCGAAAGGAAAATTCATCATCTTCTAGAGGTTGCTTTCGCACTACTTTTTACTAGCAATTTGCATAAACATTTTTTGGGGATGTTTTGACCTTGCTATTTGATAAATCGATTATCATCTCAGGTGTTAAAATTTAAAACCCTAATTGCCACTCTTCAAGAATACTTTCCAAAATCTCATATCTTTTCTGATCTTCCGTTTCGCATATTTGGATGCTCGATTTTCGTTCATATTCATAATCATTTGAGGTCTAACTTAGAACCTAGAAGTCACAAGTGCATTTTTGTTAGATAGTCTTCCAACAAAAAAAAGTTATAGATGTTATTCTCCTTCAAAAAGAAAATATTTTATCTCTACAGATGTCACCTTTTTTGAACACCGATCCTTTTATTCGAAGTCTTCTACCCGGGGGAGTCTATGATTAAAAATTCAGCCCTACCTCATATTTCCCTAGCTAATTGGGAATAGTTTTGGGAAACAAACCCACCTCCTAATCAAGCTTAGGGAGAGATCTTAACTCCACAAAATCAGGGACCTATCTTACAACCATAAGACCCAGAAATTCAAAATTCTGAAGTTCAAGATTACCGTCCTTTTGCAGATCTGCAATCACCACAAAAAACGCCACAAATACCTCCCTGCATCACTCAAGTCCCCAAAATTTCCAAACCCGTTGAATTTTTTCCATTGACTTACAACAGAAGAAAGCACGTAGAAACCAAGTCTAATATGATAGTGCCTCACTGGCTCAAGTTCTGGTCCTGATGATACTAAGTTGCAACAATTGAATATGTCAAACGCACTTCGCAAAGGTACTCGTCTGTGTACTCGACATCCTATCTCAGATTTTTTCGAATATTCTATCTATCTAGACATATGCGTGCTTTGGTAACTAATCTCTCAGAAACAGCAATACCGGTCAATATTGACGAGGCTCTTCAACACAAACATTAGCGTACAGTGGTTCATGAAGAGATCAAAGCATTGGAAAAAAATGGTACATAGGACATAGTAAATCGACTAGCAGGAAAGGACCCGGTTGGCTGTAGGTGGGTCTTCACGATTAAGTGCAAAAGCGATGGTTTGGTTGAAAGATACAAAGGCCATCTCATGGACAGGGGGTACGCTCAAACATACAGGATTGATTACCAAGAGACTTTCGCACATGTGGCAAAGATCAACACTATTTGGTTATTGCTATCTCTTGTAGCAAACTTAGATTGGCCACTTCACCAACTGGATGTCAAGAATGCTTTTCTCAAAGGCGATTTAGCAGAAAAGGTGTACATGGAACTGCCACCTGGGTTCAACAAGAATAAAGAAGCCTTAGTTTATCGTTTAAAGAAGGCTCTCTATGGTCTAAAGCAATCTCCTAAGGCTTGGTTTGATAGGTTTAGCAAGACGGTTCAGTAGCTCGGTCACAATCAAGCTCACGCTGACAATACTCTATTTCACCATAGAGAAAAGGATAAGATTGTCATATTGATTGTTTATGTAGACGACATTATAATCGTCGGTAATAATCTTGAAGAGATGGAAAGGATCAAGAAACACCTTGCAGCAACATTTAAAATGAAGGATCTTGGGAAACTACGATTTTTCCTTGGAATGGAAGTTGCTCGAAGCAAGGAAGGAATATTCGTCTCACAACGAAAATATATTCTCGACTTGCTAAGAGATACCAGGTTAATGAGATGTAAACCGGTTGATGCTCCCATGGATCCAACTATAAAACTTGAGACTCATCCAGAATATTCTCCGGTAGATCGAGGCATGTTTCTGCGACTTGTTGGCAGATTGATTTATCTTGCGCACACCAGACCTACATCGCATTTCCGGTGAGTTGTATTAGCCATTTTATGCACTCATCATATCAATGTCACTTGAATGCTGCAAACGGAATTTTGAAGTATCTAGAGAACTCCTTCGCAGCGGGTTAATGTTCAGGAAAAAGTCACAAGAAATGTTGAAGTATTTGTTGATGTTGATTAGGTAGGGTATACAAATGATCGAAGATCTACTTCGGGTTATTGTTCTTTTGTGTTCGGAAATCTGATCACTTGGCGAAGCAAGAAGCAGTCCATTGTAGCAAGAAGCAATGTCGAGGCCGAGCTTCGTTCCATTGCTCTTGGTATATGTGAAGCTCTTTGGTTGAAACAACTCCTTAAAGAACTACACATACCGAAGCAAAGCTCCATAATTATTTGGTGTGACAACAAAGCTACGATCTCAATTTCACACAACCCCGTCCATCATGATAGAACAAAACATGTTGAGAATGACCGACATTTCATTAAGGAGAAGATTGATGAAAGCATTATCAAAGTACTACCACACAGCAGGCTGCAGACTGACATTCTTACAAAGGCTCTCCTTAAGCCTATGTTTGACCGGTTAATAGACAAGCTTGGGATGCATAATATATACCATCCAGCTTGAGAGGGAGTGTAGAATATTTTTTCTTACCTTATCTTATCTTACTATCTTATCTTATCTCAATTTCACACAACCCCATCCATCATGATAGAACAAAACATGATGAGAATGATCGGCATTTCATTAAGGAGAAGATTGATGAAGGCATTATCAAAGTACTACCACAAAGTAGGCTGCAGGCAGACATTCTTACAAAGGCTCTCGTTAAGCCTATGTTTGACCGATTAATAGACAAGCTTGGGATGTATAATATATGCCATCCATCTTGAGAGGGAGTGTAGAATATCTTTTCTTACCTTATCTTATCTTATCTTACTATCTTATCTTATATCTTATCTCATCTTACTATCTTATCTTTCTTATTATATGTCATCTTTATCTCTTGTAAATGTATAACTATAAATATGTGAGCTTGTAATAAAATTGTATTGCAGTGTTTTTCTCTTAGTTTCTTCCTTTTTAGTGCTTTTACCATCAATGTTCTAGTAAAAATATCAGAATCGAATATGAAGGAAAGGATGTGATATAAGGCATCCCAACTTACAATAACAAGATGAACAAAATCTAAGAACTATTTGGTAGACTGTGAAGACTTCCGATTGTGAAGAAGCTTGACAGTCAACAAATATCCAGAGACCAGCCAACAAGAAAAGCAAACAGACTCACCTGAACTCTGACTTCAACTTTTAGCTGAGAAGAATATGTCATGTTCTGTAGGCGAGCATGTTTAGGCAGTAATTTCAGTGAGGGGTCGTGCACATCGTTACTTTCAGGCCAAAACTCTGGCCTCTCGAGCCTGACTTTCCCGAAACTCATAGTCGCATGTCTCCAGCCTTCAGATCCCTTCTTGGATGGGTCATAGCTTGGTTCTACGACAACGTCTCCAAGAGTGTCAAACAGATCTTGGAGGCCACGTTCGATAAAATCGTTGTAGGAATTGATCTGATGGCTAACAAGACCCCACTCTTTGAAGAAGGCCCTTGCGGCGTCTTTGCAGAATTTTTCCAAGTTTCTCGCCGACAAATCACTCTCCTTATCCATTTCCTGCGATGGTAAAAGTAAATGAATGAGCTAGAATGATGCATCAACAGCAGATGGATAAAAAAGGTAGCAATGCGGCAATTTATTCGTCTCATAAGAGACGGCGATGCCTTGCAGAACGATGCCGGAGATCGGCACCCAGAACCCTAGTTAGCGTGAGGGAAGGTATGCACGAAGTATCGAGGGTTTATGATGGCCCGACGTTCCGATTGGACGCGCTGGACAAAAATCAAAAGGGAGGCAGAAGGTTCGCAAAGATTACGAGGAGGGAGGCGATCGACGAAAACACGGACGGGTTTTTAAGTACGGAGGGGTTTAGGCAGACTGATACTGGATTTCTAGGTTGTCTATTGTTGAACGTTTTTTTATTTATCTTAACAATCATAAAAAAATTTTATGAGGACGAAACGATTATTCGAGATTAAAAATATTTTGTTAATCATTTTTTTCTCTCTCTAACTCTAATCAAGAAATCAATTACTAATTAATTTCGTGAAAACGAATCCAATCCCCCGCCCCACAAATATTTTCATTCTCCTACAATTTTAAGCATTCCCCCGTTGATCTGTCGAAGAGTGGCAAAAATAGTGCTTCCAAGAGGCGACTGCAAACTTGATCATGAGAAACCCCTGTGAACCGGAGGTCCACTGAGCTGCTGCAAATAGACATAGGAAGAAGGAATGTTAGAAGGCAGGTCAGGGGTTCATGGTTTAGTGACTCTAAGGCTCAAATGTCTAAGTGAAAAGGATGGAAAATGAAGAAGTTAAGTGAGCTATCTCCGTATGAGTGTATCTGCGTCGTAAAAGAGAAACCCCTTTGATAACACATCTCATAACCTCTACTCTAATGAGGTATCACATCAAAATAAATGAGGTTGTCCAATCACCGTATTTTTGAGGTATGGAACAATCACATCTCTATTGTATATATCGTGTATTTATTGTATATTTGTACGAGATGGCAAAAAGCGATTCTGAATGGCAACAATCTCATCTCTATTGTATATATCGTGTATTTATTATATATGTCAGGGAGGGCAACAACCTTTCTGAAGAAGTGAGCCACCTGACTCGGGATCAGGGTCGACTCCAAGCTCGGGAGAAGCAGCTACTAGAACATGTCCATCTCCTCAAGTCGTCTGTTGTGATCCTGAATGGTCGGATTCACGAGCAAGTGCATCAGTTGGCAGAAAAAGAAACCGTGATAGGAGCCGCTGCTGCTCACATATCCGACCTACAGGAGGGCCTCGACCAAACCAGCTCGCAACTCTCGACCACCTCAGAGCGGCTCAAGGAAGCACTGGCAGTCCAAGATCAGATATCCTCTAAGGTGGTCAAACTGAAGACCTCTCAGGATGAAGCCGTAGAAGAATTGCAAAACACAAGGCTGACAAAGCATTCCGACAGGCAGAGGCGGAGGCCGCATTCAAGGCCAAGTTCCTCAAATCCAAGGAATTTGGGGAAATTTTGGCTGGACAGGTCCTGAAGCGTCTGAAACAAGGCTTTAATGGGGTCGTCCAACAACTCCAGAGAGCCAAAGTGCTGAAACCAGATGTGTTGGGGCAATCTATGGTCTGGAGTGACCATGTGTTTTGATGTTTGGGCAAAGGGTTTAAGTTAAGTTTACCCTTGTGTTTTGATATGTGTATTGGAGTGTGCAAGTCTTGCAGGATACACATGGACTTAGCTGAACGACTTCGGATATGGTGAAGGATGGCATGGAGGCAAGCCGTGGGCTTGTGTGCACCCGAGGGACCATGAATAGCAGGGACGATGAGCCAAGAGACATGAACTTCGAGGCGTACGTGAAGGATGGCATGGAGGCAAACTGGAGGCTTGTGTGCGCATCCGAGGGACGAGGGTCGAAGACGAAGAGGGCGTGAAGACAACAAATCGAGGCTACTGGTGAAGAGTCAGCTGAGTTGTGAGGGGTCGAGTGCCGAGGGAATGTACTCGGGAAATCATGTGGGTCGAGTGATGAGGGAATTGTACTCGAAAAGGGAAAAACCTAGGTAATAGTTGACTGGGCCCCAGGCAGTCGACTGATAAAAGGGACAGAAAAATCAGTCGACTGTTGTGGTAGCAGTCGACTGGTAGCAGCCAGAATTCGAATGTTGGGCTTGCAACGGTCGAGTTTGAGTGGGGGCAGTCGACTGCCCAAGCGGCCAAAACAGAAGGGAGCTCTGTTTAAAAGAGCTTCATTTTGGTTGAGACTCTTGATGAATTTGGCTTTGGTTAAAGGCCAAATAGTAGTCTAAGAGCTCAGAGGTGTGTTCGGGATTGTGGCGAGGTTTCTCCACCCACAAGGAGCTACACGAGCTAGCCGGAGGGCATCCGGGGAGTGATCTACCGAAGGATCAAGGGATCGTCCACCTTACGGACAGCCGTGGAGTAGGAGCGTCATCTCCGAACCACGTAAATAGGTTTGTGTTAGCATTGTTTGTTATTGTTATTAGTATTTCCGCTTGCGCTTGCTAACGTGATAGGTAGAAAATCGAAAGAAGCTATTCACCCTCCCTCTAGCTTGACGAACACGATTTAACAAGTGGTATCAGAGCGAAGATCTGCTCATGTTGGAATAACCGCCAAAAGAGCACAAGCTAGAGGAAAAGATGATGGAAGACAAGTTAGGTGATGACATCAACACTCCACCTTCATATGATCATGAAGATTTCGACTATTGGAGGATGCGAATGAAGATTTGGTTTGGAATGGATTGGGAGTGCATGGTGATACTAGAAGAACCATTTGAAATTCCAAGAGATAAGCATGGAAAAAAGTTTCGACCTGGATATTGGACTAAAGAGCAACAAAGTCAATCGAAGGCAAACGAGAACGTAATTTCGATATTACTTAGCATTTTACCTAATACTGTAGTGAGTGGTGTAGGTAAATACGAAAACACATATGAGCTATGGAACAAGATTGGAGTGATTCATGAAAATCCTACTCAAGCTTAATTAGTGGAAGAGCCCAAGGAGACAAGCCAAATGGTCCAAGAAGAGGAAAAGGAAAAAAGAATTGTTAACATCATCAAGTGAAGTGACACAAGATAGTGAAAGGTCATCCACTTCATCAAGAGAAGAAAAAGAGGTCTTAAATTCAAGGATTGAGAGGGAGGAGATACCCTCGTCAATACCGGAGCAAGAAAAAGCTCCTACCTCCGTCAAAGCAAAGTCAAAGGACCACATCATATGCTTTGGATGCAACAAAAAGGGGCACTACAAGGATAAGTGTCCACTAGATAAAAGGGAGGTAAACTCTAAACCCAACTCAATTCATTTTAAATCTAACATGGGTTGTAGGAAAAAGAAGGAGAAAAAACATATTAGGTGCTACACTTGTGGGGAACTAGGGCATTATCACACCAAGTGTCCAAGAAAGGGAGAGCTCAAAAAAATGGAACACTTGAGAAAATGGAAAAAGAATGAGAAGAAGAGAAGCTCACAACAAGGGGGAGCTACAAGGGTAAGGGAGGTAATCCCTAACTTTAAATTGAAATGCAATTCAAACTTAAGTTCCTCCATGCATGTTAAAAATAGTGTCAATTATCCATGCATAACTTAGGATTTAAACATCATGATAGGAGTATGGTTAGTGTTGTAAATCAAAAACCTAGAAAAATCATGCATCATGATAAACTCAAGACCTTTGTACCTAAGGATCATGACATTAATCCCAAGAAGGGAGACATATACCTAGGAAGGAAGGTAGGTATAGGAATGTCCAAAGTGGACATGTGGATGCTAGGGTTAGAAGCCTAGAAAGGGAAAATCAAGCTTTAAGGGCAAAGCTTGATAAATTGAAGAAAATCCTAGATAGATTTGCTATTGGATCAAAGGGTTTAAGGATGGTGTTGGGTAGTCAAGAACCTAACCATGATAGATCGGGTCTAGGATATCGATCTAAAAGCTCCAATGCCAATAAAAAGAAATATGCTAGCATACCATTTAAAAGGAGGGGAAGTCCAAAAATGACAAGGGCGTGCCATTTAAAAGGAAAAAAAGAAGGGTTTAACCAAGGACATGATGTCTAAGGTTAAGAAGGTTAAGTTTATAGGCCAAGAGTCATTGGAGGTACACCAATGTGGCATAATGGTTGTTGAGTCACCTAGGGAGGTGGCTAGGGCTAAGAGCTCAAGGGGGAGCTCTAGGAGCCTTTGGGATATATGGTGAATGGATCTCGAGAGGTGTTCTCTTAGAGGTCTAGATGAACCATGGAGTATGCCAAAAGAATTGGAGAAAGACTTGAGTCTCAATTCTTGGATTTTGGCACGATGATTTTGAGTTTCATGCATGAAAATATGACATTGGGGTCATATTGCATGAAAATGGATTTTTGGTGAGTAAATGTTATATAAATCAATGTTAGGGATGCATTGTGGTTTGATATGGGCAGTGACATCAAGAGGAGGTCAAAACTAGAACTTTATGTCAAGGCCCAATTGAACTTTTTAGCTAGTTTTGGATTTTGTGTCAATCTTGGGATTAGTGATAGATACATGATTGAGTGTATTTTTCCCAAGTAGACACGGGTACCACAAACCTCTCCATAAATTTTGAGAATTTTTAGAGATTTATGAAATTTTTGGTGGATTTCTGAAAGTAGGTCAGAAATGTTGAAAATTGGTTTTTCAGAGTGCCAGTCGACTGCCCCTGAGGGCAGTCGACTGATATGGGCTGAATTGGGTTTCAGTAGTTGGAAAGGGTCCAAATGATGTAAAACAAGTGTATGGAGGGCTAGTACACTTTGGTTATGATCATTAGGGGATAAAAGATCCAATAAGGAGGGAATTGTTGGAATCTTTTTGATGTATGGCAAAGAGGGAGAAATGTTAGGTTTAATTTGGGAAACCAAACACGCCTTTGCGAGAATCCCTAGGTTTAGGGGAAGCTTAGGTAAAGGGGGAGCATGGTCGCTCCATTCGTGGCGTAAGGGGAACCTTGGAGAGGTTCTTAAAAAGCCTTTGTAAGTCCAATATAGGGGGGTCTTGGAAAGGTCCCGGTTTGGTAAAAAGTCCTAAACTCGTGGGGAGGTTAGGTGTGGGGATGTCTTGTGATAGGATCCATGCATGTTTGCATTATATTTGTTTTTCCTAACTTAAACGTATTGCCAAACATCAAAAAGGGGGAGATTGTTCGGGCAATCTATGGTCCGGAGTAACCATGTGTTTTGATGTTTGGGCAAAGGGTTTAAGTTAAGTTTACCCTTATATTTTGATATGTGTATTGGAATGTGCAGGTCTTGCAAGATACATATGAACTTAGCTGGACGACTTCGGGGTATGGTGAAGGGTGGCATGGAGGCAAGCCGTGGGCTTGTGTGCACCCAAGGGACCATGGATAACAGGGACGATGAGCCAAGGGCGCGAACTTCGAGGCATACGTGAAGGATGGCATGGAGGCAAGCTGGAGGCTTGTGTGCGGATCAGAGGGACGAGGGCTGAAGACGAAGAAGGCGTGAAGGCAACAGATCGAGGCTGTTGGTGAAGAGTCAACTGAGTTGTGAGGGGTCGAGTGCTGAGGGAATGTACTCGGGAAGGGAAAAACCAAGGTAGCAGTCGTCTGGGCCCCAGGCAGTCGACTGATAAAAGGGGCAGAAAGATCAGTCGACCACTGTGGGAGTGATAATTACCATTTTGTTAATCAATTTAGGCTCTCAAATCCATGTTTTGATCCCTTTTATATGCTTAATCTTGTATTTACACTAGGTTCCATGAGTTATTTCTATTTTTTAGTTTTGGATGCAATTCTTTCCATATTTGAGATATTGTGGCATTAAAATTTGAATCTAATTTTGTAGGTTTTGAATGATCATGGACCTAGATCAGATTGGATCGAGTTTGAGTCAGACTTGGATTCAGATCAAGATGTTCAAGCATTGGAAGAATGTGGGACGCCCAATCAAGAAATGGTGAGATCTGAGCCATCTATCAGCTTCTGATAAATCTAAGCTCAAGATAGAGTTAATCAAGACCATAGATTAAGATCTGAAGTTTTGGTCCAAATCAAGAGTCATCTAGCCGTTGGATCAAGCTCGAGAGGAGTCTAAGCCATCCATCCAAAAGGAAGGGTAATCTGAGTCATCCGTTGTAGATCTGATTTATCCAAGCTGAGGAGAAGTAGATCCTAACCATTGATGGATATCTGGAAAGTTTGGACACAATCCGAGATGATCTGATCGTTGGATGAAGCGAGGATGATCACAACCGTTCATTTTGAATTTGAATTAATTAAATTAGAGAACTTCTCCCCCAGCGGAGTGGTCGCGTGTTCTTCCAGTTCATCAGCTGTTCATCATTTTCTTCTCAGTTTTCTTCTCCGATCGCGTGCGACCAACATCAGATTCATTTCTTTTCAAGGTTTCGAATCAACGAGGTAGAATTTTCGTGAAGTTTGCTAACCAAATTCTTCTCTGAAAGAGGCTCGGGTGAGGGTTTCGCCCGGAGGTCTGTCCACTGATCGATTCCGTTGATCGCTGTTATCTTCATCGAGCGGAGCAATCAGAGCATTTGGAGGGGTTCTCTGAAGGTTTCTGAGAGTGTCTGAGCGAGATCGCCACTCAGCGTATCAAGAAGGAGGAGATCGTGGGTGATTTCAGCTTCTGATCGGTCTCTGTGATCGGACAGGGACACTTCTGATCGCTCTCCAATCCAATCAGAAGAGGTCTTGATCGGTCGGTTGACCGATCAGGAAGATCAATTCGCACCAGTACATAGCAAACTGATCATGGGAGTTGTTCTTCGCTGGTTTTTGAGCTAGAGGGTTTCTAGCTTAGCTTTTGTATGACGGCAAAGGGAAATCTTCTCAAGGGACTGGTTTGATGTTCAATTTAGGTTAATTTTGGTCCTAAACACTTATTTCTTCAAGTTGCTTTAGTTTGTTTCCAACTACACTTCGAGTCAAGTTTCTTAAGCATTGTTTTGTTCTAGCTTTCACATTTCTGCAATTAGTTCCCTGCATTCAAGTTTAGTTCTTAAGTTTTAATTCCATAGTTTTGAACTTAATTGCTCAGTTGTCAAATAGGTTAAATATAGTTTTTGCAATTTCCTAATTCATTTATGCTCTAGCTAAGTTCAATCTGTTTCAAACTGGTATTTCATTCATATTCGCAAAAACCCTCATCTTACTTGAAAACCCAAAACATAGGAAATGACAAATTCTAGCTTGAATTAAGCAATCTTAACTAGTCCTTGAAAAAATATGACTTGAGGCCCCTATACTACACTTAGTTTTGTGAGCTAAGGATTTTCAATTTATAAATTCAAATTTGAGGCTCATCGTGACACTTGATTGTGGAAATCCATCAGGGAGCAGTCGACTGTTAGCAGCCAGAATTCGAATATTGGGCTTGCAACAGTCGAGTTTGAGTAGGGGCAATCGACTGCCCCAAGGCAGTCGACTAATAGCGGCCAAAACAGAAGGGAGCTCTATTTAAAAGGGCTTCGTTTTGGCTGAGACTCTTGACGAATTTGGCTTTGGTTAAAGGCCAAATAGTAGTCTAAGAGCTCAGAGGTGTGTTCGGGATTGTGGCGAGGTTTCTCCACCCACAAAGAGCTACACGAGCTAGCCGGAGGGCATCCGGGGAGTAATCCACCGAAGGATCAAGAGATCGTCCACCTTACGGACAGCCGTGGAGTAGGAGCGTCATCTCCGAACCACGTAAATAGGTTTGCGTTAGCATTATTTGTTTTTGTTATTGTTATTAGTATTTCCATTTGCACTTGCTAATATGATAGGTAGTCAATCGAAAGAAGTTATTCACCCCCCCCTCTAGCTTGACAAACACGATCTAACAAGGTGTTGATCTGAGTTTTCCAGCGTCGGCCAGGTTTGGGAGGATCTTCCAGCGAAGGACAAAGAGCTGTAGGGCTCTACCCAAATCTGAGTTGTTATTTATCTTTTGTATTTTTGTGTTTTATTTTTTGTTTCTAAATGTACTCAAAATGTAATCTCTGCTTCTGAATGAAACATTTTTGTCTTCTGTATCACTTTTCTTTTTACCTTCTGTACATTCTTGAATGCATATCAAATATAATCTCCGATTCTAAAATGAAATATATTTATCTTCTGCTTCGCTTTCGTTTTATCTTCTTGTTTTATATCTCATGCATTACCCATATGTTGTGTATTACTCTTCGTCCCCTCTCCCGTATAGACCCCTTTACATGCGCGAGTTCTAATGTTGAGTAAGAGATCAAGATTTGATGGACTGTTATTTGCATATGCTGCCAAGGACAGGACTCAACTTCTTCAACATCTCGGGCATCTTGGGTGCCCCGAGATGGTAGAGACCTGGGCTGCTCCCGGCCAGGCATCTTCAGCACAGTGGTCAGGTTTACTCATCTCGAGCATCCTCGGCACCACAAGACGGCAAGGTCTTAGGCTACAACTTGTCGGGCATCCTCGGTACCACGACCAGGTCTACACATCTCGAGCATCCTTGACACCACGAGATGGTAAGATCTTCGCCTGCTCCTAGCTGGGCATCCTCAGCACCACGATCATGTCTATTCATCCCGGGCATCCTCACCACCACGACTAGGTCTACACATCTCAGGCATCCTCGGCACCACGATATGGTAAGATCTTCGCCTGCTCTTAGCCGACCATCCTCAGCACCACGACCAGGTCTACTCATCTCGGGCATCCACGACACCACAAGATGGTAAGGTCTTAAGCTATACATGGTCGGGCATCCTTGATACCACGACCAGGTCTACACATCTCGGCATCCTCGACACCATGAGATGGTAAGATCTTCACCTGCTCCTGGCCGAGCATCCTCAGCACCATGGTCAGGTCTACTCATCCCTTAGTCGGGTAGCTGCATACGCTGCCGATATGCAACTAGTCGGGTAGCTGCTTTGTCCCGCACTTCTGTTACCAGGTCCAGGTCGTTTAGCCGCTCCTGATCATTATCTTCTTTTTTGTAGTGTTGTCGCCGGAATGACTCATCACCTATCTCCACCGGAATCTCCACTTCTACTCCATATACCAAATTGAAAGGAGTTTGATCGACCCCTTCTTTGGGAATAGTACAATACGACTATATGATGCTTGGGAGTTCTTCGACCCAACTACCTCTGATGTGGTCTAGCTTCATCTTGAGCCCTCTAATAATCTCCCGGTTGATCACTTCTGCTTGGTCGTTGTCTTGAGGATATGTGACTGAGGTGAAGGCTTGGTAAATACCTAGTCCTTCACACCACTCTCTGTTGCAAACTGTTTGTCATTATCTAACACCAACTTATAAGGAATGTCATTCCTGCAGACTATAGCCTTCCATGAGATCTTTATCACGGCGGCCTCCGTGATGTGCGCAAGCGGCTCAGCCTCGACCCATTTGGAGAAATAGTCGACCAGTACTAACAGGGACTTCTTCAACAGAGGCCAAATTGGGAAAGGATCCACAATATCCATTCTCCACTGATCGAAGGGGCACAAGACATTGGAGGCTCGAAGTAGTTCAGTCGGGCGATGAGTGATATGTTGATGCTTTTGACAAGCTTCCCGACAACAAATTTGACAACATCTGCTTGCAGTGTGGGCTAAAAATATCCGGTCAGAATAATCTTTCTAGCCATGGACCGCCCCTCGATATGACTTCCACAGATTCCTTCTGAACCTCCCGCATAATGTAGTCGACTTCCCCTAGACCAATACATTTGAGCAACGATCGGGTAAATGCTCTTTTATATAACTGCTCCTCGACCAACGTAAACCTGGCATCCCTACAATGGAAAAATCGAGCTTCCTTATCACCCATCGGCATAACTCCACTGCATAAGAACTCCACATAGGGCTCTCTCCAGTCAAGTAATATAGTGTCAATAACTTCCTCTTCGATCTGGGCTATAGCTCCTTCCGAAGCGTTGGACTCTTCTAGCGTCTATAATGTAATCGAACTGGTCAATTTGGCCAGCTCATCTGCCTTGACGTTCTCGGCTCGAGATATCATCTGCAGAACAACTTCAGTGAAAGAAGACTTCAATTGCTCATATATGGTCACATACCTCTGTAGGCGCTCATTTTTTTACTTCGAACTCTCCTTTCAGCTGTTGAGCTACGAGCTGAGAATCCGAGTGCAGGATTACCCGAGTAGCTCCCACTTGCTTGGCGGCTTGGAGTCCCGATAGTATCGCCTCATATTCGACTTCATTATTGGTGGTTCGGAAGTTGAATCGAATAGATTGTTATAAGACATCTCCTCTAGGAGAAATCATGAGAACTCCGACCCCACTATGCTTGTTGGAGGAGGAGCTATCAACATAAATTTTTCACACTTCATCAGCTTTAGGTCCTGGGACAGTCTTGAGCATAAAATCAGCTAGAGCTTGAGCCTTGATAGCAGTACGAGGGTGGTACTCAATTCCATACTCGCTCATCTTTGTTGTCCACTCGATCAGTCATCCTAAGGCCTCTGGATTTGTGAGGATGCGCCCGAATGGACTATTAGTGAGCACCACAAGGGGATGCACCAAAAATACGGTCGCAGTCTTCGGGCTATCAGTACTAAATCATATGCTAGCTTCTTCAAGATAGTATACCGAGTTTCTGCATCTTTCAAGAGGTGCCCGAAGAAATAGATATGATACTAAGTAGTACCTTCTTCCCGAATAAGCGCAGAACCCACGACTTGCTCAGCTGTAGACAGGTAGACAAACAATGTTTCTCCCTCTAACGAATTATATAAAATGGGGAGTTCGGAGAGATATGCTTTTAACTCTGTAAATCATCCCATTAGAACTTGAGAGCTTTCCTAAGAATTTTAAAGAATGACAAAGTCTTGTCAGTATATCTGGAGATAAACCGGGATAGAGCTGTAATTTTGCCATTCGGCTGTTGTACGTCTTTGAGGTTATGAGGGGATGACATATTGAGAATGACTTGCACTTTCTCCAAATTAGCTTTAATTCCTCTTTCGGTCACCATGTATCCGAGGAACCACCCACTCTTCACCCCAAATGAACATTTAGCGGAGTTTAGTTTCAGTCGGTTGGCCCTCAACGTGGTGAATGTTTACTCTAGGTCAGCTATCATGTCTTTCCCCTTCTCTGTCTTAACCAGGATATTATCTATATACACCTCAATATTCCTCCAAATCTGGTGGCGGAAGACCTTATCCATCATTCACTGATAGGTTACCCCAGCATTGCGCAACCCGAATGACATTACATTATAGCAGTAAGCGTCATCTGCCATTACAAAACTGAGCTTCTCTTGATCTTACCGAGAAAGGGGAACATGGTGGTATCCCTGATATGCGTCCAACATCGAAATAAAGTCACAGCCGGAAGTCGAATCTACCAGCTGATCAATACAAGGCAAGGGGTAACAGTCTTTAAGGCAGACTTTATTTAAATCATGGAAATCAATACAGACTCGCCATTTACCTCCCGGGCTTAGGGACTAGTACAACATTCACCAGTCAGGTCGGGAATTAAACCTCTCTGATATGTCCGACCTTCAACAACTTTGCGACATCCTCCTTGATTATCTTATCCTGTTCTAGTGCAAAGTGTCTTCGCCTCTACTTCACCGGTCTGACTCCTGGGGTGATATGCAACCGATGTGTGACCAAGGCAGGGGGGACTCCCTTGATTTCTTCAGTAGCCCATGCAAACACGTCCTGATGGTCCATTAAACAGTTGATCAACCGACTTCTCAGTTCTGACACAAGATCACTGGCAATTCTTGTGATTTCTCCAACATGTTGAGGATGAATTTGGACCTCTTCGCTCTTAACCTCCCTGCGTTCCTCTTTAGCTCCTTCTTCTCAAAGATTGACCAGGTCGATCTGCAACGCATCATGCGTCCTCGGGTTCTTGCGGGTCTTTGTTTTAACCTTCCCAATGTAACAACGCTGGGAAGCCAGTTGGTCTCTTTTGACTTCAGCCACCTGCTCTCCCACCGGTAATTTGATTTTCTGGTGGTAGACTGAGACTACCGCCTAAAATAGGCTAAGCGTCGGTCACCCCAGGATGGCTTTGTAGGACGATGGGACTACCTCCTCCTTGTCCTCTGTAGCGTATCGTCCCCCAGCAACAGAGACAGGGAGATCTGTCCCATCGACTGTACTCTGTATCCGGTGAGGTCGAAGAGCAGGGTAGAGACAGGATGCAACTTATATATCCTCATCGACCTGTATCTGGTCCAAAGCCACCTTGTACAGGTGTTGATGGAGCTACTTGTATCCACAAATATACGTTTAACCTCTTAATTAGCTATTCGGGTGAGGATTACCAGTACATCATCGTGAGGGGCTTCCACATCCTTTAGATCGTTTGGGTCGAAGGAAATGACAGGGCCCTGACGCTTTTCCTTCTCCGTCCTAACGGCGTAATTTTCCAGCCGGCCGGTATGAGTCTTCCTTGCTCGATGAGAGTCTCCTCTAGTTAGACCTCTTGAGATTACTCCCACATAGCTCGATGGAGGTCCGCGAGCTAGAGCCTTGCCTTTCTTGGGATCCCTTTCAGGGGAGATAGACTAGCGGGGCACTATCTCCCGACTCCTTCCTCCTGAGGGTGACCGGGACTGACACTAGGATATCTGTCTTCCCCCTACTATATATCGTCGATGAGGGGAAGAGCTTCGGCGAGGAGATCGACGTCGATGCCCCGCATTGTTCCACCTCTTGCGGGGCTTGGCGTCCGCGTCCTTAGATCTCCTTTTCTTCAGGGTGTAACACTCTTTTGTAGAGTGTGTTGTGCTGCCGTGGAATTCGTAGTACTTCTTCGTTGGCGCGGGTTCCTCGGTGTCGACCGTCTCCACCACCCTCTTCTTGCCGACCCAGTGATTCTTACCGGAGCGAAGATCTTTTGCTCGAGTTGAAGCGGGTGGTTCTCTCCTCTCGGATCGTACCGAGATTTGAATAGGGGTGCCCGTCGAATCTTTGCGAGGGGTACGTGCTGCACCTCCTCGACGTTGACATGCTTGATCGAACGCCCCAATAAGTCATCAAAGTTGGCCCGTGGCTTCTTCACTAGCGACCGAAAGAAATTGCCCTCAGAGAGTCCTTGCGTGAAGGCGCTGATGAGGTTCTCTGAAGTGGCGGTTGGAACGTCCTGAGCCACACGATTGAACCGCTGGATATAGTCCTTCAACGGTTCCTTAGTCTTCTGCTTGAGGTTGAACATGTTCTAAGTCATCTTTTGGTATCGTCGGCTGCTGGCGAAGTGGTGTAGGAAGACGATTTTAAACTCCAAAAAGAAATTTATCGAATTTTGGGGCAGCATCTGAAATCATCTCTGGGCGGCCCTTGATAAGGTGTTCAAGAGTACCCGACACTTCACACCATCTGTGTATTGGTGTAACAAAGCCATGTTCTTGAACTTGCAGATATGGTCCTCCGGATTTGTCTTCCCATCGTAATCAGCAATTCCTGGACTGCGAAATTGCTTGGGCATGAGATCCGTTACAATGTCCGGCGAAAAAGGAGTAGAGGGAGGCTTTAGTAGAGCTTTGGAGGTCTCGATCTTCCCCGGTCCTTCCTCCTATCGTAAGATACTGGAGGCAACAGAATAAGCCCTCTCCATCTCTCCCATGGAATCTCGCCTAGGCACAGGGGTTGTCATGGCCAGTCCCGCCGATGGCGAAACGGATCTTCAATTTCGGTGGTGCGAGGCCGACATTCTTGGGATTTCGGCCTGCACCGGAGCCGCTCGTTGCGAGGCAACTTGCTCGATCTGATGTTGCTCCAGTGCTCCTCTGACGATGGGTTGTCCCTCTGGATCTGCCATTACGGTGTTCCTTCCGGTGCTTTGAGGTTTTCCACAGATTGTGTCAAACTTGTTCTGGTAGCGAATAACGGGGATGACGAGTCACCAAAGTGCAGCCCACGGCGGTGATGACAGTGAGAGGATGTCCACACCCTGCGAGATTAACACGAGCGTTAATGTAACGCCCGTCCTTATATCTACCCTTAAGGCGGGGTTACGGGTCCATACATTCATATTATACAATCATGTGAAGCATGTATATCCAAACAAAACAGTTACATACAAGAAATGTAATAGACATGCCTATTGAAGACTAATTTACCAAGCATGGTTTTTCTTTTCTTTTTTATCTACATGCATGTACAACCTAATAGGGAGATCAGGTAACACACTAAAGCATGGAACAAACATGATTTGAACAAGATACAACATAGGAACATAGCAAGAGTTATCTAGTCCTAGATACATGCAAAGGAAACATTCATAAGAACAGAAAATAGTAATTACCTAGTATTTTCCTTAACATGCATTCTACAATATTTAAACATTAATGATAGTATTATCTAGCATACTATAGGTTCCATACCACATCTCAATCACAGTGGAGTAGTCATGATCATCACCCATTCAGAGTATAGCAATACAATTTCAATAGTAATTATAGGAAGCAGTTTAGATTCTAGACAAAACAAGGTAGATAGAATCTTTGTTCTTTCCCGAGCCATCACCACACACATCCTCCAACCTTTCCTCTGCCTCTTCCTTTAGTTCGAGTATTTCTTACCGCTATCTGCAGCATAAGAAAAATAACAGGAACTAGTAAGCAAAACATGCTTAGTAAGAATCCGGGCCTACTCGCAAAATCCATATCAATACTTCATATCATGTACACAGTAATCAAGATAGAACAAGATTATAAGCCTCATAAGCATCTCATCAAAGTATCATGCATCATAAGCATCTCAGCAAGCATCATGAACATCACATCAAATATCTCTAAGTACTTTACAGAACAAGATCATCACATAATGAGAAAATATGCTTTTCAAAAAGTTCCATAATGGTAAGTACTTCAAAATATCATATCATCATCCAGGGCCCAGTTGTAGTACCACATCATGCGCGTTCCCTAATAAATTGGGGTAGCGAGCCACCAATCTAATTAGAGCAGGACCCTTCCGTCCTACCAATGCCATGACCTTAACATGCTCATTGGATTTGTTTAACGACCCCCTTCCGAGTCGGGTACACAACTTTCCAAAGTAAAGTAATTTATCATGCAATTACTCATATATGTATATGCCTAAAGGTACTCTTTAATCACTTCTTAAGGGACACACCACACATTCGGGTGCTCTTGATCCCCTAGGGACACACCACGCATTCGGGTGCTCTTGATCCCAGTTTCAATAGAGTATCCCTTTTAAGCATATTATCAACCACATCATGTTCATATCATCAAGGTGCCCCATGGGCTATAAGACATGCTTTTATACCTAACAAGATAGGTCACATACATTATACTCATATTATATAATTAATAGCATGCTTCGTGATTTCATCAAGTACTTCCCAACCCTAGGACTAGGGTTGGCCGAAAGTCACATGTAAGGGAATTTCTTTTTTTTTTTCATCCAATTAAAGCATTCATTCAAGCATTTCTACAAACACCTCAAGTACACTTCATGCTAACAATTGAACCATGGTTTAAGCCTCAAGTGGGGTTAGCATCCACTAACCCTAAATTACAAGGGTTTGGCCGAAACCTTGTAGGGTATCAAACCCTAATTTTATCCTTCCAAAAATTTGGAAACATCACATATGAGTGTACCCTAGGTCTTTAGGGTTGTATTCATGTATTGAAAAATTCCCTCACTCATTCCTTAGGGTGTGGCCGAAACCCCTTAAAGGACAAAACCCTAGTTTTTTGTTCTTGACACCATGAAGAAAATCCATCTACATGTGTACCCTAAGTCTTAAGGTCTTCCCATGCATCAAAGTTGGATCAAAAACCTTCTCTTGGACCCCTTACAAGAGTTGGCCGAAACTTCCACTAGGGAAGTTCTTGTGAATTTTCAAAAGAATGAATCTAACATACATTCGATAACAATTATGCCACAGGCGAGAGGATACTTACATCCTAGCGCTGGATTTTAACCTTCTTTAAATCGTAGGGTACCCTACACTTGGAGGGTATGCGAAGATCCTTTTCTTCCAAAACTTCTCCTTAGTATTCCTTGATCTTGGTGGAAGGCAAAGACACTTGACTTCCCTTCCTTGCAATTGCCCTAGGGTTAGAACCCTTGAATGTTGGTTTCGAAAATGGCAAAAGGGAGAGAGGGCTAGGCTCGGCAAGAAGAAGAAAGGAGGAAGAAGAATGAAGTAACTTCCTCTAACTTCCTTCTCTTAATCCTATTTATACACCTCTTGTGAAGAAGCATGTCTCTTCACCCTTACACACTTAACAAGCATGTTCCTTTCTCCATCTACATGAAATATTGCTTGGTTCATTGGTTATGACATGGTGAGTGCAACTAGGAGGTCCAAGGTTCAATCCTTGTTTCCTCCACTTTGCACTTTTCTTTTTAGCACCATTCATTTCCAAGCCCAATAAACCAAGCCCATCATGAAATTCATAATATGAATAATATTTTATGAATTCAGAATATTTCATAATATCCTAAAAATATTATTTCATAATATTTTTAATATTCCATATTCATAAATATAATATTTCATGCTAATATTTCATGATAATAATATTTCATGAATATAATATTTCATGCATATAATATTTCATGCATTTATAACATTTTATAGCATGTGATTGCATGAAATTCATATCATTTCATTATAACCATTTTCATACATTGTCATGATTTTACATTGACAAATTCGGGGTGTTACAGTTAAAGGGGATGCACCGAATGATTTTTCAGTGGAGCCCTCTCTGACTCTCAAGTCAGAACTCTTTCTTTTTCTGAGGACAACGAGGAATCAAGTTTGCTATGATTTTGGAAAGCTTCCCCCTTTACCTGGATGTCGAGGCATCTTATATACCTGAGGTCTTTATCACACGTGTCCCCATGTTCTTCTCCACGTTCCTTAATCATCGGTTACTTGATAGATATTCTCTCTTTTGGTAATGACCACTGCGATCATTAAGGCCTTAATTATCGTACGTTGCGATCAATAATTACCTGATGACTTTCCCATTCTAGAATGAAGAATGGATACTTGAAGTCGGGCTTTCTAATCCTTATGTTGATCTTTAGGCTTCGCTCTCTTGAGTCAGTCTCGGAGTCTCATCTCCCGAGCAGACCTTGGAGCCTTCATCCGTTCTCCCGAGATAGACTCGGGAGCCTGATTCCCGATCTACCCTACGAGGATTTCTTCCAATCTCCCGAGATAATCCCGGGAGCCTGATTGCTGGTCTGACCTCGAGGCACTGGTTCGACGAGCCTTGTTACATAGCTTCCTCGTGCCACGTGTCCACCTCGGGATGCTCATCCCTAGCATATATATATAACATAAATAATAAGTATAAGAATATATTATTAATTATTATAGTTAATTATCTTAAACGAGCTTGAACTAAGCTCGTTTAATTTTTAAACGAGTTTTTATCGAGCCAAACTCGAGTCGAGCTCGAGCTATATAATTTTTGTTGGAACTTGGATGGCTAGAGAGGGGGGTGAATATAGCCAGACACCAAAATCACTTTCTTTTCAAGTTTCTACACTTAAACGTTAGCAGCGGAAGACAAGATGCAGAAACAAAAATGAAGAACAGAAATCAACACAAAATGAGCAAACCAGACGACACAGCGATGTACAAGGTTCGGGAATAACTTGCCCCTACTCCTTGGCGTGCCCGTAAGGTGGGCGATCCCTTGATCGTCGGCAGATCAAGCCCCGGTGAACACCGGATAAGATAGAGACTCCTTCTCGGTGGAGAAACCTCTCCACAGATCTCACGGATGATTGAACTTGAGTACAAGAGATCACACAAAAAGGAGCACTCACAAAGATCTCACAGTAATGCAACAAGATCGCTCAAGCAAAAAGCAACAGAGAGCACAACCCCACAGCAAAAACTTCACTCGTTTTTTTGTCTTTCTTGTTGTCGCTCCTCTGCTTCCAGCCTCGTCTTAAGCCTCTGCTCCCATCACCAGGCTCTCCATCAGCATCCACTGAAGCCACAGCCTGACCCCCTGACTTCCTGAGCACTCAGTCCACTGAAGACCCTCTCCAGCTGAGCCTCCGTTAGTTGCCAGCTACTCTCTAGACGCCGTTGAGACCTGAAACAAGGAAACAACCAAACCTGCTCCAAGGAATGCCTCTCATTGACTCTCCTCCAATGTTTGAATCATCCCTGTAAAGCCTGCACACTCCAATAGAAGCTTAGCAACTCATATCAAACATAATCAGCAATGTATCAGAGAATCGGCAGAGAAAACAGTCGCGATCAGAGCTTCTGACAGCGTATTTGAATTAAAGTTCTGCTCCTGATCGGTCACCAGACCGATCCAGCAGTCTTCTGCACACTCTTGATTGGTCCCCAGACCTATCTAGCAGTCTGCTGCACACTCTAGATCGGTCCCCAGACCAATCAGGCTCCAGCCTGATCGGTCACCAGACCAATCAGGCTGCTTCCTGACCGATCAGGAGTCATCCTGATCGGTTATAGTGAGAACCTTGCGACAAATGATCGTTCACTAGAACAGTATCCCTGATCGGTCACCAGACCGATCAGGAGCAGATTAGTAAGGTTCCCAAAACCTACTGGATGCTCCCTGATCGGTCACCGGACCGATCCGGAGCAGAGCAGCAGGTGAACTGTATGCTCCCTGATCGGTCACCAGACCGATTAGCCATCGCTGGATCAGTCACCAGACCGAACCATGAAGGAGCACCGTGCCAACTTCCCTGATCGGTCACCAGACCGATTCAGGCAAGCCCAAATGCACTCTAAGTCACGAAAACAAGCCTCCAGCCCTTCTCTGACTCGTGTCATGCCCAGCTTCACTCACTGGGACTTCAACCTAGCCCTCCAAGCTAGGACCTGGCTTCACTCACCAGGGTTTCGGCCACCTGGCTTCACTCACCGGGACCCGGCTTCACTCACCAGGATTTCAACCTAGCTTCACTCACTAGGATTTCAATCACCTGACTTCACTCACCAGGACCCGGCTTCACTCACCGAGATTTCCATCACCTTGCTTCACTCACCAGGACCCGGCTTCACTCACCGGAATTTCCATCACCCGGCTTCACTCACCGGGATTTCCATCACCCGGCTTCACTCACCGGGATTTTCATCACCTGGCTTCACTCGCCAGGACCCGGCTTCACTCACCGGGATTTCCATCACCTGGCTTCACTCACCAGGACTTTTTCCCACCTAGCCCTCCAAGCTAGGACTTTTCACACCTAACCCTCCAGGTTAGGACTTTTCACACATAGCCCTCCAAGCTAGAACTTTTCATCTAGCCCTCCAAGCTAGGATTTCAATCAACCCGTGCCTAGTCCCCGACCAGGACTTAATCATAATTAGTTCAACCAAACTTAAATCAAATCTTAAATCGGTGTCAACACCAAAATAATAATCGGGCCAGACTGCATCAACAATCTCCCCCTTTTTGTTGTTTGACAACCCGATTTAACTCGATTTAAGTTTAGACATTAATGATCAATTGAAGGCAGTTCAATTATCGTAAGGGAATCAAAATCCTCCCCCTATAATAACCCTAAACTTAATCAATCATTTTCTCCCCCTTTGTCAAACATAGAAAAGGGTATGGTTATTAAGTTTAAACATACCTCCTCCTCAAACACGGGTCTCTCCCCAAATCCAAAATAATCAAAGGTAAACTTTTGAATTGCATATGAAAACATATACAGAAATATATCATGGTCAAACATGTATATGCATCATACGGCAAAAAGTATGAATTGCACATGAAAACATATACGAAATTATATCATGGTCAAACATGTATATGTTTCATATGTCAAGTAAGGAATGCATCTGTATCGGACACATAATCCTGATTGGTCTCCGTGATCGATCAGGTTCGTTGATTATTTGATACAGAAATATTTTTTATTAGTCTGGGGAGCGATCAGATTTCAGAAAAATTTCTAAAACTCTGATACGTTCCTGATCAGACTGCATTAACAATTCGCATTCCAAAACAAGGGTG
Source organism: Boesenbergia rotunda (assembly GCA_024364735.1). Taxonomy (NCBI): domain Eukaryota; kingdom Viridiplantae; phylum Streptophyta; class Magnoliopsida; order Zingiberales; family Zingiberaceae; genus Boesenbergia; species Boesenbergia rotunda. Next base: position 196,135 of record JAGFNQ010004466.1, read on the forward strand.
TAGACTCCATTAATATTCGTCATTTCAGAAAAATTTCTGAAACACGACATTAAGAACAAGAGTCATGACTCAACAAACCCTTTCTTATGAATTTGAACATTTCAACATAGGTTTGTATCAAATTAATATTAGGTTTTGTTCCAACTATAATCGATTTGTATCAGATGTGTTTGTATCAAAATGATCAACAATCTGATACAACTTGATGAAAAGAGATTGGTTTGAGGAGGTTGTGGATCACTTTGGAACGATTTGGGAGTTCCTTGATCAGAAGTGGTCTGATCGGTCACCAGACCTATCAGACAGATCCCTGATCGGTCATGGGACCGATCAGGATGAGTCCTGATCGGTCAGTGGACCGATCTGGTTCGACACAGAGAGGTTTCTGATCGGTTTGTTCCAGAAAATATCAGAAACTCTTCATCAAGTTGAAACCAGGTTTGCTTCAACTCTAAACCATTCCTAAACCCTAATTCAATCAGAGTTAGCCCCTTCTTGATCCTAAGAAGTTCCATTAACCAAAATGTATATTTTTATATCATACAACATGGTTCAGATCATACTTGAGAGTAAAACCATAACTACAAAGTTCAAAGCATGATTCCAGAAAACATAGTGAATTTGAATGTGATCAACTAGATGTTGGGGATAAATATATAAATTAAGTCCTAGAATCTTGATTTAGATTGATACAACGAAATCACTAGATCATAGAACTTGAGCAGTAAGTCCTTGTGAGGTTTTTTTTATAGTGATTAACACAAGCTATATGTCCCTACTTGTTCTTAACCGGAATTTGCATGCCATAGATTAATGTTAAATACACATACGGTAAAATCATGGCATACTTGATCATGTTCACCAAACAAAATACCTTAAGAAAAATTTAAGCTTAAACCTTAAGCTCGTGTTCTTGTCTATTGATGCCTTATCATTACAAATTATGTGTTGATATTTCCTTAGCATGCATTCATGTTGTATAACACGTACAAGAAAATGGACTCCTTAGGCTTGACATAAGGCATATCATAAACCATGAATTGCACGAAAACATAAATTGCAATAACAACACTTATTATCCTAAGCAATCCAAGGTGAAACAAGTTATGTGTCAACCTAAACCATTCATGTGAATATATTTTTTTTCTTTCAAAACTTGTTTATTTATTTTGAAGCATGGATATACTATCATTCGTTGCATGATAAGTTTCCCTATTGCCCAAATGAGATTTCATAAATCACTAGCCAAGGGATCATATTATTATGAGAACTAAACTAATAGAGATCAAAGCATTTAATTTGAATTTTCCATAACCAACCATGTAAATGACAATTTTTTCTTGGTCATGGGTTTGGAGCACCAAATATCAACCTCCCATGTTGATAGATGCTCTCCCTCAAATAATGCTTATACAATTCGAAATATGAAAGTTTTAGGTACCCAAATTTTGGGACCTAATGAACTTTCAATGAAAGACTTTGGCACTCATGCCTTAGTCACTTTCTTCCTAACTTTTTGAACCCTAGAGTCATTTGATGATCTAAATTGGGTTCTTAACATTAATGATACAAAGGTTGGTTCTTTAGGTCGGTAACCTATACCGGCACTATTGTAAACCGCCCTTTGGGAGTTTAAGATCATGTCTAATGTTTTAGAGCTAGTTGAAAATTTCTCAAGAATATTCTTGAGATCCTCAATTTTGCTCCTCAAGTCCTTATTGTCATTCTCAAGGGTCTTAACATGTGAGTCATCAATTACCTCATCCTTAGAGGTTTTCAATTCCTTTACTTCTAATCTTAATGATTTAACTTTTGCTTTAGATTTCTTAAGCAACTTAGTTAGGCATGCTATTGTTCTATAACACTTATCCAACTCGGGAGAGATTACCTCTTCATCATCCGAAGATGATGAAGGCGCGGTTGAGGAGCTACTTGATTCGTTATCACTTTCTTCTCTCGAGTCCTCTAGTGCCATGAATGCCATGTGACAGTGAGTGTTCTTCTCCTTCTTCTTCTTCTTATTGTCACCTGCCACTAAAGCAATACCTTTCTCTTTGGGTCATTGGTTAAAGATCTCATGTAGTTCCATTTCACAAAATAGATCTTCTAACTTAATAATTGAAAGATCCTTAGACACCTTGTAGGCATCCACCATGGATGACCATAAGGCATTCCTAGGAAATGATTTAAGAACATACCTCACTAGGTCTCGGTTTTCTACCTTTTCATCAATGGAGTGGAGACCATTCAATACTTCTTTAAATCGATAATAAAGCATACTTACAGTTTCATTTTCTCCCATTGTCAAGTTCTGGAGTTGGCTGTGAAGGAGATCCTTCTTGGCTGTCCGGGTGTCTTGAGTTCCTTCATGGAGCTCAAGGAGTTTGTTCCATAGGTCTTTGGCAGAGGTGAAGGGGTCAACCTTGATTAGCTTCTCTTTGTTCATCCCACATTGCAAGGTGACAACAGCTTTGGCATTGGCTTCCCCTTTTTTATTTGCTCAGCCGACCACATGGAGAAGTCTAGATCTTTTCCCTCAATATCCTTTGGAGGAGAGAAACTCTCCTTCACTGAGAACCACATACTCATGTTGGTTTTGAGATAAAACTCCATTCTTGACCTCCAATATGGAAAATCAGTGTCGTCGAGGAATGGAGGTCGGTTTGTGCTGTAGCCTTCTCCTCCCATAGCCTTCTCTACCTTCACCTGAAGAGCTTTGTTGACCTCTGCTTGCAGGAGACCCCCTCGATGGGCACGATAGGCCTCGCCCTCCGCCATAATTAAGTGCCCTGTGTGTCAGGGGCTCAACCTCTCGCCAAGAATATAAATGACGCCTGGCAGTAAGGCAATCTTGAGCAGTCTGTCATAGCGTATAAGGGTTGGAAAACATGAATGAGATAATCTAAGAAAGTAGGAATCCTTACCTTCAAGAGGAACTCGTGGAGGTTGGTTAGAGGCCCGGTCGAGGTGTGCAAGGCATCCCCTCTCAAGACTCTGGGGCTCGTCGGGGCGCCACCTTGGCTTAATGAGGAAGAGGAGTCTCTTGGCTGGGGGAGAAGCTAGACGGATGGCGCTCCAGGAGGTACATTCGAAGGGCCTGAGACGTTCTCGTCAGAGCCAGAGGCTCCCTCGGAAGAACATCCCTCGGTAGGGACCTTCCTAAATTGCACCGGGGGGAATGATTGTGAAGCTGCCTCCGATGCTGCTTAAAGTTTCTTGCGTAGGTGATCAAGCCTCATGCGAAGTTTTTTAGGCACCACCCGCTTGCCCTTGGAAGTGTAGGAGGAGTCAGCCGAGGAGGCGCTAATGGTCTGATCTCCTATCTCTGGAGTGGACGTCAGCTTGAAATGTTGAGACAGGGGGATGATGTCCTCATCATCGGATATCAGTATACTCTCCTTAGGGATGGAGGGGAGCTTGCGAGGGTCAAAGCGTCGCAGCCTCTTCCATTTCGACGACCGTTTGTCGGGGCGTTTCCTCTTTGTTCTCCCTGATGATCTAGGCAGCTGGGTGTCGGCTGAAGGCACCGACTTTTTCTTATTTTCTCTCGTCTCGATGATGACAAGAGGTAGGTTGGCCTCTTGGCCGCCAGACAGCTCGGGGGTCCCTTGGTCTGGGGTGGGCTTGAACACTGCTGGTGCCTCTATTAGCTCCGGCGTCTCGTGTGTGCTGGACGACTCCGTAGCCTCCTCTGAAGCCTCGGCCGAGTCAGCTGGTGCGGTAAGAAGGGCCAGGGGAGGGGCTAAGGCCTGCTTATTGACTTTATACCACTTAATGAGCCGATTCATCGCCCGCGATAACATGATGTCCTCTACAATAAATAAGCAATAGAACATCAGTTAGAATTAACAGACATTTATAAAAAGATAAACTTACCGAGGTTAGGGCTTATGCTGGTGACTTTAGGGTTGAGGCCCGCTCGGTATATGAGTTTGTCACTATGCACCAGACCCGGGCCACTAAACTCCATGCCCGACAAGAGGCTCCTAGCCCGCTGGTAGCCTGGGTCCCACTGGAAGTCCCCTAGCTTAGGAGGGGCGGGCAGGTTTTCCCTCCAGCGAACGGGGTTGAAGGGACGTTGGAGCAGTCGAATGAAGAAGAACCACTTTTTCCAACCCTTGTGGGAGGAAGGGAAACCTCCTAGGAACCTATGGCTGGGTCTGGCCATGAAACTGAAGGCCCCCCTGGATGCCATGTTAGGGATAAAGAAAAAGTGAAAGAAACGGGGGTTAAAGGAATGCCAAAGAGCTTGAAGATGATAAACGCCCCGCCTATCTAGGCGAAGGCGTTGGGAGCCATCTGGTGGAGAGGAATATCAAAATAAGAGAAGATACTCATGAAGAAAGGGGGGGGGGGAGAGGGAAACGAAGCCCTAACTCTACATGCCCTAGGGAGAAGGTAAAGAATTCTAGGAGGGGTTCTATGGGTGATTGGTCCACCCTAGGGACTTCTACCTCTATTTCAGCTGGAATATCGTAGGCCTCACAGGCAGCTCAAAGGGTTCCCGGTCTAACCCTATAAGACGTGGACTCATATCACTCCGGTTGGTATCCCTTCTCCGGGGTCTCCTTCCTACCCTGGTCCTTCTTGCCCTCCTTAACCATGGCTTCTAAGGAAGAAGGTGAAGACGAAGAAGAGGACTTACGCGTGGGAAAGGATCCTTAGAAAGAAAAGACAAGGACGACGCCCACAAACGCTGCTAATCACGATGCTAGAAGGCGGACGGATGTTTTCGCCTCCCCCTTTTATAGGGAAGAAGTCGCCCTTGTGCGTACAATGGGGGTAAGACACATGGACGGTGATGAACATCCATCTCGAGGCATCACCGCTTTCGAGGCTGTCTTTTGATACGGTCCTACAGCGCATATCAGCAGAAGATCACGAGGAGAGAAGTCTTAGCACGTGGTAGATGCGCATTAGCGATGGGGTTTTGTCGCCATTAAGAGACCTTATACGCTTTTAATGGATGATAGACAGCTATCATTGCTATGCCTTGAAGTTCGCAGAAGCCTTTTTGGGAGACTAATTCAAAGGGATTGCCTCGGACCAAGGGATGAATGTTTCGATTCCTCAGCCCCGACAAGCCACCAATGAAGTAGCAATGGATATATGGACCCACCACGGCCTAGCTGCTCTTCGTTACACCACTAGTCTAATCAGTCAGCCACACTTCCTTCGATTATACTTGAAGGGGGGACTTGTGATGGGGTTGAGCATCCCATGATTGACATGTGGAATGAGAAAACTATGTGTCCGGGTCCACCAAGTCTTAACGATTTTCTCAGACTCCCGAGACCTCTTCGGGAAGGCAGACTCCCGAGGGCCGAGACCACCTCAGGAGGGTAGATCCCTGAGACCAACCCGAGATGGGATATGCCCGAGACCTCCTCGGGAAGATAGACTCCCGAAGCCCTTCTGGGAGAGAAAATCTCCCGAGACCCTCTCGGGAAAGCGGAGCCCAAAAAATCATAGACCTGATAGCCCGACTCCAATAACCATTACCCTTTCTTGTTCAGAAAAGGTGGTGGATAATTATTGTCCTTTATATGCGACAATTAAGGCTCAATAATCGTGGGAGCCATTACCTAAAAGCTATCAGGTAACCGACAAGTATGGAACGTGGAGGAGAATGTGGAGAGAGGTGTGACCAAGCATACATGTATATAAGGTACTTCAACCCCCAGGTAAGGGGGTTACGCTCTTTAGACTTAGAACTTCCTCCTTGCTTCTCTTTCTATAAACTACTTGAGTGCTGACTTGAGCGTCAGAGTGGGCTCTGCCGGAAAATCTCCGACGTGTTTCCATTAACGCTCGTGTTGATCTCGTAGGGTGCTATCTCCTTTCCTTTCGTCACCATCCTAGTGGGTTGTGCTCTGGTGACTGATCATCCGCGTCGATTCTTTTCGGAACATTAATAAAAAATTTATATTTATATTACTACACTCATCCGTAGTCATCAAAACTTTGTGAACAAATTAAAGCCTAAGCGATTTTTTTAAGGCGTCTAAAGAAAATTACTAAAAAAAATAGCAAAAAGATATAGAACTATTACAGAAAACTCCCCAATGCCATTTGATCTTTGCATGCACTCCCCATTTGAGATTTTCTTTGCATTCACTCCCTAATAGATTGAGTATAAAAGAGTGAAAATTGAGTATACATCAGTGAAAATTGAGTATAAAAGAGTGAAATTTAAGTATAAAAGAGTGAAAATTGAGTATACAGTTTCTTGATGTGGTGGATGAAATCTTACATACTCAAATTTCTAATTTTTATACTCAACTTTCTTCAAATAATACTCACCAAACTGTCTTGTCAATCCCATCAGGGACTGCATGTAAAGAAAAACTTGAGTGGGGATTGTATGCAAAGATGAATTTGAAGATGGAGAGTTTATGAAAATTTTCCCTCTTAATATTTTATGTAATATATTTACTCTTAACACTATTAGCTACATTAGAATTTATCACAAAATAACTAATGTGGGTTGAAGTACAACTAAATGTCTAATGTAACATTTATACTATTTTATTACCTTTTGCCTAATATATTTTAACAATGCCACGAGACTATATGCAGCAAGATAATGTGTTATATTAATCTTAAAATTTGATAGAACATATTTATTTTAGTTGTGTTGTGTTTAATAAATTAGGGGGCGTTTGATTTGCTTAATTTTTTATTTTCAGAAAATCATATTTTCTCATTTTCTAGAAAATGATTTTCTTTCATTCTCTAGTTTTCCAGAAAACGCTATATCTTTTTCTGGAAAACAAGGCTGGAAAATACAAATCAAACACGTTTTTTAGAAAACCACATTTTCTATAGAAAATAAAAATGAAAAACAGACTTACCAAATGTCCCCTTAGATTTTTATTTTTTATTTTTAGTTTTTGTCTTGGGCAAAGAAGTATGAATAGGTGTCATTTCAAATTTCAAAGTATCTAAATGGTCAGTACCAAATTTGATGAATTAATGAATAGTTAGATATAAAAATACTAAGTTAATGAGTCATTCAAGGAAATATTTTCTTATTCATCTCAGTAGCAGTAGCAGTAGCAGTAGCAGATGGAAAATTTTCAAGAGACCCTAGGTGGCATTTGATTTGCTTCATGTTCTATTTTTAGTTTCCAAAAAATAGGGTGTTTGGTAGGTTTGTTTTCTATTTTTATTTTTTTTAGAAAATATGGTTTTCTGGAAAACATGTTTGGTTTGTATTATCCAGTCTTGTTTTCCAGAAAAAGATATAGCGTTTTCTGGAAAACTAGAGATTGAAATAAAATTATTTTTCATAAAATAAGAAAATACGATTTTTTGAAAAATAATAACAGAAAATGGAGCAAACCAAACAATTTCTTATTTTTTGAAAAATGACTCTATTTCATTATCTAGTTTTTCAAAAAATATTATATCTTTTTCTGAAAAACAAGGCTCGAAAATGTAAACCAAACATATTTTTCAGAAAATCACATTTTCTATAGAAAATAAAAATGAAAAACAAACCTATCAAACACCCCCTCTTCAAAATTAATTAAATAGGAGGCACGATGCCAATTAAAAAAATATTTAATTTATTTATTTACCTATCAGATTTTAAAAAATTAAAGTTTGTGCCAGGTGGATTGTAAGGAATAATTCATGAATTAATAAATACATTTAAAACTTTTATCAGTTTTTTAAAAAATTAAAGATTGTGCTAGGTTGATTTATTATTTTTAATAAATATTTATATTTATTTAAACTGTTTTTATTGAAAATTTCTGAAATTGCACAACGATGCTATTCACCGATGAATCAGCGGTAAGTCGGACTGCTGCTTGCCTGCTGAGACGTAACCTAATCTTTCTACCGTTACCGGCGATCGCATGCCACTTCTCCTACTTCTCTCAGGCCGCCGTCTCCCGTCCCTCTGCCTTGCGTTCAACAAGTGCTTTGAGGTGAGTTGACGTATTATGCGAATTGCAACTGTCGGTTTGTTCGAAGAGTATCGAAGTTTGGTTTTTGTGATTCTTTTGAAATACACGAAAACTTTGATGGAACACTTTCTGTGTTTCTGAAGAGATTTATGTGGATTTTTTTTTTTGACTTTCCCGTTATTTTGTTGTTGAGTTGAAACTGTATAGTTAACCGGTTTGTGGCTTTCTTCAAATCGGGCAAAACAAGATAGATCATTGTCGATGGAACCCTAACAATGCTTCATTTGGCAGGACAGATGCCTCGTACGCACTTTTCACGACGCTCCTTCTAATATTCTGGGAAAATTCCCATTGTCTAACTTTGCGCCCATGTTCGCTATATAATCGCCCATGTTCGCTATATAATCGTTGTTCTTTCTCCTCTGTTTCCGTGAGCCATTTTTGAGGAAGTAAGGGTTTTTATCTCACATTGACTTTGTTTTTCTGTTCTGTAGCTTGTTGGTTGTTTTCCTTGCGTTTCTTGGTCCTTACTGGGCCGATTTTATCCATTTGTTGCATGAGCCATTTATTGTGTAAGTTGGTTTCTTAATGTGATAAGCAAATTTTCCTCGTTTTGATTACAATGCCTCATGCGAAAACCATAAATTTTTGTTTATCTGGCAAACATTTCTATCATCATACTTAGCAAGGACGACCTACTATGTTTATTTATGTATTTTTGGATTTCCATGTTCAGGTTTCCATCCCCAGAGCTGCTGATTAATATTGATCTACACTAGAGTTTGTGATCGCATTTAGTTTTGTACCCATAGAATACATCACAATGTTTTCAAGGAGATTAAATTTTATAATACACAAACAGGGTTCTTTAGGACAAGAATATTGGTACTTGTTCGGGTTAATAAGAAGGGATTTCTCCCATTGCTGTAATGACAGATGTAACATTTATACCTATCCACTACTGAGAGATTCTCTTGTTAGACGGTTTAGCTCAGTTTCACTTCCCGACACAACTTCACTTTCATCATGGAGAAGAGAGGTCCGAATAAGCAATAGGCTTAGTCCTAGCATGTCATATACACGCTGTAGATTTTACAGTTCTGAAGGTGATGGAAATAATGCCAGTGGGGGCAAACATGTGCCTGTCAAAAGTGCCACTAGCTTTGATAAGGAAAAAGTGAGCAAGGAAGAGTCTATTTCTGATTCAAGTCGCCGTGTTGAACATGCTTGTCTTGGGGAACAAGACCAGCTTGATTGGATTAATTGTGGGAAAATGTCAATTGATAGTCAAATCAAAGAATCTCTTTTTGTAACTAAGCGACAGCGATTCAAGAATGAATTCATGAGGAGGGTTGTTCCATGGGAAAAGATCAAGGTGTCATGGGATAAGTTCCCGTATCATATTCGGTAAGGCTTTTTGAGATTCTTTTAGGTGATATCTTTTGAGCTTTAACATATTTTATTTTATCCTACCAGGGATCACACAAAAAATTTGTTGGTTGAATGTGCTGCTTCTCATCTGAGACACAAAATTTTCGCATCGTCTTATGGTCCTCGGCTGATTTCTTCAACTGGAAGGATACGGTTACAGGGTTTTCCAGGTTTTTTGATTCAGTAAAATAGCAATCCATGCACAATTTTGCTCTTTTCTCCATCAACAACAATTTGTGAATGCAGAATGTTTGAAGTCTGGTTAATGCTTCCAGGAACTGAGCTCCTGAGAGAAAGAATGGTAAGAGCTCTGGCTCGGGATTTGGAGGTCCCACTACTGGTGCTCGACAGCAATGTTCTCGCTCCATATGTAAGTGCTGCATCTATTATATATTTTCACACCATTCAATCAAGGTTTTGATGATTGATGAGAGATCCAACAACTCTTGTTTCTCATTCAGGACTTCGGTCAAGAATTAGCTTCTGAAAGGGTAACAGATGATAGTCATGTGGAATCAGGAGAAGAATGTACATCTGAGTCTGATGCTGAAGATGAAAATGCAGAAAGCAATGATGAATGGACTAGTAGTAATGAAAACGGATCAAATGAAAGTGATAGCGATGATATACCAGATTCTGTTGAGGCTTTCGAGAAGCTTGAACCACGTGGCCTTGAGGAACTCGCAAAGGTAAGTGAACCACAACAGACTGCATGCTGCCATGCAGGATTGCTGATCCTCTGAATAACTGAAGCTTATTTTCAATGAATGTTTGGATGGTAACATTTTGTAGCATTCATTTTATACTAGACTATGTAATTCCAGAATAAAAACCTTCCCAGAAGTAGAGGAAGGATTCTGTTGTGTTTGCTGCAATATTCTTTGATAACAAATCAGTTGATGCTTTAGTAAAATGCATCTATTGTCAAATACTCAAATTAGATGAAAAGAAACACAATTTAAAACTATATACCTCCTGTATAATAGAAACATTTGCTTGCCAACTTATTGATCTAAACTGTGATGGTCGTATCCCTAGACTGTATCATTGATTTTCAACAATGTCATATTCAAACATCCTTTTCCCCTCTTTTATTTTGTTCTTTTTCTTGCTAAGCTTGTGTTAGTAAGTTAATGTTTTGACCCCAATTCTATGATTCATTGAACCAAGTGGATTAAGTAAAATGGCTCAACTACATATTGAAACACTTAATATTCGTATAAAAATTTGATCCTTTGCTTAAATGACTGTTACTGCTGTCACTTTCCAACAATTTTTTGTTGGTGCTATAATCCATCTTCTCATTTGTGATTTTCCAACTTAGTATTGTTAAGATAAAGATAGACACAAAGTTTCTAAAGGGATTATCAGGATTTGGTGGACTGAAGTATGAGATTTATATAATTATTTATCTCTCATTCATAGATATTTCACATGCTTTACTGCCTAAGGAATATATATGTGACTTTAGTTTATAATTTACGAACTATCTGGCTTTACTTGATCTTGGAGTAGATAGTTCTAGGTGGTATCATCAAATTTTTATTTTAGATCTTTATTCTTTTTATTAACTGCAGAGAGTTGCTGGAGAAGTTGAGAGTGCCTCTACATCAAAAGATTCAGATGCTGCTACACCACCTGTGCAATCAAAAAGGCCACTTAGGAAAGGCAATAATCCTATCTTTGGCTATGTTTATTACTTCAAACCTTTTTGAAGTTTTTTTTATTAGATCTCTAGCTTGCATCTGTTTGTGATTTTCTTTACTGTGTGTCCATTCTTCATATCTTCTGAGTTCTGAGGCTCTAACCTGGTATAGTGGATTTTTTTCCTCTACAAAAGTTGCCTAATTATGTCATTTCTTGATATACTCTTCAACTTAAGAATGATGCAATAAGTCGTCATGGCTAATGTATGTCATGCTCTAGTCCTAAAACATGAACAAAACACAAACAATAAAAAATTCCTCAATGGTAAAGGAAAAACAGACTATTGCAGATAAAGATATGTGAAGGGACTTCTACCACTAAATTACACACAAAGGAATAGGCTTAATAAGATATTGCAAGGTAGATGCATCATAGTTCATGTATCAAGAAGAAAGATGAATTGGACAATGATCTATTTACCGATAGTTGATTCTTGTGCTTGACAACATAATTTTGCTACAATACAAACATAGATGTTTTTGATAATTAATGTCTCATTAAACATAGAAACAAATGGATAACTGAGACAACAATGCCAATAGTAGTGATATAAGTGTTATAGAACATTAGAAGAAATCAATCAATTAGGTAATAGACTTCATCAGACTCATGATTGCGACTAATCTTTGCTATTAATCACAAATCTTAAAAATTCACATTCCTTACTAGAAAGCATGAGATTTTGACAATATTGTAGAGTGCTGATGGAAATTAGTGACAAAAGTGGATGAAACTGAGTATTTTGAATTGGCCTACAAATAAAACAAGATTTGGATCAGGGTTAGAGGAAGTTGGAGTGACATGGATTTTGTTGTAGATTGCCATCGAAATTTATCACAATGACTGATGGTTGATGTGACCACAATGAACCATGACCAGTCCAATGCCATTTCCTTGATGTCATCCAATACCATGAACAACTTTGGAAGTATACATGGAAGTTACATGTATACATGGAGGTTGCATAAGACCATATGCAAATGTGGCTGAATGGTATTGTGGGAATATGCAAAGCCACATAAAAAATATAACAATCTAAAACTCTTCATTTTGGTGTTTTCGGGTTTTTGAGAATTGTAGAGATAGGATGATCAAATGGAAAATTTATTCCACTTGTCCTGAAGAGTAGCCAAATATTTTGAAATTTAGCTTACCATTCTGTATAAGTTAAAAAATTTAGGCCGCGTTTGGTACGCTTGTTTTCCATTTTCATTTTCCATAGAAAATGCGGCTTTCCAGAAAACGTGTTTGGTTTGTATTTTTCAGATTTGTTTTCCAGAAAAAGATATAGCGTTTTCTGGAAAACTGAAGAATAAAATAAAGTCATTTTCTGGAAAATGAGAAAATGCGATTTTCTAGAAAATGAAAATAGAAAATGGAGCAAACCAAACACACCCTTAGTGTTTCTAATCACTGCAAGATATTTTGCTCATGGTAGCACATCTATTCCTACAGCCTTCCATATTCTTCTACTTTGGAGCTAGAATTGTGAATGAATTTCCTTTCCATGAGAGGCAACATGAATCTCAGATGTCCTTGCTTAATGCTTATAGGAGATCATTGGGACTATTAAGTTTGGTGTTGCTTTAGATGACACCATTATATCCAACAATGCCAAAAGAGAATGCAACAAAGATAAGGAGGTGAGAAGAAGTATTAATAGCCTAAGGTTTAGTCAACCTAAAGATTAAGAAGTAATCTTACAATGAATATAACAGAATTGTGTATGGATTGGGAATAAGAAACTTGCACATAAAGGGCAATCCGATGTACAAAGCTCCTGCCAATGCGGGGATCTTGGGGAAGGGTCTATTGCATGCAACCTTATCCTGCTTTGCAAGAGATTCTTTCCAAGACTCGAACTTGTGACCAATAGGTCACACAACAACTTTACTGTTACCGTGTTACACCAAAGCTCCCCTTTAGGGATAAGAAACGTGCATATCCAAACCTTATAAATATGAGGAGAAAATGATTAGATAAAAAGTGAGATGCAAATAGAATAAACACATACAAAATGAGTGTGTATCTTCTCAAATGCTCTAGAAGTGTTTTTTTTTTTGGGTTGTTGGGGGGGGGGGCTAGAGATTGTGGGAGGATTACCTAGATGGAACCACATAAGAACTTGGACGAAATTGATAAACGAAGGGCATAATCATCTCATTAAGCGAAAACACACCTCTATGTTCTCACATAGAGTATATCAAAGAAGAAATCTTTTTAATTAAAACTAATTACTGAGGGGATTGGGTCTTTTTAAAGGCTCTAACCCAATCAAAATTGGAAATTTGAATAAAAAAATTGGATAAGAAATACACACTTAATCAGACTCAACAAATTTGAAAATAGATTAAATAATATTCCTGTCAAATTAAAATATATCAAACTTTTACCAAAATTGACTACAATTTCAAATTTAAAAGGAAAAACAATTCCTAATTTGCATCAATCTTGGTCTTCTAGTTTACAAGGAGCAATCTCATATCTGTCGCCGGGGCTCCTTTATTTGTCTTCTGAATTCAATTTTGAAATCAAATGTCAGATTAATGAAATAACAAACTATTATCCTATTGACTTTTGTCAAGTATGATTAAATAGATATCTGTTTTATAATTGCTTTGTTCAGGCTGCTATTTGTTATCTTCCTTTATATCTACCTCAAGTCAGGTAGCTTGGGATCTTGATTTCTGGAAGCATTTTTGCTAGAATTTAGTACATTGTATCTAGACTATTTACTAAACCAGGATTTATTGCTGACTTTTATTATTCCTTCAAGAATATTGGTAATCTTATCCAATTTATTTAATGGGGCTTTGGGAGTAATAGATTGTTGTGCATGACTAATCCATTTTGCTATTTTTTATTTCAGGAGATCGTGTGAAGTATGTTGGCGCTTCAGTTCAAGTTGATAGTAGGTGCTTATTAAGTTTCTTAGCCCTTTTCCCGTAGTATTGAAATATGTGTAAAATGCAATTTTTCTAGTCTTAAATGGATTGCCTTAAATAACTTGGTTGTTTTTACTTTTTAGTTTGCATTGGATTATGGTTGGACATCAATTAACTTGACATCATGGTATAAACTACTGTGCCATGCCAGTCGGCATGGGAGGAATTTTCCATTTTGCCTTCCGACCGCCAGTACAGCCTCCTGAGGTTGTGGAGGAAGCCACGACCTCGCAGCATTGCGGAGGATGCCTTGGGGTCGTGATTTCCTTTGTTTTTAAATCATTTATATTTTTTATTTAAAACATTTTTAATTTAAATTCCTTTCTCCTTTTTTTTCCTTCTTGATTTATTCTTTTCCTTCTTCATCGATAATTTTTTCCCTTCTTCACCTGTCCATAAGGGTTAACAGTTAGGAAAAAATCTTTTTACCTCTTTAACATGGTTAATTTTTTCTCTCTTTCATCTGTCCACGAAATAAACAAATAAAACGTTCCCTCTCAAAGGATGGTTAATTTTTCCCCCCTCCATCTGTCCACAAGGTAAAAAGAGAAAGATAAACCTCTTCAAGACAGAGAGAACATATTGTTAGAAAAAATTAAAAATTAAATATAATATAATTTTTAACCTTATAAAATATACTTCTATGAATTAAATTATTGTATATGTAAATTTGGTTTAATTTTAAACTAATCAAAATAAACGCAAATTAAATCCAGATTAAACCTACTTGATCCTATAGTGTTTATTTGGTGAACTTTTAGCTAACTTTGAATTGACTTTTAGCATCAAACATTTATAATATTAAAACTTGAACTCTACATTTAACCTCTAAAGTATTGCACAATAGTTTTTCGCCCCCACGGGCTGGTGTAGTTGGATCGTGCAAGGGTGCTGCTGCCAATAGGCCCAGGGGTCGATTCTCAGAGTGGCTGCGGAATGCCCCGCTGGTTGCCTCAACCCTCCTTGCATGCGCTGCTGTTGCTGGGGTTGATTCCTAGTTGGTCCGTTTTGTAATATGCTTTCTTCAAGGTTTTGATAATCTTCAAGCTTTAATTAACCTTACCTTTATCTAAGGAAACCAATTTTATATTAACTGCTCATCGGATATCTGGAAAGCATCTAGGTAACTTCGATGGAAGAGATATTAATGACAAAAAATTGTTTCTACAGGAGCCTGCACTGCTACTCCTGTATTGAGTTTGACTAAAACACACATTATTTTAGAGATATCAACTGACATATTGTTTTAAGTAGGCCAAAGAAACTAAATCTGTTTGATGTTGGAATTTGTACAATTAGGAATTTGCTGGTTGAGATTATGAATCTGAGTGAAAGAAGACACCAGCAAATAATTGGATGTTTTTTTTATAGTTTTGTTGATTTTATTTTTCATTTTGTTCTTGTGGTTTGTAACATGGGAATACAACTCTAAGTTTGACATGGTTTGAACCAAATTCCAGTAGCACTTATTGTTAAATTCTGCAATGCATACTGAAAGTTCATATATGCATCCATAAATAGGGCAAAAGTACTAGTTTTATGAATGAATGGTTTTAATAGCCCTTTTTAATTTTTTCCTCTTTATATTTGGTCCCTATGTTCCTTGGCATCTCTTTCCTCAATTACTCGTAATTGCTGTTTACCCAATTTTTCTTTATTAACATTTTCACATTGTTTAGATAATTGTTTTTGTGCCGTTCCAGTAGAGTTTTTATAGTTGACATCTGGATGTAAAATTTTTGATTCTATTTTTGACCATTGTGATCTTGTGAAAGAATGCCAGTCTGACTACTGCATTCATTGCTTAAAACGTGGACAAAGATGATGACAATTGTAATGCCAACAGTATGAACAATATATGTTGTTTGAGGTGCTAATTCATTTTCTTCTCCCATTTGATGCTATAATTATCACAATTGTCTTTGTCTCTATTAGTAATTGAACGTAGAAAATGTTACATGCATCTTTAACATCTTCATGCAAAACCTGCGGAGATGAAGTTTATTTATTTCCAGGAACAGGTATGGAAAATCCCCTCCTTTGGTACTGCATCAATACTAAAGGGTCTCAGGAAATTGCCTTATAGAATGTAAATAGCATTCCTATGTGTTAAAAATAAAGAAGGGAAAGTGCTACTATTTTAGAGAGGACAGTATTTAATTGTCTACATGTTTGAAATGAAATCACTTCTTCATAATTGTCTTTTTTTGGCTGTCTTGTTTGTTCCTGCAAATTGAGTTTGAAAATTTCACATGCTTTTAGAAGGTCAACTACATCTTTCTAGAGAGTATTGCTTAATGCAAGAGTATGTTTTTCTTTGGAGATATAGAAAGAACTAGTTATATGGATAGGTCCTTATAACTAAATACATTCAAATTCGTATTTTCCAGGAGCAAACTCAGATCATTTAACCTCGTTTATTTCCAAAATCATATTGTTTTCTTCCAACCTTTTAAATATTCATCCCACCTCAACGAGCTGCATCTTTCTAAGATTCTAATCCTAGCAATATATTTGGTCACAGCATGTTACTGGGGAATGTACCAACTTCTCATGGCTCAACAAATGCCTTTACTTAGTGGCAGGACAGTGGGCAAGTCTTTCCCATATAGCTTAGGTTAACTACTGGACTTAGTCTAGGTGAACCTTGTAATAGTCATATTTATACAACTATGCAACTACGGCTGCCTCCTTGTAGTTTTCCATGAATTGTTAATGGTAGAATGCTAAATATCTTCTATTATCCTTGTCCTCAATTAAACCATCAATTCTTCTTGGTCATTCCTTATTCTTTTGCTGTCAAATAGTTTCCATAATTTATCATAGGTTCATCATTTAAAAATAGGATTTGAAATGAAGTGCGGACCAGTAAAATGCAGTGGCACTTTTGAAGTCGTATATGATCATTATATGCCCCATAGGCTAAGAACTATCAAGGAAAAAAATCTGGAAGTCACTTTTATATTTCTCTGTTCTTCATGGTTTAGAGTATTGAGCTGTTAGGAAATAACTCATACAAAAATTTAATATATCAAAGATGTGAATGCTAAGAAGAACATGTATGGTTACTAGAAAAATAATAAATAAAAAAATAGTATCTCAAAGCAAATTATGTACAGCTCGATATTACTTCTACGAGTGATGCTACCTTGCATAGAGATGAAGGGAGAGATTGGATCCATGTCGCTGATCCTAAATACTTGTAATAGACACAACTTGATGATGATCATAATAGTGAGAAATTAGTTTTTTGGAAGCCTTTGATGCTTGAATTTGACAATTGCCTCTCTCGGACCCGTGCCATTATGACACAAGGAAAAGTAGAAAATACTAGTTGGACAAACCAAACTTGTTAATGAGCAAAGAAAGAATCTGAGGATTGGAGGGGAAGAAACGAGGAAGTAGAAAAAGCAGAGGAAGAAGAAAAGAGGAACAGGTGAACGAGATGCCTTGCTAGTTACCTTGATTGCTGAGACTTACGAGTTACCTCTGTGGCATCTCAGTGGAAGAAGGGATAAGAGAAGTAGTGCACCTGGTTGTAGATGTTGCTGAGTCATGTAGGAGGATTTGGATAGCCAGAGGCATGGTTGGCTAGAATGTGTTAGGATCTGAATAGTTGTTCACAGTGGTGGCGAGGGCTGGAACATTGCAGGACGATTTGGATCAGAGTTCAAAAAAGGTGAGGGAGTTTGGAATCAATCCCTTTTTGGAGAAGTAGATGGCCTAATGATAAATTAGAAGAGTTTTGGGCCTCCAGCATTAAAGAATGTGCCTCCCTGTGTTCTAAATTTGGACTCTTTTCAGCAGAACCACCCCTTCATTCTCACTCTGAGAAAATCACTTGTCCGAGGATTCATATCCGTGTTGGATACACCTAAATTTGAGTGGCGTAGTTGGAAACTAATATATTTTACTTGTAAGCGCTCAACCCAATCATGGTATATTTCTTTTTCTTCCTCATTCTAAACATTGCATTAGCAATGTCTCATAGACAACCAACACGAATTAGGAAAATAGTGTTCACTATACATGATATGATCTTATATCAGATAGTGCTTGAACGACTGATAGTTTTGTTTGTTTACCACTGCATATAGTATGTCTTGAATCATTGGCAATATTTCATTGGGTTTTGTGGTAACTGCACCACTTTTTGATGCTTATGAGGTTCTTATATATATAGGCTCCTTTGGAATGGACTCCACATTGACTGTAGATTCCTGAAAGACATACTTAGACATAGGATTCTTGTCCTTGTTTGGAATGCTCCATATTGATCTGGGGATCCCCTAAAACAATGGATACTAGCTTTTGGCAGTAAAATCTCAAAATTTTCTTCTTCTGTTCTTAAAAGTTACCAATGTGGTACCTAAGTATGGATGAAGACAAGGTTGGGAACTGTCTTAAGTTCTGACAAATAATATATTGTTAAGAATCTTACAAGCATGATTCTTAGCAGTATTTAATGGCAGGATGATCAATACAGTCGAACCATTAATGGATTGTTTGTTTGTTATGTTTTACTCCTTTTTTTTTTAATTTCTATCACTATTATTATTATTATTATTTTTGTAACACTTAACTGTTTCTACCTATAAAAAATTCTGATTTTAAGTTGCAGGGTATTAATTGTTTTCTTAGGCCCAGTGTTAATACTGGTCTTCTTTGTGAGTTAAGGCACAAATACTTTAACTGAAAGTCCTCACTTACCTTTAACAATGTATTAGGTAAGTGCCTTATGTCCATCTCATTCTGGCATGTAGTGTGACGACTTGTTGCTTTTGACATGTTAAAAGTGATTGATAGATTCTATAGTCAAATTATTGAATCGATTAAAGAGTTGAGGGTGTGACTGGATTAAATGAAATTGACATGGTATTTACTTCTCTAGAAATTGGAGGAAATAAAATCAAAGTAGACAAGCATCTTATTTTCTTTCTAGAGGGAAAAATGTCAAAAGAAAGGAAAGGAAATTTGGTCTAGTTTTCTACTGGAAGTTTTCTTCTGAAAAGTGGGTGAAAACAAATGGAGCAACTTAATGGTCATCTTTGTTACTCTAAAGATGCATGTCTTCTGTTTCCACATCTAGAGCTTGCCCTTGATCTCACCATCAACCACATAGCATAGAGTCGCTGTGTTACAGTTTTCACTGATGCTGCATAGTTCGGAATGATATGGTAGAGCTCATTCTATGTTGCACTACTCACATGGCCCTACATATCTAGCCACAACTAACAAAGCTCTTGTGAGGGAGCTCGCCACAGTGGCACTTATGCTAATGTTGCATAGTTGGCCACAACTAGAAAGGGTTGCAACAATCAAAGAGCTTGCGATGGAATGGAGAATTGACGTGGTGTGGGAGGAAGGATTTAAAGTCGAAAATGATTGATTAGGTAGGACATCAAGGTATTCTAGTAAACTTATTTTCAAAGGTCTAAAATTTTGTAATGGACCCAGCAATGCAATCAAGATTCACAATTTTCAGAGATGACTGTTGGTTGGACCACCTTTTGCAGTATGCTGTCTTTACTACACAGTATAGGTCATTTGTCTTTTTTATTTGGCATCTTTTGTTATTTCTATTTTTGGATACAAGTGATATGGTAAGCAAGGTACTGCAGACACCATTTTTTTATATACATTCCTTTTATCTTTCTATCGTCCAATGTAAGTAAACAACACCTGAAACTTCTCTGTCATTCCTCCATTCCCTTGCAGCTTATTTTGTATGCTCATGCAAATTGTAAACCTAAAGATTTATATTATGACAGGCTATTGTTGAACTCCATTTCTTAATGTTTTCATCTTTAGAAGATCTTACTTGATCTGAGATTCCTCATTTTTGTGTCTGAACATGTGCATTTACTTGGACCTTTTTCTTTTTGGTTTGTACATTGTGATTCATGCTGTTTGTTTATTCATTGGGCGATTATTAAACAAGCTATATTAATGTACATTTGTGATTTAATTTTTATCTTAAGAATTTGACATATATGTTAATATGAACAATGGGGTAAATCAATGCATAATTGTCAATGCAGATGGAGTAGCAACTATTAGCAAATGAATTGAGTATAAATTTGTTGCTGTTTACTAAAAATTTGAGGTGATATAATTTTTTGTAGTGCTTTTATTTTTAAGTGAGGCTATGTTATTCATCCAGCAAAATTGGATAAATGGTTTTCTTTATTTAAAAGCAGCATCTTGACATTCAAGTAGTAAATGCCTATTAGGATCGATTCTTTGGTTTATTCTATATTCGACAATTTTGTATCCTGCAATTTGATTTTAGGTTTGATATTTGTCTTTTGACATTTGATTTTTTTTGTACATTAGGATTTTAGTTTAGGTCTCCAAGATTTCAACTTTTACCACTTCATTTTGCAGGTTTCTATCCACTGGAAAACGTGGAGAAGTGTATGAGATCAATGGCGGCCAGGTGACTGTTATTTTTGACAATGCTGAAAGCAAAGTGGAGGAACTAAATGTTTATGCTGCTAAGGAACAAGATGCAAAACCATCTATTTATTACATCAACAGTATGTTTTATTCCACTTCAACGTAAAGTCTGCTTAGTGATGATTATCAATTGTTCTTGCATTGTGTATATGCTTGCATCTTTTTGATGTTTTTTCAAAATTTCATCCATTAATTGGGCCAAAATACTAGAATGATTTAGAGATAAAATATCCAAATTCCACTTCATATTTCCCATTTTCCTAACTGAAGATGTGACCGTACAGGGCTGTGAAGACCAAGGTTGTCGGGATTAGGTTCCTTCCTAATGGGAGAAATAGGTCTATAGGAAGGAATGTAGGATTTAAGATCCATAGGCTTGGAATGTAAGGTTCTACAAATTAATTTTAATATCTTATTATTATATTTTCAATTTATAATAATATATGTATTAACTTTCAATGTAAAGTATTACTATGGACATTTTGAACTACATTCCAATATCATAAAGCATAAATATCATGAAGCGTTAATTAAATTATTCATTTAATAAAAGTGTTACATTTGTACATAGCAAGTAACAACTTCTATAAATGAACAAAAATGATAATTAGGAGTTAAATGGAATCTCAATAATTGAAAACTTTCTCAAATGATAGCACTAAAAAATTATTTACTACAATAAATAACAATCTTTAAAATGGTTAATTGAATGTAAATATAGACAAGGTCGTTGAAGCTTGAGATTCTAGTAGAAATTGTAAGCTGATATGGGACGGATTGCAGGTCTTTGTGGCCCTAACCTGAGTTAGGTCCTACTTGGATCTGGATTGTTTAGGCCATGTTTGGTTGTAGGATCGTAAGATCCTAAATCTTACTGCCATGGTCAGAACTGAAAATTTCTTATACCTTATCCCAACTAGTTGTGATTTTATTGTTATTTTCTACTTAAGTATTCATTTGTCTCTCCCAGTTGACATGTCCTGTTCTTGAACCTATTCTCAGATTAAGCATTACTATTTTTTCTTTTGCATTTGAATCTTGTCAATTATTGGCCACAAACTTGATCTTGCTCTTAAAGCACAGCTCTTCTTTGTTCATATGATGATTTCTTGAACTTTGTTCTTTTTGCTTTTTGCCCAAAGGAACTTATAAATGTCTATTTTACTAATGTGATTTTCCTTATGCACAAAAGCAACTCAAATGTTCTCCAAAGATGGGCAATGACTCTTTAACCATTTAGCAGTTTGAGTCACTTCATATTCTCTCAAAATCTTTGTAGTTTTGACTTCTATTCTCATGTATCTTGTCATCCTCCGTTGAGCTTCACGTTTTAAAGTAATGGTAACTATACCAATTCATGCTAAAGCTTTGCACTGGTTAGCCTATATTACCAACACATGCTAGGATCTGCACTGGTTACTCCAAGCTGACAGAGTTACACTGCTCCCAACCATATAGTTCAACCTCACAATGTGCAATAACCTGCAATAGTTACAAATTAAAATAGTTTGAGCCTGTGAGTGGTTACACTCGAAGGAAATAATGCACAATGAACAATCAAAAAATTTGTTGGGATGCCTATTTTTGAGTGTTGATGTCCTGTATGGGAGATGTAGCAAATTATAAATATCGGTCTGACAGTGAACCTGTCATGATTGGATTGGTATACTGCCACTTGTGGTTGAACCATTCTAAATTTAATACCACCTAGCCCTCTATTTGCCAATATGAACTGTCCTCTTCAGTCAAACCTCACAACTCATTGTCCTTTAGAATTAGAATTGATTTGTTTGAGGATAATTAATTACGATCAAATGAAATAAGGACCAATAGAGCAGTTAATTCAAACAATGTGTTTCAGTAGATTATTATATATTTTTTTACATATTTGTTATTGTTGAGATGGGGAAATTAGTTTCATATTACCCCTTAGGTAGTCCCCTCTACCGTATGAAGTAGTTTGATTGTGATTTTAAATTTACATACATATTTTCTACTAGGTTCCTACACTTTGCACAGAAAGGCCATGTTCCTTGCAAAGAAATGCAACAGATAGGGAAAGGAAAAGAGAGGTAAAATTTATAAGAAAAAAATTGAAAAATATATTTTGTGTAACTCTTCCCTTATGCTCTATTTACTTCGAGGGGTGGATTGAAGAAGAAAGGAATTCAAGTTTGAAAAAGATCTTTAGGGAAAAGGAAAGGAAAAGAAGAAGGAAAGGGAGGGCAAGAAGAAAAGAAAAAACACAAATTCACGGAACCTCATGGCCGCGAGGGAAGCCCGCGGCCTTGTAGTTGCCTGAGTCCACCAGTGGCTCCACTGTGAGGCCCTGCGGCCTAGGAGCTGAGGGAGTCTCACAACTGCTTGCGACTCCTCGTCCACCCACGATGCTCTTGGTCACATGGACACAAACAAGGCTTCGCACCTTCGCGACCGAGCAAGACCTCTCGCAGCTTTGTGGTCAGATTCGCAGCTTTGAGCAGGGCCTCCCTCAATCGAAAGCTATCTCTCTTGAGGCCACGAGCAACCTCCAACAAGTGGGGGAGATTCAAGACGAATTGAATGAAATTTTGTTCTATTCGATTTGGGTGGACGAAAAAATACTCAAAAAATGATCCACGGACGAATTTATTAATTTGTCCATCCATTATTTTACAATAAGGAGTTAGGAGAAAAGGATATGTAAATTTGTCCGACTATTATTTTATAATGGGTAAACAGAAGATAGGATATGTAATACATCCTTTTTTTAAGTAGGCACCACTAAATAAATAGGGAGTTAGAGGGAAGGAGAGAAGCTTAAATTTAAACAACTAAAAATAAAAAAAAATCCACAATAATTTTATGAAGCGATTTTGAATTTCGTAAGATGGGATTTTAGATTAATTGCATGTGAAAATGAGTTTTCTCCTCTAAACTCAACAAAATCAATAGTGGAAAAGTGTAAAACTAGGAAAGGCTCCACAGGAATGGAGGGAAAATGTTGATGGGAAATCAAGATTCCTGACCTTATAGGAAGCACACCTTAATATTTTCTTGAAAATGGTTTAGAGATATTGAAAAGGCTAAGCTTGTTATACCAACTGTAGGACCATGCTGGGATTGACTTAGTTAATGGATCTACCAATTTAACTTTGAAGCTTATTAATAAAGTGATTACTCCTTGATTCACCTCCTTTTCTTGACAAAATGACAATCATATGTATATGTTTAGTCTCTCATGGATACTATGTTTGAATATTTATGGCAATATGCATAATAATTTGATTATCGCTGAATAATTTCATTGGCTTGGTTGGAGCATGTCTAAACTCAATTATCAATTGCTTGAAGCAAATTATGCTTGCATGGAACAAGAGCCATTAACCATAAGGTTTGAAATACCAAACCATGCTGTTCGAAACGGGCGGTATTTACCGTTCCCACGCAGGACTAGCACTGACACTGCGACCGCGAGGTCGTGGATGGTGTCACTACCATGTGCCGACCTCCACAGGGTTACGGTAGCCACAATTTTTTTGATTTTTTTTTATTTTTTAAATGTGTATTTATTATTATAAATAAATTGATAATTATCTTAATAATAATTATAATTTTTATTAATAAAGTTTAAATAATTTAAAAACTAATAAAATATTTTATAAATTAATTAATTTTTTAAATATATATTAAAATTTTAATGTAAATTCATATAAACTATTTTTTTTCAAAATATAATTCTTAAACATTTCAAATAAAGTTTAAAAAATAAAAAATTTACAAATACATTCAAAAAATAATTTAAGACCTTTAAATAATTTTATAATTATTTTTAAGTCTTTCAAATGGTTTTATAATTTTTGATTTAATTTTAAATTTTGAGAATTAGCTCCGCTTGTGACGACCCAGTCATGGCTCGTTCCAAGCTCGGATAAAGGAGGAGAGTTGCGTTCGGTTGCCAGCCAGCGTAAAAAACTGTAGCAAATACTCAATGAATTGATCTATTCAACGTTGCAGGGTCCCTAGAAGGAACTATTATGCTAATGCTAGGATGTTCCCTAGAAGGAACACGTTGCAGGGTCCGATTGTAACGTCTCGGCAAGGACTGCTATATCTCCAGAACTCGGGTGTAGTGCTAAATATGCAAGGGTTCGCGTTGCAGTGTCCGATTGTAACGTCTCGGCAAGGACTGTTATATCTCCATGAGAACTTAAGTGTATTGTTAAATAGGCAAGAGTTCTCATACCATAGGTAGAATAAAAATAAACATTATAAGAAAAGTAATAGTTTGAGATTCGGAACATGAAATATAAGAATTTTCACTGGTAAAACAATGGAGATAGTAGATACGATGATTAGGAGAAAAATTAGTATTTTGTGTGTGCAAAAGATAAAATAGGTAGGCGAGAAGACAAAAAAAATAGAAAACTCGGGTAAGTTATGGTACACAGGACAGAGTAAAATAAGAAATGGAATGGATATTTTTGTAGATAATTTTTTAAAAGATGAAGTTGTTAGAATAGTTAGAAAGGGGGGGGGATAGAATTATAGCTCTCAAGATAGTAGTGGCGAAAGAAGTTGTGAACATAATTAACATATATGCACCTCAAGTAGGATTAGATGAAGAAACCAAATCAAGATTTTGGGGCGATTTAGATAGGTATTACAAAACATTCCGTCAAATGAAATGATTTTAATAAGAAGCGATCTAAATGACCATGTCGGAGTAAAAAATGAGGAATATGAGAGGGTATATCGGGGTTATGGGTTCGAAACAAGAAATGAAGAAGGAAAAATTATATTGGATTTTGCGATGGCATATGACCTTATACTAGCTAATACATTTTTTAAGAAAAAAGAACGCTTGATCACATTCACAATTGGGAATAATAAATCACAAATTGATTTTTTTATGGTTAGGAAGAGAGATAGGAAGATTTGTAAAGATTGTAAGGTCATCCCTGGAGAAAGCTTAACTATCCCACATAGATTAGTAGTGCTGAATATACGCCTTAATCATAATATCAATAAGGAAAAATATCCACGACTCTTAGAATTAAGTAGTGAAAGTTAAAGGATGGGAAGCAAAACATATTTAAGGAGAAGGTAGGAATACAAGTATTAGATGAAATATACAATGACTCTAATACGACATGGGATAAGATGATATCAAAGTTGAAAATAGTAGCTAAGGGTGTACTTGGTGAGTCAAAGGGGCATGCACCACCAAGGAATCTTGGTGGTGAAATGAGAAAGTACATGGGAAAGTGAAGGAAAAACGAATAGCCTATAAAGAATTATATATTTGTAAGAACGAGAAAAACTTGAAAAAATATACAATAGCCAAGAAAGAAGTTAAGGAAGCAGTGAATGAAGAAAAAAATAAAACTTTTGAACGATTATATCAAAACTTAGATACAAAAGAAGGAGGAAGAGACATTTATAAAATAGCTAAAGCGAGAGAGAGGAAAACAAGAGACCTTAGCCAAATAAGATGTATTAAAGATGAATGCAATAGAGTACTAGTAAATGATAGCGAAATAAAACAGCGGTGGAGGATTTATTTTTATCAACTTTTTAACGAAGGTTTAGAAGACTAACATAACTTAGACAATTTAAGTAGTTCAAATGAATATAAAAATTTTAATTTTTATTGTGGAATTGAAACTTCATAACTAGAACAAGCTTTGAAAGGGATGTAAAATAGAAAAATCGTGGGACCAAATGATATCCCAATAGAGGTATGTAAGTGCTTAGGGAAATAAGGTATTGAATGACTTACAAAATTATTTAATATGATATTGATAACAAAAAAATGCCTAATTAATGGAAGGTAAGTACTCTAGTTCCCTTATATAAGAACAAAGGAGACGTACAAAATTGTACAAACTATAGGGGTATTAAACTAATGAGTCATACCATGAAACTTTGGGAAAGAGTAATAAAAAAAAAAGATTAAGGAAGGAGACCACGGTGACTGAAAAAATTTGGATTCATGTCTGGAAGGTCGACAATAGAAGCTATACATCTTCTTAGACAACTAATTGAAAAGTATCAGGAGCAAAAGAATGATCTAGACATGGTATTCATTGATTTAGAAAATGCTTATGATAGGGTCTTAAGAGAAATTATATGGAGAATTCTAGAAATGAGAAGCGTTAGCATAACTTATATTAAACTAATTAAGGACATGTACAAAGATGTAACGACCAGAGTGAAGACTTTAGGCGGATTAATTGAAGTATTTCAACAAGGATAGAGTTGCATCAATGATCAACTCTAAGTCCATATCTTTTTACATTAATCATAGACGAACTCACTGGACACATTCAAGATATAGTACTATGGTGCTTGTTATTTGCAGATGATATTATTTTGATAGACAAGACACGTGAAGGAGTAAATGCGAAGCTAGAATCTTGGTGGGAAACACTAGAAGTGAAAGGTTTTAGACTTAGTAGAGTAAAGATAGAATATATGAAATTTAAGTTTAGCAATATTAGACGTAATGAGACTTGTTAAGATAGGAGATGATGAGTTGTCTAAAACTGAGAGCTTTAAGTATTTAGGATCATTTTTGCAAAGTGATGGAGGGATTGAGAGAGATGTTTTATATAGAATACAAGCAGGATGGTTGAAATAGAGGTTAGCGTCAGGTGTTTTATGTGATCGTAAAGTACCTCTAAAATTTAAAGGGAAGTTCTACAAAACGACAATTAAACTTGTTATGTTATATGGTACTGAATGTTGGGCTGTGACTCGGGCATATGAGCAAAAGATGAAAGTTGTAGAGATGAGGATGTTAAGGTGGATGTGTGGACATACAAGGATAGACAGAATAAGGAATGAGAGTGTTAAAGAAAAAGTCGCAGTTGCATCTATTGAGGAAAAACTTCGAGAGACATGTTTAAGATAGTATGGATATGTACTTAGACGATCAATAAATGTCCTTGTTAGGCGATGTGAAACTATGATAAATACACACATTAAAGGAGGGAGAGGAATGCCAAAAAAGACTTGGTTAACAATAATAAAACAAGATAAATTTTATTTAAATATAAATGATGAAATAATAGGGGATAGAGTCTAATGGCGTAGAAAGATTCATATAGCCAACCCCACCCAGTGTGATAAGGCTTGGTTGTTGTTATTGTTTGAATTTTGAGAATTACTTATTTTTTAAGATAATTTTTATAAAAAAATTTAATAGGCATTATCTTATGAAAAAATATTGAAATCTGAATTGAGCATCTCAAAATATAATATCAATAGTGAGCATATTTAATAATCAAATATTAATAAAATTAATATATGCTTATATTTAAAATTTTTAAAAAAATATTGAAACTGTATGAGCACGATAGAGTACCGAAACCGTATTGTTTCAGTGCTGGACTGAAACTCAAGAACAGATTGAAATTTTAAACCATGCATTAACTTATATTCTTCTGCATTTGCAATTGAGCTGGACACTATTTTGCCTCGTCTTTTCCTGGATTATTCATGTAGATCCCCTATCCATGGGAGAATCTGTCCAATCATGATCTGTATACCATATAATCTATATTCTGAAATGGCTACAATCTTGATATATAAAAGCTTTCAACCGAGCACTTTTCATATATCATAGGATTCTCAAATCTACCTCCTAGGGATCATGACATGAAGTTGTAAAAGTTAACTAATCGCACTCATAGAATATTCAATGTCATGTTCGATGTGATAATGAGATACTTTAACTCTCCAACTAGCCTTTGATAGTTCAATGTGTTAAATAATAACTTTTCCTTGTCTTGGTATCAATGTGATGTTAGAATCCATCTAAGCATCAAGTGCCTTAGCTTCCTGTATACTGACTTCCTTAAGCATGCCAAATACTTGTCTGCTGTGAGATTAATATCTCCCCTTGAGTGAGCAACTAGTGTGTACGAAAGTTTTGAAGTGCTGATGAGGCTGTGCTTTTAGCTTTATGATTCTTGCATGGTGACTGAGCAATAATGATATTATCCACATAAACAATAAAGAGGAGTATGGTAAAATATCTAGTGACCTGAAACTCTTATGCTCCGGATTGATAAACTGTGAAGCTGAATTGACTAAACATCATGCTAGGCAGTTGCTTCCTCCCATTTCCTCCCATAAAGAGACTTTTCAGTTTTCACATATGACTATGCTTGAACAATATATCCAGGACCAGGATATTGCTATATGTATACCTTTCTTTTAAGACCCCATAAAGGAAATCATTCTTGATATTTACTTGGTGAGGTGGCCATCAGAATATGGCTAGTGTCATCAGAATGCAACATTGTCATCTGAACAACATTAGCATGTCGCCGTCTCTAATTAGAAAGATCTTTTGTGACAGTTGTAGGGTTTTATTGTGAATCCAAAGTAGAAAGGCAGGAAGAAAAGTTAATTGACAAAGAAAGACAAGGGGTATATTGAGAAAGATGATGTGGAGTAGCAAGGTTTAATATATCATATTATCATTGAATGCCGGAGTTTTAGCACCGGACATAACAGTACGATCATTCAGCATGCTTCGATACACTACATGGTGTGCCAATATGGGTTTATGAATTTTAATCCTTAGTTAATCCTTTTGTCTTAGCTTGTATACCACCAAGGTGATCCACCAAAGCTTATTTAAGTGCTATTCAGATATCAAGAGTCCTGAGTTAGAGAATAAGATTGCTGAGACAAACTAATTTGGAATTTTTTTGTTTAACAAGTTGCATATCAGGGCTGGCAAAGCATTGCCATGTAACTCGTGGCATTTCCAAATACATTTTGCATTATGCAGATTGCTCCTTAGGTTGCATGCCATTAATACTTAATGCACCTTAGTATCAACCAAGTAAAGCATCCCTTTTTTCTGTTCCTTTTCAGTTCAGGATCTTGTGCATGACCTTGATGCTCAGGCAGAAGACTGGTACATAGCTATGGAGTCACTTTGTGAGGTGTGTTATTGTTGGTTAAAACATTTTAGTTAATCTGTCTTCATTGTGTCTGTTCACAGCACATGCATGTCTTTTTGGATGTCATGGTTTAATTTTGATTAATTGGATTAAATTTATGGCTCATGGTCCCATTGTGGCCACTATATGCTCAATAAATTATTTTACCAGCTATTAACATCTTGTGATGGACTATATTTGTTTGCAGATTTTGCCATCTCTACAACCAATTATTGTTTACTTTCCAGACTGTTCCCAGTGGTTGTCACGGGCAGTTCCTAAGTCTAACCAAAAAGAGTTTATCAAGAAGGTGGAAGAAATGCTTCAAGTAATCCCAGGTCCTGTTGTTTTCATCTGTGGTCAAAACATAATGGAATCAGGGTCTAAGGAGAAGGAAAAGCTGGTATATTCACTGAGTTGTGCACATTAAGAGAGCATTTTCTTCTGCAATTTATTATAATGATTATGTCTTTGGTTATTGTGAATATTGATATGCTTAGTAACTTCTGCAGACAATGTTGCTTCCTGGTCTTCATCACATTGCTCAGCTGGTAATTGTTCGACTTTTACTTGCTTACATTGTTTATGTTTGAAGTTAAAACTTTCTTATGCAAGTAGGGACATTGTTGAAGTCTAACTTATAGGCAGGTTTGGCAATTATGTATGTTAATTACCCCAATCTCACTGAGTATGTTAATTACCCCAATCTCACTGAGTTTGTTAGTCACTTGTAAAGCTTGTTGATTATTGTTGCCCATGTCATCATAGAATGTATTACAGTTCACTAATTTTAAAATTAGCATAACTGCAAAAGTAGCTCTATAAATAATTTGTTAGAATTTCAGACATGCCAAAAGTGGAGCCGCAAGATTTTTCTTAGAGAATCCCACATCAGTTAGGTTAAAGTGTCAAGGACAAATGCAATAATATATTAGTTTTTGATTTCCAACAATCAAGTTTTTCTTCAAATTAGTGTAGTTTTATACACTAAAGATGTAATTCTACTTAGGCTTTCAAGTCTTGCGCAGTTTAGGTTGGCATTTGTGAAATTTTGGTTTCATTGGTCAACTGAAATTAGTACTTCACTGGAATGGCCTTCTTGGACTGTGTCACCCATGCCAACGTGGTACTGACAGAGCTGAGATGATAAGGTGTGGTGTTGATACAATTTGGTGCTTGACAAAATTATGAGATGGAAAAAGAGAGGGAGAAAGCATATTCGAGAGGAATCCGAGGAATGTGGTCAGAGTCTGAAAACAGCAAGTATTTGTTGTTAGAGGGAAGACTTTTATCTAGAAGTAGCTCCATTGCTAAAAAAGATAGGTGGATAGTAATCAATTCCATGGTTAAATGGTAAATATGCCTCACCAATTAGTATACATAATATGTTATTTAATTGCATACATGCTATAATACGCTTATGTTTGTCTACTTGGAAGAAAGGAAAGGGGAAGAAGGGGCAGGAAAGGAGTGCAAGGCGGAGGGGAAGAGGAGAGGAAGGAAGGGGTACTAAATATGTTTATTTGGAAGGAAAAAATATGAAGGTATTAGTATGAGTTTTTGGCTCCATTGTATACTTGGATAGGAAAGGAAAGAAAGGACAAAAGCTCATTTGCCCGTGTTTGATTGTTGTGATGTTTTTATCTCTATCGAAACGGTATTGTTCCAATCGAAGTTCTAAACTCCGATAAGGCTTGAGGTTTTGAAGCGTGATATGTTTGTTCTTTGTGCAAGAATCAATATTTTTTTGGCGATTGTTGTCTCAGACCATTATCCTTTGTACTGATATTTGACATTATTGTTAAAATTTCCAAATGTATTTTGAAAAATCAATATTTTAGAAGTAACTGGAAGAACATATGATCTCTATATTAATAATTATTTTATATAACACATCTAGATATTGTAAGAAATTCAAAATTAAATTTAATTGTATATACAACGTTAAAAATGCAGAAATATTTTAAAATACTCAACGTGTTAACATGAATAAATCAGAAGTATGTGACAGGGTTAATTACTAGCGTTGATCACAGAGTATCAGTATATATGAATACATAAATACCATATTGAATGGTTTTTTTGTAATGAGAAATAAAATATGATTCAAAGAATGCATTTAAGCAATTGTGCAAATATTGATTTTCATTTTCTTTTATATCACCTCATGATGGTCTTAGTAGTTTGCATTGATTTGGAGTCAAATGATATTAGCAATTGTGTTGAAATAAATTTAATGAGAATGGTACTATGAAGATTTAGAAAATGTAAATAAGGAAAATATTTATGATCTATTTTTTAATATGTTTATCATGTTGCCTTTCTCTTTTAATGCCTTTTGTATTTAAATTACTTTTTAGCTGACTCCAATATTTGTAATCCTTCTTGCCTGTTGGTGGTTCAGGTTCATAATTGTTTGCTGCATTGTGATACCTAGTGGTTTTAATTTGCAATCTGTGATTTAATATGATCCTACAATTGACAACATGGAGACAATTGCGACTATGCTATAGTTATTCTTTTAGTTGAATATTTGCTCAATTAAAAGATGTCTCATGCACTTGGTAAATACAATTTGTTTGGTTATTCCTAACAATTCTGATGGACTATTCTTCTTGCAGCCTCTTCCATTGAAGTGGGTATCTGAGGGATTGGGAGTCAGCAAATCATTGAATGAAAAAGACATATACAAACTATTTACTAATACTCTGTGCATCCATCCACCTGAGGTTTGTAGCTTTTTGTTATGCTTATGCTGTGTCTTTTATTTCACAAAACAATACACTATCCATGCTAGTATTTCTAAGAAAATATTTAGCTGATGAGATATGTAGTGTATATTTAAAATAGTTAAAGTCCAGCTAATTATGTTTTACATGAGAATCCATACCTATAATTGTATGATTGCTGTTAATTATTCTGATTGCCTGTAATAATTTTGATATAAGATAGAGGATGATCTGTGCGCTAATGCAATACAAGCCAATGCAATTTTATGTGATTAAATAATAGCAGACCCATGTTAATTTTAATTGTATGGTAGCTGCATTGATCTTATCTTATCTCTCCATTTCTGTGATGGAGAATTTCCTTATTTGGGCAATGATTGAAAATTGAAAGGGATGCTGGTTGTGTGTACATTTTGCTTCCATTTAGAGACATCTGATGGGATACCACATTGGTGATAAAATTGACGCTATGTATATGACATCATGGCTAGATGTATAAGCACGCCTCAACCATTTGTCTTGCAGAAATATGATTCAGTATTTTGCTCGCAGGAAGATGAACAACTTAAAATATTTAACAAACAGATTGAAGAGGACCGGAGAATTATTATATCAAGGAACAATCTTATTGAACTGCATAAGGTTGTACTTACTTTTAGTTTTTCTGATTAATTTGATATATCCTAAATTTATGAGTGATCACTTGTCATTGTAATGTCATGATTGTCGATGAATTTTTTTATTCTATAGGTGCTAGGAGAGCATGAATTGTCATGCGCAGATCTTTTGCATGTAAAGACTGATGGCGTGTTCTTAACAAAGCAGAGTAAGACTGAACATGTCTAGGAAATGTTGTGTTTTTCTATCATCCTTATGATTGATTTATTTATGATTTAATAATATGAGTGTGTCTTGTGATGCTTTTAAACAATGCCAGAACAACCAAACTATTATTATTGGTACTTTGTCTCTACAAATAATACTCCTGCTATTCATTATCCCTATCTACTTGATCATCGATGTAGTAAGTTTATGTTTATGTTATAACTTAAATCCTTTTATGGATATGAATTTTGACCACAATTTGTATGTGTGTAACAGGGTTATTTCTCTAATCAGTCTTCCCTTGATGCTTGTAGTCGTCATCTACTCCCCCTATATCGTGTCAAATACGGACATTTGAACATTGACACTATGAACACTCAAGGCCTTTTGTTGATCATGTATAAAAAATTTTAGAATGGAATTATAAACGGACTTCAGCCATTGTCCGTGTATACGTATTCCCACATCCTTATTAAACACTTGTACTTGAGTCTGAGTAACATAGGCTCCCACTATCTATATATGATATGTCATTTATCATTTTTATGCACAACCTTCTTAGTTGTATATTTACAACTAGGCCTCATTTATGGTTTAAAAAATTTCATGTTATTTTGTTTGTAATGAACAAAATTTATCATTTCACCCGATTGAAATTGATGGCTAGTTGGTATGAAAGATTGGCGATACAAGTTGAGATGATGGTGGTACTTGGTACTACCTGTTTGGTTTCTTTTGGTACCAATCGAGACAAGAATTTTGGCTTTGAACGGGACACAAGGGATATTGCTTGTGCCGTTGAACCTATATGTTGGGCCAATTGGAATTGCGAGCATGAAGAAATGGTGGGAGCTGTGGAAAATGGTGTGTTGTTGAGGAAGGAGACTAGGGCTGTTGTTGCAGGGGAAAAGTACTAGCATCGCAGGGCTTGGAGTGGAGTTGATGTATCATATTAGGGGGAAAGCAGCGCCATGTAAGAGAAGTATGGGTTGGCTATTGAGATTTACAAATTAAGTGTTGGCCATAAGTTATACTAAAAAAACTTGTATCAGTTATCAAGGTTATATAATTTATGAATAGGGGTGAGCAAAAGTTCGGTTAAACTTAACAAACTAACTGAACCAATTTAAAAATTCGGTTCGGTTTTTTTCGGAATTTTGATTTTTTTCTCTAAAAAATTTGTTAATTAAATAGACCAACTAAACCATTTTTTTTGGACCGAATCAAATTTTTAGACCTTAATTTTTAGATTGAAACCGAATTTTTGTTAAACCGAATCGAATTTTTAGACCCTAATTAGAAAATTTCAATTAATTCAGTTTTCAACCGAATTAACTGATATTTTATCGGTTCGGTTTGTTCGGCTTTTATTAAAAATTCGGTCGGTTCTGTTAGTTCAAAAAAATTGGTTCGGTTAATTCGATTCGGTTCAATTTTAACTGAATACTTACCCCTACTTATGAACTCTTTTCATTAAACAACTTTAACAACAATCAAGCTTTTACCCCACTAAGTGGGTCAACTATATGATCCTCTCACGCTATTGGTCTCAATCCTCTACCAGATCCTCATTCATATTTAAATGAAATTTATCCCATTTTATAGTTACTAACCAAGTCTTATTTGGCTTCCCTTTTGCTCAATTAATGTATTTATTTGTCATAATCTCACATTGCCTAACTGATGCATTTATTAGTCACCTAAATACATGTTCATACTATCGTAAATGTGTCTCAGAGTTTTCCTTTTAGGCGGAATTCCAACTTTTTCTCTAATATTCTCATTTCTTATATTGTCTAACCTCGAATGTCCACATATCCACCTTTACATCCTTATCTCTGCGACTTTCATTTTCTGCTTTAAGCTATAGAGGTAGTTTATGATCACAAAGAACGCCTAAGGCCCTTTTGCAAAAATGATACTAGATATTTAAAGCTTTACAAGTTACTCGTCATCTCCTATCTTAAGAATTCTCTTGCTATGTTTACTATTTCTAAATTTAAATTTTATATATTATGTCTTTACTAAGCCTAAAACCTTACAATATTTCTTGCCAAGATTTGAGTTTAGCAATTACTCCATGTATCTTATTAAATGAATTAATACAACATATTATATATTTATATGGATTAAACACTTTAATAATATTCTTCTGTCTCAGTTGATTTAGATGATACAAAATCATTACTTAACAAGGAACTAATAATTAAGTATATATATATTTTTATAAATATTTAAGGCAACACATAGTTTTGGTGCCTATTATATTTTGTGTGTTTTGCTTCTAATAAATTTTATACCAATTGATTTTATTTTTAGTAATGTACAAGCTATAAGTAAAAGGAGATTAAGGAATTAGAATAGTAAAACACTTTAAAATTGTCTTAGACTGCTTCAATGCGTATTGAAGCCAGCCAAGTGTCACCATTGTGGGATATTGACTATATCATTCCAGCTAATATTGAACATATAATGATACTTTAAACCTTCAGCATAAAATATATCATTATTTTTTTTATGTACTCCTTTTGTTATTTCATGCAACAAGCTTATTTTAATATTTTTTAATATTTTTTTGTATATATTTTCACTTTATTTAATTTTTTCACCAGTTTTGGTATCGCTTAATCTCATTGATCCAATCTGATTAATACGTTTGTTTATGGAATGTCCAACATTGATACCGATATCAATTTTGATAACCATGATGATAAATTTGGGTTGACTCTAAGGTAGTTTACTTTTCTAACTAATCTTTGGCACCTTTATGAGTCAGGTAATAACTCATCCATACTGGCATTGATGTGACAATAGGATGCATGAGACTATTGACTATGCTGGCATCTTTGCATTCTCAAGCATATGAATCACATATTTCTGTTATATGACAGGAATTATCTTTTCCTCAGTGATAACCTCTATGTTAAGGAAGTTCATTAAGAAGACTCATGTCAGTCTGGAATAGCCATTAATAAAGGTTATAGCATGATTAAAAATCATGTTTTGAGTAGACATGACTTTAGATCCCAAATATTAGATCTGCACTGAAGAAAAGCATGCAGAAACATGTTTATGAAATTGTTAGGGAATGACGCCCAAATATGTTTTCTAATTAACTACACTCAAGATATTGAATATTTAATAAACTAGGCACCATCTTGGATAAATTTGGTAGACTAGGATGACCTAGACAACTATGTATGTGAAGTGGAGACGATTCAGTCACAAGTGAAGGTGAAGGTGAGGGCACAAACATCTAGTATAACCTTGATTCATGCCGTATGTCGATCACCTTTCTGGTCATCAAATCCTGAATGCAAACATAATTCTCTGTAAATGTTATCGAACAGATCAATGGTATAGTAAGTTTACCTGCTGAAATTAGATTCTAAGGAAAACACAATATATAAAATACAAAGGAAAGTGATAAAGATAGAGTGGAAATCCACCCAGTGCTCTGACCAAGGAGCCTTGCTGCAGAAATGAACACTTCAGACTTCAAATTAGTGAGAGATGTGGGCATTGGGCCACCTGTTATTACTTGAAAGTTACTTCTCATTGATTTTGCATTGGACAGAGTAGATCCATTATAAATGCATCCGTATATAGTTGTGTTTTATTTTTCTTCTATGTCTAATTGCCCCTGACTATTTGCAGACAAGTACCTTGCTGCTCATAAATAATATATTTCTGAGATCAATATCAGTCATGGGCTACACCAATACGATTCAATGGGATCCTGCATGTTATTAGGTCATGATGACTGGAATCTCTCTCTCTCTCTCTCTCTCTCTCTCTTTCTTTCAAAAAAGTAATAAAAACAATAAAATGAACACTATATAAAGTAGTTGAGGGGTATGCTTTTGACCTTTTTTCTCACTAAAAACATGTAATACTTTTATGCTTTATATTCCATCATTGATACTTTTTGACATTATGTATGTTGTACTTGAATTGGGTCAACATATTAACAAAGTGTTAGCTTCAAATTGATTGACCTAATTTGCTTCTTAATAGGTTTTTTTCTGATTTTTTTTCTCTGACACTCAGTTTTTACTTTTGAATATTCTTAGAAGCTGAGAAAGTCATTGGTTGGGCTAAGAGTCACTATCTATCCTCATCTCTTCTACCCACCGTGAAAGGTGATAGGTTGATGATACCTTCTGAAAGGTAACCCCTAATTCTTATGTTTATGATTCTCATTTAATTTTTCTTCAGAGTTTTCTGACTTATTTCTCCTTGAGATGTAGTTTGGACATTTCAATTACAAGATTAAAGGACGAGGAGTCAATTTTCAAAAAAACCTCTGAGAGTCTAGCGGTATAGATGCAATTATCTGTTCATTTTATTTCTCTGTACTTTAACCAGAACCGATAGTTTTTTATTGTATTTATTTGTTCATATTGTGCATGACTTTGTTGTCACTACAAATATATTTGTTGCAGACAATTACCAAAGATGAATTTGAGAAAAATTTTGTGTCAGCATTAATTCCCCCAGATGAAATAGGTGTGAGGTTCGATGATGTTGGTGCTCTTGATGATGTGAAGAGGACATTGAATGAACTGGTGTCACTGCCTATGCGGAGACCTGAACTTTTTTCTCGTGGCAATCTCTTACGGGTAATGTCCTTTCACTGACAAAATTATGTTTCTTTGTTTTCTGTACTCTATTTATCTATTTCCTCCTAATTTTCATAAAGCAAGCATACAAGTCATTTTTGTTTCTGTTAAATGGTCATCTTTGAGTGTCTTACTTACGACCAAGTTATAATGGTAAACTTTCAGCCTTGCAAGGGAGTCCTTCTCTTTGGCCCTCCTGGAACGGGTAAAACCCTTCTTGCCAAAGCACTTGCAACAGAGGCCGGGGCAAATTTTATCAACATAACGAGTTCATCACTTACATCAAAGGTAATTTCTTTGTCTTTCCATTAAGCTTCATTCATTCCAGTATTGTTTG
The DNA here is from genome assembly GCA_024364735.1 of Boesenbergia rotunda. Classification (NCBI taxonomy): domain Eukaryota; kingdom Viridiplantae; phylum Streptophyta; class Magnoliopsida; order Zingiberales; family Zingiberaceae; genus Boesenbergia; species Boesenbergia rotunda. The sequence continues at coordinate 234,045 of JAGFNQ010004466.1, forward strand.
GTTTATAAGCTATGGACCAGGTGATCCATATTTCATGTGACATGCTGATCAGTAATCATTAACTTAATTCTGCCATCAAATATCTACTAAAGTTCTTCACAATCACGCACAGAATATTTTTTGTTAACCTGAAAAGGAAAAGAGAAATTGTGGATCGAGTTTGGATGTGACCTTTAAGTTTTTCTATGGTTTTTGTTTTTTGGATATAATTTATCTGAGTCAGTACGTTATTGGTTTGTAATTTTTGCTCACATTTTATTCATTGGCAACAGAAGTCGATTAGGCATGAGGTTCAGAAATATTTCTTTAGTGAATTTGCATGTGTAGTTGTCTATTTTTTTTAAAATTTTTTTATTGAGATTTAAATTTATTTGACTTGATTTTTCCACAGTTTGCATTCCAATATTGATTCAAAGCTTCTGCTCGATGTTATTCATGGAGAGATTGCAGAATGGCATCTAATTAACTGCTGATTTGCTTTTATTGTGTCTTCTAACTCTAATTTTCTGGGTTTTTTCTTCCCTTCATTTTGTTTCAGCATTGTGTAATTAACTCGAGGCATTGATACCTAGGTCAATTGAGTTCATAATGCTTCTTGATGAATCTTTATTTATAATTTTGTGTTACTGTTATGGATAATTTTCCTCATTTTTTAGCTAAGCATTATGTTGTCTTGTCATACCTACTATTTTTTTCCTAAAATTTGTTTATTTAATTTATTTTCTATTATTTTTTTTCACCTTTGGCTGAGCATTGTTAAAATTTTTGTCGACCCTAGCTTTCCATGCTTTTCAATATGGATTTCAAAATAGTAACCATTTTAGATTTTGAGGGTAAGAAACTGATGTTTCAAGTTATTGTCAAGTTTGGATGAGAGCAACAAATTGTAATATGAAATGATGTCTACTTAATATTTATATATGTGAAATAGTTGAGAAGTTAAAATCTAGTCCAAAAGTTAGGCGTTTATATGATCTATGAAATCATGTTTTCATTGTGACACCAAATGGCTTTTTACATTGGATTATGGGAGTTGACGGTGCTTGAGAAAGGTTTCTTATGCCTCACTGGTGATCTCTTGGGTCTGACGTAGTGCAAGGACAAAGCTGTGTGCAAAACTTAACAATATCACGGGGTTAATCAATGATCTCACAGGAGACTTGAAAATCTTCAAATGACATACTATTGTTTCAATGATGAAAACAATGAAGGGAAACCTCTTTTAGAAGCACAATAATTCTGGCTTGTAGTATTGCTTGTAACAATAACTAAGTCTGATGAAAGTAGAGATATGAATTGTTTTATTAGTAGAGATAAATTACATTTAGAAACTGCTAAAGTTTTATCTAATTATTTTGGGCCAATTTATTCTATTTTATTACATCATTCTTCTCCACCAAAAGGAATTTGACTCCTGATGAGTTGAAGTATTATTGTCTTCGTGGAATTTTACTTCATAATCTTCTTGTTTGGCACGAACTGTAGTGTGTCAATTATGTGTTTCATGTCTAAAAATGATAAGTGTTGACGATGAGAATCTTGTCATTGAGATTGAAGAAGCACAATATAACTGAAACATGATTAATCATATGGAAAGAGAAGTATGCCACCTCTATGGATATGCCCCTATATTGACCTCCAACTCCCCTTAATATTGCCAGCTGCTTCAACTGAAACAATTGCGAATTCAGTTAGACTATATAAAAAATTAGTCATAACATGAGCATCGAAAGAGTAATTTCTCACATTCGGGCACTTCAAATATAATAAATTGGTCAAAATGGAGACAGAATTTAGGTGTTACAGTAATAAACTATGATTCTAGTGCCCTAAAATAGATAAAGGGGGAAGCTATTGAGAAAGAAAATGGGTATAAGTTTGACACATATTGAGAGTGGAGTAAATGACAAAAGAAAATTAGTCCTGATGTCTATGAGAGAGGAGAGAATAAATATTCTGTATCTGAATCTTGCATCTAAAGAAGACTGAGGATGGAATATGAAGTATTGTGTACAGAAATAGAGTAGCCTTCAACATCTATCTTTCACAGAAAACTATTATAGCTGATCATTTACCTTCTCAGATTGCCTAGTATTATACCTTCAACGATTGCTTTCCACTACCATGTTGTTTTATATCACTCTTTTCTTCCTGTTAAAAGAACAGCTACATATTGTGTCCAGGTTCCCAGGTTACAACTTTGTTGTTTGTTCGACTGGACAAGCAAAACTTCAGCACTATCCTTCTGTTTTTGTTCCTAGTTATTGTGATTTCTTTATTCTGATAGTTTCTTTTTGTTTTCCTTTTAATGCAGTGGTTTGGCGATGCTGAGAAGCTTACAAAGGCTCTTTTCTCTTTTGCCACCAGGCTAGCACCTGTGATCATATTCATTGATGAGGTAGGCACTGTTGCTAGGTACTTATTTTCTGTATGTCGTATTTACTATCTTTTCCTAAGTTTGAACTCAATGGTAGCAGTTCCCTGGCCTGGCATGCTTGTTATACTTGGAAACTCATGACTTTTCTATAATAGGTTGATAGTCTACTTGGAGCTCGAGGTGGCACTTTTGAACATGAGGCAACAAGAAGAATCAGAAATGAATTTATGGCGGCTTGGGATGGACTAAAGACCAAGGACAGCCAGAGGATCCTTGTCCTTGCTGCTACAAATCGTCCGTTTGATTTGGATGATGCAGTAATACGCCGCTTGCCAAGAAGGTAACGAGAGAGAAGCCTCAACATATCTCATTATCTTGTTTGTTTTAAGTTTTTTTTTTTTCCTTTTTCATGTCAGTAACTCGTTAATGGAGGATTTGCTTGCAGGATTTATGTTGGTCTTCCTGATGCAGATAATAGGACAAAAATACTTAAGGTACTTCTTGCTCGAGAGAATCTGGAACCTGACTTCAGATTTGATAAACTTGCCATTGCTACTGATGGGTATTCAGGAAGCGATTTGAAGGTATACTTACAATCTTTGAAATTATTTCATCATTGCCAAACCACAACTTCATTTCTGACATCTTAAAATGCAGAATCTGTGCATAGCAGCTGCTTATAGGCCAGTTGAAGAACTTTTGGAAGCAGAAAGGGAGGTATGAATCTCCTCTTTTCTTTTCTGCCCCCTCCAGTATCTTTTAGTCCTCGCTTCAGTCTGATTTCATGTCAAAATTAGTCATTTTCTTTTTTCAAGGGCATGTACTGCCCCTTTGGAACTACTTGCAGTGTTTTTTCCCCCTTTGATTATTCTGTTATCCATCCAAATTTTGTAGTTATATTCCTTCTTCTTTTGTATTTAAGAATTTCTGCGTTTCCTTCACACTAACTTTACTGTGATCAGAGAGGTCAACGTGTTGTGATGCCTTCTTTAAGACTGCTGCAGTTGGATGATTTTATCAAAGCAAAATCTAAGGTACTAAAAGTACCACAAGTTGATACATTTGATGCTATTTTTCATCTACTTGGAATTTCCGTCTCTTAACGTGTTTTGCGGATTAGGTTGGTGCCTCAATCGCCTACGATGCTACCAGTATGAATGAACTAAGGCAATGGAATGATCAATATGGAGAAGGTGGGAGCCGAGCAAGATCGCCTTTTGGGTTTGGGAACCCTAGTGGACGATGAAAAAAAGGCTTCTGACTTCTTACCCCAAAATTTTGGTTGTATAATTATCCTTAGTCTATTGATAGCCAGCCATCCCAATAGATATGATTGTCGAATGCTGGGGTAGCGCATCTGTAACAGTATTTATTTCTTATTTAGATGGAGCTCCTTTTCTCCAACAAGCAACAAGGATCATGCATATAGTAAAAGCTTTTTTTTTTTTTTTTTGGTCTATGACTTTTGAATCTTTTTTAACTTTCCATTTGAAATTTGAAAAGGCTACGAGGAATTTAAATTCCAAGAACTTCTGATCCTCCCTATCTCATTGCCAAGTTAAAATTAGATCACTACTTCGTAGCGTTGTTGGGGAGGTGTTACCTGGGCTTGTTTGGCGTGATTTCTTCTGTTGTACTCGGACGACATGGCTCTTTTGAGGATGGTTTGGAAACTATGTCAACCTCCTCGTAATTGCTTGGTCCATCTCTGGTCCACATTAAAATTGCGGGCGGATCGTGATTGTGGTCCGGCCGCAATTTGTTCCATTCTCCTTTAGAGTTCATCGTGCCCCTCAAGTTATAGTTTAGGTTCGGGCGAATGGTCGGAGGCCACCCGACGGCCTAAACCCTAAATCCGGATTTAGGATTTAGGGTTTAAGGTTTTAGATTTAGGGTTTAGGCCGTCGGGTGGCCTCCGGCCACCCGCCCGAAACCAAACTATAACCTGAGGAGCACGATGAACCCTAGAGGGGATTGGAACAAATTGCGGCCGGATCGCAATCACGATCCGCCTGCAATTTTAGTGTGGACCAGGATGAACCAGGGATTTTGGGACCAGAGGATCCTTTCCCCCTCGTCTGGCTGATGCATAGGCACATGAGCACTGTGCTCGTGGGTAAGGATGGAAATAGGCCAGGCGGCCTGTCAGGGGCATGTGGCTTGGCCTGACCTGGTATGTTAAAAATTAAAATAATAAACAGGCCCTTTTGAAAGCCTATTTTTCTTATCAGGTTCAGGCTCAATATAAAGCCTATAAAGCCTGACACCCTCGTCTGGCTGATGCCTAGGCACATTAGCACTGTGCTCGTGGGTCTTGGCCATGACATGCTAACGTCACCCGTGATTTGAACCCCGTGGGCGTTTGAAAATATTTTGTGTGAGATTTGAATCTTTGTTCATCGCACCTTGCGGATAACTCCCATGTTATTCTATTTTTTTTTTTTTAGATCAGGCATTCATATCTTGTAACTTGATTAGTTTTAGGGTAGACGGTCCAACTCTATGTTTCATCTATCAAATAAACTAAAGCATGATGGCTCCTTATGTGGCACTTATGCATACCAAATATTTAATCGCCACTAGTATGTCTTGTGTGAGAATCAAAGCCTTGTTTGAGAGAAATGTCAAGCCTCTTGCCACCACACCATACCATGTGGGGCACTCCCTTGTTATTGTATTTTTTTATTTAGTTGACATCAGATATCAATTTACGTCGATTAATTTTGTGAATGACTAGCATGGTCCAACGAAAATGGAATCTACCTGGATAAATCAGGAAATGCAGACAACGAACGACTTATCAATCCAGTGTTCTTAGGCCAATCACCCGTTAAAGATAATTCATTCATTAATTTGCTTGATCCTTAAATATTCCACTCCAATCCAATGTAACTGTATTGTAGGCAAGTATCATAAGCCATAATCCTTAAGACATTTCCAAGTAGTCTATCATAAGCCATAATCCTTAAGACATTTCTTTTCTATCAACCTAATACATTGATAAATTCATAATTTTTGAGACTATCTTTAGAATTTATGTAAAAATATAATCTCCTTATCTCGTTTTGAAGATCAATGTCTATGCCTGCTTGTTTGACTAGAAAGGACACTAGCAAATGCATTATCAAAGTGAAAACTCGTGAGAAAGTGAATGACCATACTCGTGATAAAGTGAATTCATTTAGTAACTCCATATTTTTATAGTATTCAGTTATAACAGTAAAAAAATCTATCATGTTTAACTCTATGATTTAAAATTATATATACACAAATAATATCAAAAACATTTGAATAATATTTTAATAATTTATATTCTTTAATAATTTTCAAAAGATAAATGATTACATGTATGACTTTTAAATACATTACTAATATTAAACATCCACCCTTTTAATGTCCCATTTACACCAAGCTCAGAAGAAGATACAGAGACGCCTTGTGTTCCTTACACTGACTATTATTCATACTGCTATTTGGCTTAACGTTTGTTTCATTGCTGTGCAGGACAAGTGTTGTTTAAGTTTCTGCGATTCACCGAGACTTCTTCTGCTTGCTCGCCTGCCATTCTTTGCGGTCTACTTCAATCTTCGCGCGAACCTTGGCATGGAAACCAGGATATGGCTCGTACCCAATAAGATTAAGTGCCTGGATGAAAACTAGACAATTATTCTCCGTGTCAGATCCTGCTTAGTTCAACGAGTTGGATAAGTTTACCTCAAGCAAGACGAAGAATGGAGCCATCAAGAAGGCCTGAGAAAGGTTATCGAGAAGAGCCGGTGCTCGTTTCTGTCATTATAAACAAAACAATAAAGAATATGACCAATAATCAAATTTATTAATTTAGTGGCTAGAATGTACCTCAAATACTCCATGGCCTATAAATTGGAAAGTCCAGCACAATAACTGAGCTGCCAAAACAAACTGTGCAAAATGCACACGAGATAAAGCATTCATTCATCTTATATAAATTTTGAAATCAAGTGCGATAGATACTCGTCTGTAGTTTAGATCCAAAGATGATTCAGGAATTTGTGATAAAAAGTTTCCCGCGTACAACAAAAAAATAACCGATACGAATACAGTCAATCAGGAGGAATACCGTGCGTTAAGATCGAGATACAAACTGACATGAAGCTTGACCATATGCACAAACTATATACCCAACTACTTGGATTGAAGATTCCCTAACAAAATGGTTATTGGCTTCACTTGCTCTGGTAGCACGTTAAAAGTAAAGAAATATTATTTTATCGGAAAACATAATCTTACACCGACATATAAGGTTCCAATAAATTACTTGATGATTAAACTAATAGTGAGTTAATGAGTTAACTATTAAATCTAACAAATAGTAGTAATTGTAGAAAACAGAGAGGATCACCAATGCCCAGGACAACATGAAACAAGAAGGAAAGATCAAACAAGTCTAAAAGAAACACCACATTTTGTGGCTTAGCTAAGGCCCATATCTACAAGTGGCCAATTGTCATTCATAAGAACAAGAGGGAAAACGGCAAAGTAACCATCATCGCAAATTGGAAGCACCAAGGATTCAATACCCTCTGTTCTCTAATCCCAAGTGTTCACATTGTTGCAAACCTAAACTCCTTAAGCCATCAAGTCATTGCATGTCTTTCCACCTAAATCCTAGCCTTTCCACATGCTTATAGAGAAGTTAGGAGTCTGGGGTTTAGTTTTTTTTCAACATTATGTCATATTGTCCTGATTTAGGCTTTTTGTGATCTCTAAGAAACAAGAGCATGCAAGTTGTATGCAATTGACATTGCTCAGTGCATATATGAAGGCTTATAAGGTCGACATTAAAAAATCAAATATATATATATATAAGTAATTAACATAGATTCGATACGGTATTTTAACAAACACATCGAATTCAAATTTACATAGAGAACAGTATATGCCAATCATATGGTGCAAATCACACAAAATATAACAATCAATATCAATCAACAAGCAAGAAAATAATGATATACATACAAGTAACATTCATATATTAAATAATTTAATATTTAAAGTGCTTATGACTTCTAAAACAACACTTAAGAATAAGATAAAGTATTTTTCTTTTATTGTAATTATTAGTCAAAAATCAATTACAATTCAATTAAGTAAGGGAGGATGTATAGATTGGAAAAAACTTAGTATTATGCTTAAAAGTCATGAAACAAGAAATAAACATATTAAAAACATAAATATTTGGGTTGATGCTGAAATTAGATTACTTTAAAATAAAGCACTTAATCATAATTTACAAGAAATGATAAACAAGGAGAATGCTTATTGGAGGAATGTATTAATAATAATTATTGTTGTACTTATAAAGCTTATTGAAAATACTTTGGTATTTCGTAGTACAAATGAGAATATTTATGTAGATAAAATGAGAATATTTAAGCTTAATAGGAATGGATACAAAATTTGATCTTGTAATCCAAAAACTCTTTAAACATATTCAACATGGTAAAACTCATAATTGTTATCTTGGCCATAACATACAAAACTGTGTTATGTTAGGATTAGAAATAAAAATTATTATTATCCAAGAAATAAAAAAAGCAAAATAGGTTTAAGTTATACTTTATTGTACCTGGATATAAGTCATCCGGAATAAGTGTCTTATATTGATATTTCAACAAGTATAATAAAAAATAGAAGAGTATATTTCAGAAATTTTAAAAGTAGACAATATATCGATAAAAGATTTTTTTGATGTGCTTATAGGTATAATAAACCGACTCAACTTAGTAGAATAAGGCTTGGTTGTTGTTGTTATAGGTATAATAAAAAAAGTTTAAACTTGATATAGAGGATAAAAATATGAAAATAGGTCTAATATGAAAGCTAAAATACAAAGTTTACAAAAGATATTATTAGCTATAAATTCTATATCCCAAACACCTGAGCTGATAAATGATAAATTTTATACAACTTATGGTTGAAATAGTCTAAATTTAATATTTTATGATATGCCTAAATTGTCCTAGTGCTGTAGCCTATTTTGATGTGACAGAACATATATGCTTACTGCTTTCTAATTCCATAAAAAGATGGAAAATTTTGTAGAATCATGTTTCTAATTTAGCTCTTAAGCCATTGCCACAAACACATTGAAAAAGTCATATTAAGAGTCTGAAAGCAAGAAAATTTCAAACTCCAAAAATAAAAGATGCTTTATATCTAATTGATTCTAGTGATGAGATTGAAAATTTTGAATTTTTATCGGGTAAAATTATTTGGCACAATATATTATTTGTAGTTACTACTTTAGTAAAGTTTTACTATATAAAAATATGAACATTGATATTGCAATTGTTAGTTAAAATGTGTTATTTCTTTTATTAAGAAATATAGAGCGAATGAGTTCACATCTTTTATTTACGTTCAATTATGTATTAAGAAAAATTAAACAGTTTAGCAACTTTATCAGTTAAAAAGATTTTTACAAAGAATAAATTAGTAATTATGCATCTCCAAATGCCCCAAAAAAAAGATTTTATATTAAAAAATATTTTATAGTTATCATAAATTTTTTTGTTTAGGGCTTTGGTCGAGACAGAGTGATAGAGATCAATTTCATTGACGGAGAGTGATAGAAAGAACGAATCAAATTACAACAAACATAAAAAAACTTACCTTCCAGGCGAGGGAAAATCCAAGGCGAAGAGCGAGGGCATGGCTGCCGATCCAGCAGAGGAAGCAGAGGAGGGCGGCGAGGGAGCCGACCTTCCTGTCCATGAGAACGTAGAAGAGGGCGTAGACAAGGGCGAAGATGAAGGCAAAATTAAGCGGCGGTGTCTGGCTATTGGCGAAATGGAAGGGAAGGTGGAACAAGGGCGGGGTGAATTGGAAGAGAACGAGCGAGGTGTAGAAGATCGGCCAGACGAAGAGCATATGAATAAGGACGTTGATGGGGTTGCTGTGGTAGGCGCCATAGAAGGCGAAGTGGCGCTCGAGATCAAACAGACCTTGCTTCGCCATTGCTGCTGCTATTCCGCTTACGGTAGATCGATTGAAGGGGTGGGTGATAAGGAAGGCAATCAGGCAGGCAGAAAGGAAAGACGGAGCTTACCGACTTTGACAAGGAACCTGGAGGAAGAAGAAGAAGAAGCATCGTGCGTAGCGCGTACGCGACGACTTTTATTTTCTATCCGACTCGAGAGGCAACGCGGGTTATTTAGTTATTTATTGTATGCTGAATTGACATCAAAGCTGTGTTTAGTAGTGGGTAATTCATCCTGTAGGCTGCGTTTGGTAGGTTATAATCCAATGTAATCCAGATTACATTACAAGTTGGATTCGTTTGTTTGGAATAACTTTAAAGTTGTAATGTAATGTAATCTCGATTACAAAAGAGGTTTATACTTTGTAATCTGGATTACAAACCAAAACCTCCGTAATCTGGATTACATTACGCTTGTAAAGTTGTCGGTCGGGCGACGACGGTCGTCGGTCGCCAGCGGTTCGCTGGTCGCCGCTCGGTCGTCGCTCGGTCGACGCCGGCCGCCGCACCGCCGGCGGTCGCCGGCGGCCGTCGCCGGTCGCCGCCGCCGGTCGGTCGCCGGTCGCCGGCCGGCCGTCGCCGGCCGGCCGCCGCCGGTCGCCGGCCGGCGGTCCCGGCCGGTCGATGGACACCGGCGGTCGACGGCGGTCGTCGGTCGTCAATCTTGATTACATTACAGGATGGATTACCCTCACCAAAGGAATCCACTGTAATGGTTATCAAAGATTACATACAACTCATTACCAAATAAAATGTAATCAAGATTACATTACATTACAAACTTGATTACATTACAGACCGATTACATTACTAAAAGTACCGTAATGTAATCAAGATTACATACAATTGGATTCCTTGATTGTAATAATTTTAAATTGTAATATAGTCTCGATTACAAAAGTTCAAGATTATAATCTCGATTATAAATCATAAACCGATTACATTCTCTATTTCTGAAACCTATCGGCAGAACCCTCCGCGCCATACCTCGCCGCCTGGCCAGTGGCGGTCGTGGTGCCGGTCGCCGATCGCGGCGGCCGTCACCAGTCGCGGTCGGCAGCGGTCGACGGTCGTCGGTCGCCGGTCGTTGGGTCGCCGGTCACCGCCGACCGATGGCAGTCGTCGGTCGTCGGTCGTCGGTCGTCGACCGATCGCGGCGGTCGTCGGTCGTCGATCGTCGTTGTCGGTCGTCAGCAGTCAATCTTTGATTACATTACAGGATGGATTACCCTCACCAAACGCAGCCTATTATCAAAGATTACATACAACTCGTTACCAAATATAGTAATGTAATTAATTACAAACTTGATTATATTACAAACTCGATTACATTACAGACTCGATTACATTACCCTCTACCAAACGCAGCATTAGAATATCAAGTTTAGAGGTAAAAGTTCAATTTAGTCCTTTTTATTTTCTATTTATTTTAAACTCATTTTTTTTTCAAAATGTCAAAATAGCCCCTCATATTTTAAAATACTTCTCGAATTCATCTTCCTGTTAGATTTTTATTAAAAATAAACGAAAATAAAATCTTACCACCCATTCATAAGCCCATTTTCATTTTCTTGTTGTCACTTATCAAAAATAATCCCTCCTTTCTACAAACTATCAAAATGGTTTATCATGTTTTAAAATATTTTTCGAATTAATCTTTCCTATTACATTTTCGTTAAAAACAAATGAAAATAAAGCCCATCCCTCATTCATATCTCCTATTATTTCATTTCTTCGTATTTTCTTCAAATTAAAATCTTTTTTCTTTCGGCTAAATTAATTCTGAATCATCGATCCATATTTATCAATAGTAAAGCAATAAGAAAAAAAAGTTACGAAGAACATGAGATATTTTGATGAGTTGTAAAAGTTTAAGTTATAATAAGAGAAAATGTAAATGCTTTCGTGATGTGCGAGTAGACCAGGCCGAGGATTGGATATCTCCAATTCATATCCTGCATCGTTACAAGAATACCTCGATATCTGAAAATAAACTAACGGGAGATATAAAGAGTGACGAGCTTTATTTTCGTTTGTTTTTAATAAAGATCTGATGGGAAAGATGAATTCGGAAAATATTTTAAAATATAAGAGATCATTTTGGCAGCTCGAAAAAAGTATGGATTATTTTTGGATAAGTGACAAATAATAGAGACAAAAATGACCTTATGAATGAGTGATAGACTTTATCTCCGTTTGTTTTTAATAGAAATCTAATGGGAGGATAAATTTAAAAAATATTTTAAAATACGAGGGACCATTATGACAATTCGAAAAGAGGAGGAATTATTTTAGGATAAGTGAAAATAAAATGGACTAAAATGGACTTGACCTTTCGAGTTTATTAGCGGCCCGATCCCTAGGGCATATAGAGTTTTGTTTTTGTTTTTTGAGATACTTAAACATTTCAAGGGGCGAGCTTCATAATGTAGTTTTTCAACCTAGATAAATTAGAAAGTGTAGATACATCTTACCGACGAGCTAATGTTATAATTTTTTCAATTTCTCAGGTATGATATATTAGAATTGTAAGTACCCCAGGTTGATTCGGGTACTTACAATTTCTCGCGTGACGTCCGAGGGATGAGAAGCTGGGGGGAAGCACGGTCGAGGAGAAGGCCGGAAGAGGGTTCGGGTGAGCCCAACTTTGGAAGGCCTGAAATTACCCAAGAAGACCCGTCGGAAGATTGGTCAGTAAGGTGCTGACCAAGCTAGACTCAGGCGCTCGTATGCACGGGCGCCCCTAAGCTCTCAAGCGCCCGAGTACTCAAGCGCCCTAGTTTATACAGGCGTCGTATATTTGAAAATTCATCCGCAGCTAGCTATTTGCGAATGTTGCGAAGTGATAAACTCTCGGGCCACGTGTCAGGGTCCCTCAAGTACTCAGGCGCCCCTATAGTGCCACGTCAGCATTCAGATAGAATTTTTGAGGCTATAAATAGACCCCCATAGCTCAATTCCAAAGTAACATTCACAACAAACGAATTCTTTTTTGTTTTCTCTATTTTTTCTGAGCTTTTCAACGTGTAAAAGGCTTCTTCGCCCGAAGAAGTTTTTCAAGAGATCTGTGTTATACTTGCCTTAAATTAGCAATCATCCTGATTGCAACAAAATAAATTATCTGTGTGGCTCTGTTATTTTTGTTATATTTTTTTATGCTTTGTCTTTGAGATTAACTGACACATTTGTTTAGTAAAAATAAAAAATCTTATTTTTATTTTCAGGAGCAATTCACCCCCTCCTGCCGACCTACGATTACCTTCAAGAATATGTATAATTCAAAGGAAGGTGAATAATTCGATTCGCTTTTTAAATAAGATTTACGGTGGAACTTTGAAGTGCTAACACTTTAATTTTATTTAGCATCATCTATTAATATAAGAGTCCACTCCTCACTCACAAATCTATTGTGAAAACTTTCTTCTAAAAGAGAAGCCTTTTACAAGTTCAAATACAATATTATAACAAGAAAATCCAAACAAGATTACATAAGAAATTGAAACCTTATTTTACTGGCTCTTTTCTTGCTTTGGTTTGTCTCGATACTTGGAAAATACAATAACACATGTCGCTAAAACCTCAAAAATCGACATAAATGAGTTTGTTTTAAATCTTTGCGAAAATCCCTTTTTTAGGATTGACTTCCACTTCATAATCATTTGGCCTTATTCCCAATAGATTGTCATGTCAGATCGACTGTTAATCGATTAAGTCTATCAATTTAAAGGCTTTCTGTTCTTCACGAAAAAACCCCTAACCGATTATCCTAATTGATTCGTGAAGCCTGAATCGATTGCCCAATCAATTCCAACACTTTATGCACTCTCACAAAACAGCTCTAATCGATTATCCTAATCGATTGGTGAAGATTAAATCAGTTGCCTAATCGATTCCAGTACTTTCTGTGCTCTTATGGAAAGACTCCAATCGATTACCCTAATCGATTGGTGAAACCTGAATTGATTGTCCCATTTGATTCCATGGCTTTCTGTGTTCTCGTGAAAAAGACCTAATCGATTACTAGTGAAGCTTGAATCGATTGCAGCACCTTTCTGTTCACTACAAACACTGCCTAATTGATTAGACTAGGATAAATCAATTGTCTAGCATATTCTATACTCTCGCAAAACATCCTTAATTGATTAACATACGACTTAATCGATTGAGCAATCGATATCGTGTCTTACTGTACTTCGCGAAACAACCCTTAATCATTTAGCCTAATTGATTAATTAACATATGGTTTAATCTATTATCAATCGATTTTGAATTTACTGTGATTCGCAAAAATAGCTCCCAATCGATTACCCTAATCGATTGATTTGGGCTAATCGATTGCCCAACCCTAACACTTGGAAACTAAATTTAGGGTTCCTTTACCCAACATCTAGTCATCCGTGACTTGTTGCGACTTCCTGTTACCTAGCATGTGATCAACCTTGACTTGCCAGAGTTTCCTCACTATGTGTCCGGTCAACCTTTAACTCACTTGACATTTTCCCTTGCTTAACCTTGCTAGGGATTTCATTACTTAGTTCTTAACTAGGTCTTCACTGCCTAACCCCGTTAGGACTTTTACTGTCTAGTTCTCAATTAGGTTTCCACTACTTAACCCCGCTAGTACTTTTATTATTTAATTCCCAACTAGGTCTACAATTACCTAGCCCTACTAAACTTTCATTGTCTATTTCCTAACTAGGTCTTTCATTGCTTAGTCTGCTAGGACTTCCACTATCTAACCCGTTAGGACTTCCCTTATTTAGTTCCCAACTAAGTCTTCAACTGCTTAACCCATTAGAACTTTCATTGCCTAGCTACACTAGGACTTCTCATTAACTAATCTCTCGTTAAGGACTTGATGATACCTAACCTCGAGTTAGGACTTTCTCAGTCAAATATTATGTCATTCTTTGACCTATTTGACTTCTTTCTCACACATTATTAAATATCGAAACTCAAGCTCGAGTTTAGTCAAACAGGTCAACTTTGACCCGAGAACGATTATACAAACATAATATGCCTTGGGTGGAATTTAAACACTCATCATCTAGGGAACACATCTCACCTCTTACCATATTTTTTTTTATAATCTAGTTTTTTAACTCTTCGAACCGACTAATTTTGAAAGTGATCGGTCCAGTCAGACAAAAGTTCCTCACCGATCTACTAGGATAAATCAGGAAACGGGAACAACTCCGTAGCCAACGTTCCATTTTTTTAATTTTATTTTTGTTAGTTGGTATCATGTATTCAACTTATGCGGACTAATTCTGGGAGTAATGAGCTTGCCCCATAAATTTTTTTATCAACCATCAAGATAAATCAGGAAGTACTCACAACGGACAATCCATTAACCCATCATTCTTAATCAATCGCTTATTTAAAAAATTTTATCTATTAATTTATCAAAATTGAAACTCAACTTAAGAAATTAAAAAAATATTTTACTACTGCACCATTACCCGTAGCTAACGTTCCATTGCACTACAGTCCCAAGGGATCAAATACTAGATTTTGAACTATCTCAATATATATAGAATTTGTTACTTAATTATATATAAATTAAAATTAAAATTTATTTATTTGTCACCAAAAATATCAAGATTTATTTTATTAAAGGCCTTTTTTTTGAAATATATATTTTAAAATATCTAATTTTTTTTTCAATTTATACACTAATTTAGATTAATGTGAGAAAATAATTTCTATATAAATGAAGAAAATAAAATTAATGACAAAAAGTTAAATTTCAAAGTTAAACTAAAATAGAAAATAAAATAGTACTACTTTATTCTATTTAACGTGTAAATAAAAATAAAATTGGTTTTATTAAAGACAATCTAAGAATAATAATTATATCCTTCCTAATTAATTACTTAATGGATAAAGTATACTAAAAAAACATCTAATTGTGAAGATAACCTACGATAAAAAAAAAAAAACTCCGACTCCAAATTTTAAGAGCAACGATACGCAGCATAGATTTATAGTATGAAATTCAATACAAATAACGTATTATTTTTTATATACATATCCGATTGCTATTTGGATATCAACGGTGGCCTCTGGCCGCCGCCCCAAATCAAACTATACCATGGGGCATAGTGAACCCGTCGGGATTGCTATAATTAGAATATCACGTCATTCATGTTGTATTTCATACTATAAATTCATATTGCATATTATTTTTCAAATTTTAATATTCCCATATTCCATAATCGTCATTCCTTATCGACGACATGTCTGATTGACAATCGATTATTGTCGACGGACCGCCGTCCCGAATCAAATTATATTCTGGAAGCATAATAAATCCGTCGAGAATCACCGCAATTGCAATCTCATCAGAATTCGACGAGATCATAATTACCGACGATCCAGACGGATTCACCGTCCTCCCAGAATATAGTTTGATTCGGAACGACGGTCGAAAACTGTTGGTGGTATCCGATTGCCGATTAAATGTGCCGCGACAGAATACCCCTACTGCGATCAAAAGATACCAACGTAGGAATAAAAAACAAGTTTAGTTTATGAGATATTATTAAATTTGCTTCTTTCATTTGGACGGCAAGTCAAATTTTGCATAATAAAATTCACTGCCACAGTTCTTCCATAGGAATTCCTCGTTCAAGAGCCACCTCTCGTAACTGTCTCATCTTCATCACTGCAGTAACTGTTGCCCTTGCATTGTTCAGTGCATTTTTGCTTCCCAGTTGCTTTCCCAGAGCATTCTCTACGCCGGCCATCTCCAGCACGATTCTAACAGCACCGCCGGCGATAACACCAGTTCCAGGTGAAGCAGGTCGCAGCATCACTTTCGCTGCTCCATAATCTCCATCCGATCTACCGCGGCGAACAATTAGAACAACAAATCAGATGCTAATTCTAGGAATAACGAAACACAATGTGCGAAAGACATGACATAAGAACAACAGAACTCCAACCTTAACTTGATAAATAGAAGCAATAGTATAGGATTTGACATCACAGACATTTTACAAAGAAAAACAGAGTCTATCCCGGGTAGGTTTCTAACAAACATGTTCAGCTTATTTAACTTTCTCATCCAACTATAGCATATACTTGAATGTTTCATGTTTTGTTCTCGATGGAGTTGGTGATCTGGCTTTGGGTTCCATAAGTATGTAAAATTGTAAGAAACAAATAAATAAATATATATGAATTAAAAAGAGAAAGACCAATTAATCATGTTTATGCATATGGGTCTTCAACTATAACAATCAACTTTTAATGGCCTGCTTCTCATCTTTGCTCACAAATATAGGAGACAATTGTTTGTTTATATGTGCGATGATCGAACATCTTTTGAAATCTTAATATCAGCAAAGAATGCTATATAATGCTCTAGCATGAGAGGAAAATAATGCATAATAATATACCTGATTGATCTCCATTCTCTAGCATTTTGCTACTTATTCATTTGTAGATACTAAATGTGAAGTAATAATAATACTTACCTTTATTCACAGTAGATTACTTGAACTCAAGAAAATTAGATCATCTCCTGTTTCATCATCATACTGTACTCGAGAACTTAATCATAGTGAAAACTGATTGGAAAAAATAAGTACATGAGCTTTATGTTTCTTTCTATAAATTATCATCTAGGGCTACATATTTTATGTTTCTGCCATTTCAACGCACTTGATTGTCATCCAAACTTTTTCATACTTTGATGCTATAACCTTAATATCAATATGATGTTCTCCCTAGGGAAACTAATAAGTTTGAGAGATCAAACTTGAAAAATCATTACCTAGAGATTGATATACTAGCCAGGTACATCCTAATTCAATCGATATTATTTTACATAGCCATAAAATATGTTAAACAGCTTTAACTCGGTGACAAATATTTGAATATCTCTATTATGTAACCGACAAACAATAGTATACCAGGTCTGACAATTTTCTGAAGTTTTCTCGTAATTCTTCTTTGAAAATGGACTTTATCCTCTATATTTTTTTCCCCAAACAGACAAGCACTCTAGAGTACAATGACAGCAAATGTTATAGCGAAGTGTATGCTCGAAAGAGCCTGCAAGAGGACTCTTTCCATATAATTTATGCAAGCTAGGCTCTGCGAGAAAAATCTTGTTATCACCATAAAAAACAACAAAACGGGTATCATATATAGGAGTGTAATTAGAAACTTCTTTCCACAGTGCACAATTGTTGGATTCCGTGCGAAAATTAAACAATAAATGCAGCGGGAAAAAGAACCCTCTAGAGATCCATGCGGATTCTAATTTCATCGTTGGTTGTTACCTTCAGATGTGCCAAACCCTTTTTGCGAATCTAGAGAGTCTGACCGATCTAAGCACGATCAGTACGTTCGCGCCTCTTGCGGTATCTACATGAGCACAACCGTCATATATCCATGATTTGTGAGATTAAGTCATTAGTTAACCTACATGTTGTCTCAATGTATTAATAGAGCAATGATAGGGAGAGTGAAAATGGGAGAGTGAAAATCATAGCGAATGATGTGGCATGACGTGACACTTTACATGCACACGTCCGATTATCGCTTGGACACCATCGGCGGCCTTCGGCCGCCGCCCCGAATCAAACTATACCCTGGAGGGCACGGTGAACCCGTCGGAGATCGTGCATGCAAGGTGTCATGTCATTCACTATGGTTTTCACTCTCCCAATCATTATTCGTATTAATATTGTCCTTGTATATTAATACTTGATTAGGAATAATCGAGAGTAGTGTTCTATATATCTATAGTCTCTTATAATCAATTCAAATAATTGATATGCTATAGAATAAAACCTACCACTCTAGGACATTATTAAATTTACTTAAATTTGCACAGATATAAAACAAATATAATAAACACAAAATACTGCCTTTTATATTAAAAATATGAAGCAATAGTCTCATATCAATCATCTCATGACTGTCTATTAGGGGTGACACTAACAATATCTCAAACCTCCTAGAAAGAAAGAGCATTTATTCATTAGAGAATCTGTTTAGAGTATACATGATTGGTCTGGTCCTCTTTCTGAAAACGCATTAACTTAATGTTAATTTCATGATACATTCATGATATATGTGTTTCATAGGATTTCAAATATTGATCAAGATTGCCAAGTATCAGTTGCCATCTAATTCCCCCCAAGGTTGCTTCGGTCATCCTAACATTTCTTTGACAGTGGCACTCTTAACATATTAAGGATATCGTGTAAGAAGCTAAGCTTTGAGCAGACAGAACTGGATTTTCTTTATTTACTTGTGTAATTCTAGCCAAATTAATGATGGATAATCTAAAACCAATTGTGCTACTCCATATGAATCATAAAAGAACCAAATGATTCAAACATTGGATATTGTCATCGATAGATATAGCAATTTGCAAAAAGAATAAAGCACAGAAGCGAAATAAACTTTAATGCAAAACTGAATCGAGCTTCAAAGTCATGATCTTGAAGTCGCCGAATGAACCTAATGATCAAGAAGCAAACTGAACAGAGCTTGATCTTCTGTAGGATTTAGAACTTATCATAACTCTATAGGGACCACAACCCTTATATAGCTTTAGAGCTGATTCTGTTACCAGCCCTTTAAGAATAACAACAACGAAAAATGACAGCTCAATGCATGACGCTCCCGCCGACATGGTCTTTGCAAGAGGATGTTTTCGAGACTCAAACCCGTGACGTCTAGGTTATACGACAACAACTTTACCATTACATTAATAATAATAGATTAACAGATTTTTACACATATAAAATCCATATCCATTAAATCAAACTTATAATCCAACATCTAGTAGATCACTTTATTAGGTCTAAACCTTAATGGCAAAGTAGTGCATTACAAAAGTGTTGGAGGATATACAAAAATTTCAACTTAGTTGTTGAGTGGCCCGAGCTGCCTTTTATGCAGAATGCAGTCTCCCGAGCTGGAATTCCCGACCTTAATCTCCCGAACCAAAAAAGAAGAGTTGTCGAGGCCTGCGTAATGTAGTTTCCTTGAAACAGATTTGTCTTCCTCCGACAGTGCTTCGAGGTTCCGATGGACGTCTGTCTCTCATGATACAACAAATTTTCGCTTGGACAAAATTTACCCCGACCGGTCGGGCATTCGACGCACGCAGATCGTGCACGCACACGAATCTACTTGGTTCAGTAGTGCTTCGAGGTTCCGATGGATGTCTGTCTCTCATGATACAACAAATTTTCGCTTGGACAAATTTTGCCCCGATCGGTTAGGCATTCGACGCACGCAGATCGTGCACGCACACGAATCTACTTGGTTCAGTACAAATCCGGGCCCTGGATTTGCACCCCCTGCGCACCCACGCGTGAGAGAGCCTCTGGTCATGCATTTGTTCACAACTAACATGCTTGATTGCTTGTGAAACAATATAAACCAACCAATATGCCTTGAAACTCTCAATATGTGACTAAAGTCTCATTCACAATGGAGCCTCTTTATTGCCCACCTCCCTTTCCATTTACTTGAAACTCCCAATGTGGACTAAAGTCCCATTCACAATGGAGCCTTTTTATTCCCCTTTATATTCACTTGTATCCAACGAAAAGAACATCTACGCCCACAGAACGGAAATATAAAATCCAACAATTACTTCTATGATTCCGGTTAATAACCAACAACGGGTAAGATACTATAGTATCAAGATTACTATTTCCAACCCATAAGAATATGATTTGAACTGTAATTACCTGTGCGGAAA
This sequence comes from Boesenbergia rotunda, assembly GCA_024364735.1. Taxonomy (NCBI): domain Eukaryota; kingdom Viridiplantae; phylum Streptophyta; class Magnoliopsida; order Zingiberales; family Zingiberaceae; genus Boesenbergia; species Boesenbergia rotunda. The sequence goes on from JAGFNQ010004466.1 coordinate 254,178, forward strand.
GGTCAAATACTTGGTCATTGGCACCGTCACAATGTTCCTCCGGGCGTTCACAGCGGACTTAAAGATGGCATCCACCACTTCTTTGGCCTTCCCCACCCCGACGCCAACGTGCCCTTTCTTGTCTCCGATCACTACGATGGCTCTAAAGGAGAGCTTTTTACCTCCCTTGACAACTTTGGTGACCCTCCTCACCTGGACGACCCGCTCCTCGAAGCCATCATTGGCCTTCTCCCGTTTGTTGCGGCCGAGTAGCCCGCTAGCCTTCTTGAGCTTAGCGTCCATAACATAGATGTCATTCCCGAGCACGGATTCGCCGCTGTAGGCGGGACCGTAGATCTCCTCGTAGGCGGCGGCGATGGCTTCCTCGGACTCCGGGGGAAGCTCGTCGAAGGCAGGAGGAGGGACGTAGCCCTCAGGTGGGGAGGGGGGATCGAATGTGATTTCGGAGTTCCGGTCGAGGTTGTCGAAGAAGGAAGTGTCTATATCATCTCTGGACGCGGCGGCTAATTTGGGGACGGTATGGAAGCGGATGGATGAGGAGGAGAAAAGTGAAGTATTGAAGAGATGAGAACGGCGGGAGGTTGGGTGGAGGGAGAGAGAGGAGAGAGCGGCGGAGATGGCTGCTGCAGCGGAAGCCATCGCAGGGAGAAAGCACAGGGAGGGAAGTATCTCCTTATCCTACCTACCGCCCCTCACAACACGTGCACGGCAAACTGTCATATGACTAACCTGGGTATTAAATTAAAATACCTATTCCACCCCAACGCACGCCAACCGGAGCCCCGAGTTGATCCAGCGAGGCGACGCGACGCCTTCACCCTTCGCTCCGTCTCCTTCGCGGTATGCTCGTCTATCTCTTCTCCTCCTTGATTTTGTTCTTCTGGGTGTTTCCCTCTCGGAAATGCTGGGGTTTGTGGAAAAGCGCTGTCATTTTTTTTTTGTCTTCTCTGATCACCCACCCTCGGAGTTTCTAAAAATTTTGCTTTTGGATTTGATTATTCTGCCCTAATGTTGTCTTTTTGCAAAATTTTGAATCTTTTTTCCGGGATGCAGTTTTAATTCCCCTAGTGTAATTCCCGTTGGATTTTCAAAGGCGATTGGGGATTGGGTTGCAGGAGCACTCAAACGGATTCCGAGCAAGAAGATGGGGGATCATGTGGTGTTGCACGTTGATCGGCTGAAGACGCCGCAGACAATTAATACGATGAGTGGAAGAGAGGCTTCTGCCTCTAACTTTTCTTCCGTCCTGGTTGCGGAGCCTAGCAAGGAGGAAGGTGAGGAAGAGGCGCCTCTGATTCAGATGGTGGACTGCCGTATATGCCAGGAGGAGGACTATGTGAAGAACTTGGAGGTCCCTTGCGCCTGCTGTGGCAGTCTGAAGGTCTCTCTTCGTTTTTGCCCCTCTTTTTCTTTGGCTGCATGAAGGTCGTCTATACCATTCTGACAAGTTTGACTTGTTCAATTTCTGTCTTTTGTGATGTGAACCGGTACATTATGGGTTAGCATGAAAATTATACATTGCCGCTGACTGTTGAAACCAATGATGCGCGCTTGAATTTCAATACCTGCTGTACTCTTCTATCTACGTTAGTCAAAATTCATGATATTGTACAACAATTTTGTTGGGTCAGACAATTCACTTCAGCAATAGGTTCCTACTTTTTTTTTGTAGATTATTTAGTTTCTTCATATGTCAATTTCAGCACTCTTCTTGGTTATTCTAATTCTTCCTAGATTAATTCATGATATCCAGGCATGATATGTTAATATTTCATTGGAATATATTTGTAGGTTTTTTTCTCTTTTAAGTCAAGAATTTCAATTCATTCTCTACGATAATAGGAATACATTTGTTGGTTAGTGAATGGACTGTATAGTTTTAAAGTCATGTGCTGCTTGCTGATTTTTGAAACCAAGGATAAGCAGATGAGTTTCATAAATCTGTTGCACTCTTATATCTCTGTTAGTCGAGATTCCTGAAATAGTTACTGAATGTGATCAGCTGAATCATTTCACTCTTGTAAGAATTCTCTATTTATTTGGACTATATGGTTTATTTAGCTTACTATTTCAGCACTCTGCTGGGTCGATTGTAAACTTTTGTAGAATAGGGTATAACATCTTGGGATAACATGTTACTTTCATGGTTTAAATAATTGCGGGCTTATATATTTTTTCCTATATATTTCTCCTCAATTTCCATTTTTTCCATACACAATAGGCATTTGTATTAATTAATATGTGGAATCAAAGTTTCTTAATTTCTATTCATTCTATATCATAATGGGGATGCTTATTGGTTAGTGTATGAACTGTAAAGTTTTAATGTTATACGTTGCTTGCTGATTTCTGAAACCAAGGATATGCAGATAGGTTTTGTAGATCTGTTGCACTCTTATAGCTCTGTTAGTTGAGATTCTTGATATAGTTACAGAATCTTATCAGCTGAATCATTTCACTCTAGTAAGAATTCACTATTTTATTGGATTATATGGTTTATTTAGCTGACCATTTCAGCACTCTGCTGTGTTGATTGTAAACTTTTGTAGAATAGGGTCTTGGCATAACATGTTACTTTCATGGTTTAAATAAGTGTAGGCTTATATATCTTTTTCTTATACATGCCCTCAATTTCCTTTTTTTTTCATACACGATAGCCATTTGTATTAATTAATATGTGGAATGCAAAGTTTCTTAAATTGAAAAGCACACAAATATCATGAGAACCAGCAAGAATGTAGAAGTAGATGATTGTTTGAAGATGGATGTAGATTTCTTCAGCACGGTATGGTAAAATAAACACCAATATGAAATGACTTCTGCCAATCTACTTCCAGGGTGATGCAATTGACTTGCGTTTAATTTACTTGGTCCACTTTAGTCTCTATGTATTGTCACTTCTGGAAATTGATTTGCCACCTCATGTGTATTTACCCTACAATCATACAATGTGATTCAAGAAAGTATGCATATTGAAATATGAACAATATCCATTTTTAACATTTGTTTACTAAAATTTCTGTATCTCATGAATTTTTGAGTCAACTGTTTTTTTGGTCTTTTGATCTTTTTGACAATTAAACTTCCACTAGTGACTTGATTAGCTGTCATTAATTCTCTTACCAACAAGTTAATGTCAAGTAATACAACATGAATTAGCTTTCTTTCTGTAGTCATAGTGTTCCTTCAGCTTTGTGCTGTTTTGTTCCATAATCAGTGACAATTTGTGATGTGTTGCAGTTTGCTCATAGGGCATGTGTGCAGCGATGGTGCAATGAGAAGGGTGATATAATCTGTGAGATCTGCCATGAGGTGAGTTATAGTCTTGGTATTCTGAGTATCTTTTTCATTATTAGTTCAATATATAAGGTTGCCTCTTGTCTTTTCTCACTTCATTTAAAGCCTATCTCTTTAATTCGTGGTCTATGTCAACTATTTCTGTTAATACTTAATAGCATTATCTTGTCTAGTTCCATCATTCTGGATATGGTTGTATATCTTGAGTTTCTTATGGTAACTCCTAAACCTATCTGATTTTTACAATGTGCTTTCATATGCTTCATGCTCTTATGTAACTTCTTATCCATTTGACATCAATGTAGTCATGTGTTACAATACAAGAAGCAGTATTTTGCATCAAATTAGTATGCTAATCGTATAGCTTCAAATGTGATCACAGCAATATAAACCTGGGTATACTTGCCCACCACAAGTGCATCCTGATGAGTCCACAATCGATATCAAGTATGTTATGTTCACTAATTGTACTATCAGAGCCACAGGGCTTTAAGAATTTTGTTAATTTTACTTCACTTGTAATCCTATTTGTTTAAGCTTACTTTCGTTTGCAGTAGTGGCTGGTTAATTACTGGTTCTGCTTTGGATTTGCATGACCATCAAGTGTTAGCAATGGCAGCGGCTCATCGTCACCTTATTGAAGCTGAATATGATGGATATGTTTCTAATGACAGCGGTGGTGTTTTTTGCCGTTCTGTTGCTTTGATAGTAAGTCCCTGCTCTTCTTTAGGTTTTGCAAGTGAGTATTTATATAACTTTGTTGAACACAATGATTCCTCGCAACATATGTATTTATGCCTAGAGCTTCTCTTAATGGTTTTAGTTTTTGCTACACCATGACAGTAATAAAGAAATAAGACAAGCTGTGGTATCCTTATAGTCAACTTATTGAGGAAGGAAACCTGTTCTCCATGTCTAATCTCAAACATTAGAATTGGTTTGACTTGGGAGCTATCAATGCCTCTGCTCAATTTTTCAATCATCTGACAGTGGAGCTTCATTCACCTGATATCCAATTGTAGAGTTTGACTCAGTATCTAGAGAAACTCCTCGGATCACACACTCAAGATGTTTTATAATGGCCAGTCATTAAAAAGAACCACTAATATATTACATGCTAACATGCAAGGATGCTTGTTTTAGTATTGAGAATTGTTTTTTTGGGAACATTGGTACTTTAGTTGTACAAGCACAATTTTGTTAGTTCATATCATGGTTTAAAATTCAACCTGCGCCGAGGTTTCAGCTCCAAAATGTTACATTTCGGTATCATATGCTGTTGTGCCATATATTAATTAAAAATAAAAAATTTAATCTAAATATTAAAAAAATTAGCGACCTGCGGAGTTCGCCACGACATGTAAAGGTCAGGCGTTTCGCTCGGCATGGAACGAAATTTTAAACTATAGATCATATACCTTTTTTTGTTGCTATTTAAGTTTTTCAAAGTCTATGAAAGTCTTATTCTAGATCTTTTAGACCTGGATATTTTGAATGAGTGAATTGGTTTATGCTTTCTTTTGAACATAAATTTCTTCAAGTCCCTTGTATATGGCTAATTCCTTCACACTACCTCTAAGGTGAATTTCATAGTTGTATCCTTTCTCTTTTCTTGGTGGGTTTCTTGTAGGGCAAAACCTTCCTTTGTTAGGTTGAACTATCTAGTATAACACCAGCAGTTAACTTAGCGCCATCTTGGTTTTGCTCTTCCAATGTTAATGTGGTAATAGAGTCATATTTGGATGGATAGACATCATCGACCTAACCTCAACTTACAATGACTCACTGGTGTGATTCTCATGATGTAGAGACAATGACGCTAAGAAGATGAGTTTCATTGAGGGGCTCCTTGCACACAAAAAGATTTTGGAATATTATGCTTCTTGTCAGGTTTCTGGCAGGAAAGTAAAATATTAAGAGATGAAAAGACTCTTTCCTGACAGCATACCCAATAGATTAATCATTTTCAATGATATTTTTATGTCAAGGTGGGACCTCTATGAATTGAAGAATAAATTCATCCTTATCTATATGTGGAATGCCTCTCTACTCCATTGAATGAGTTTGATTATAAGGACATACTTAATGATCATACACACAGATTTGCTTCCATCAAACTTACTAAACATGCTTCTATTTAGTGGGAATATCTCAAGCATTGAAGAGCCTTCAAAAGCAAGACAAAGATTGGAACATGAAAAAAATGAAGAAAAAAATTGTTACTAGAGAACTATATACAATACACTTATGTCAAGATCCATTATTTGCATCATGAGAACTGTCTTGTAGATGAATAATGCAGGAGTTGCATCACCTCATGATGATGGATGTGGTATTTTTGAGCTAGTGGAATAAACAATAGCTGGCTATCCTGGTGAGCCAAGGAAAAATTAAATGTTGTTGTTAAACTTCAACTTTATTGTTCGTATAATGATATTTTCATGTTAGAGATATATCTTAAGTATCGAGTCTAGACTTTTCAACCATCTAACACCCAGACTTGATTTTGATATATTCGATTGTAGAGTAGGACACAACATTTGGAATAACCCTCGATGCATTCCCAAGCTATTCATAATACCTATTCGTTGAAAAGAGTCACTGGGGAATATGTTATATGCAAATATGCTTGTTTTGATACTTGAGAATTTTTATTATACTGACGTGTACTTGAATTACATGGGCACAATTGTTAGATTATTTACTCTTTTTAAAGATTTCTAAGTTTGTTTAAGTTTATATTGTAGATCTTTTGGATCATCATAAGATTGACTGGGTGGAGTATCTTATGTTTGCTTTTAAAGACAAGGTAGATTGTTTATCAAGTTATAGTTGAATTATTGCAAAGGGTGTATAAGGATGTAATGACAAGAGTGAAGATTCCAGGACGATTAATCAAAGCGTTTCCTAGTGGAGTTACATCAATGATCAACTCTCTAAGTCCATATCTTTTTATACTAATGAATGAGTTCGTTGGACACATCTAAGACATGTTATCATCCTATATTTTGTTTGCAGATAGACATTGTTTTGGTTGATGAGATATGTGAAGTAATAAATGCTATGTTTAAATCTTTGCAAAAAAGACCGGAAGCAAAAGCTTTTAGGCTTAGTAGAATAAAGATAAAATATATAAAATTTAAGTTTAGTAGTATTAGATGTAACAAGTCAATTATAAAATATGAGATGATAAGTTATCTACAACTGAGAGCTTTAAGTATTGATCATTTTTACAAAAGGATGAAGGGGTTGATAAAGATGTTTTACATATGATACTAATAGGATAGTTGAAATGAAGGTGGGTGTTAGGTGTTATTTGTGATTGTAAGATATCTCTAAAGCTTAAAAGGAAGTTTTATAAAATGACAATTAGAGTTGTTATGATTTATGTAATTGAATGTTGGGTTATGGATCGAGCACATGAGTAGAGATAAAGATGTTAAGGTGAATGTTTAGACATACGAGGATGGACAAATAAAAAATTACAACATTAGAAAGAAATTAGGGATCGACCTATTGAGGGAAAATTATGAGAGACATTTAAGATGATATAGACATGTGCTTAGATAACTAATAAATGTCTCAGTTAAGCGATGTGAGACCATAAGAAATAAGGAGACCAAAGAAGACTTGGTTAGTAATAATAAACGAAATAAAATTCATTTAAATATAGATGAGAATATTGTAGGGGATCGAGCTGACTAATAGCATAAGAGGATTCATATAATGGACCCTAATTAGTGGTATAAAAACTATTGTTATTATAGTTAAATTCCTTCATAGTTACGTCTTTTCTCTCATATTGGTGAATTTCTTGTTAGGAGAAAGTTTTCACTTGGGATGGTTGTGCTATCTAGTATAGCGTCAACCAATGTTTGAATTGTCGTGTTGTGCTGCCTGAATTGCCGATATTTATCGTTCCGGTGCGGGAGAGAAATTGGCACGGTAGCGAAACGGCGTCGCATGACGCTTCCACTGGCACAGGAAGCGTCATGCGATGCTTCCACCGGCGCAGGAAGCGTGTGATGCTTCCAGTGTCGGAGGTGTTGCGCGAGCATCCCATTCATCGCGTTTTTTTAAATATTTAATTAATTAATAGAAATATTTTAAAGAGGCTTTCATATACCCTAATTAAATTATCCCAATAAATATATTTAAAATTTTAAAAAATAATAATTTTATTAATTGGTATTATGAAAATTCTTTTTTTATTGTTTTAAATTTTATTTAAAAATCCTCAAAAATTCTAATAAATCAGATTTATATTTTGATAATTTTTTTTTTACAGTTTAATTGATATTCTGAATTTTTTTTACAATTTTAAATATACATTATTCAAATTAATAATCACTTAAATGAATAAATAATTAATTTATATAATTATGATATATCAATTTTAATTCGAATTATTAATATATTAATTTTTTTAAAGAAAACTGTATTTAATTGTTTTTTCTAATAATATTAAATTGTTCAATAATTAAAAACTTATATAAAATCAATATACAACTTATTTTTAAATTATACACAATAAGCATATTTATCTAATAATTACTATATATAAATAAAAAATACCAAAACTGTATCGGCACGACATGATACGATACCGAAACCGTATCGTTCCGATCTAGAACCGAAACCTTGACACGGGTCGAGATTTTAAACTTTGGCATCAACTACTATTTGATTGATGACTTGTTCTTTGTACCCCATCTAGTGTCATCATTGCTTTATGAAAATATGTAGTATGCATAATAATGGTCTTTGTAATAGGTATATTAGTTATTTAGAAATGCCATGCTTTTATGTCAATAAGAATAGTATTTTGCACATTGTCCATTAACTATTTTTTAATTGCACTTTCTTTTTTTAGTTGATTTGTGGGCAACCCCAATTTTGCCATTGTTATTGTTGTACAATTTTAGGCTTTTAACTACCCTCTTTTCATATTACTACTGAAATGCTGTTAAACTATTGTCTTCTCTTTTATAGATAATTAGTGCAAGAATACTACATTGTTTTTCCTTTTTGATAAATTGATTGAATTTTTTTTACGTCTGTTGGATTTAAGCTAGTTAGTCGGACATTACAAGCATGCCATAATAGTTGTCATATTGTGACCATATTTACTCTCTTTTTTTCTTGTAGCATTAGTTCATACATTCCCTTCGTGAGTTATTTAAAATTTCACATTATCTTTGTGTTCGACAACTAGTGAATCTACATAAGTGCTGTAGAAATGTTTTAATTTGTTAATTTTGAGACTTGGTAAAACACCCCCTAAGTGATGCACGAGGATCTATAATTTTTTTAATTATTTTTGGTAATTTTCACTTTTTTGATATTTAAGGTATTTTTGATAATTTCTAACTTTTTATGTTTTTATATTTTGAGTTCGCTTAGCAATTTTGGAAGTACGAGTCTATTAATAATTTTTCTTTTCTTTTAGAATTTCTTTCATTTTTTTTACAAGTTAAAAATTGTAGTCCATATATTAGGATTTCTTTCCTTTATTTGAATTTGAGGGTCTAGAGTTTATATAAACATCTCTTTAACTATAAGAGGAATAATCCTCTATTATTAACAAAATTTCCTTTTTTTGGCAAATGATGGTTTTTCTCTTTGTGTTCGTTAGGTTATCTTCTTGTCTTCTCCTCAATTTTCTCCCTTCTTGTCAGCTTGCAGGATAATCATAATCTTGTTTGGTGTCAGTTGGTATTAGAGCTAACAAGTTTCAATTTAAGAAAGTTTGAGTGTTAGATCCAAAGATCGTCGTGGTGCTCATGGTCGTGCCAGGCAGGTTCTGGCTAGGGAAACCTCGCAGCATGATCGTATCACCCGGGACGAGATTGAGTATTTGCAGAGCCAAGTTGTAAATTTATCCCAGCATCTAGCGGAAATGGCGCGAATTCGTGAAGATTGTGAGGTACGTGGTTGAGAGGATCGATATGGAGACCTCAGATTTTTTAGTTGATCTGCTCGAATTTTTTGGTACATCACAGATAGAATTTTGTTGATTGGATCAACAAAATGGAGCGGTTCTTCGCCTATAAATAAGTTTTGGATCGGACGAAGGTGAAACTAGTTGCCTTCAAACTCAAAGGTCTAGCATTAGCATGGTGGAAGCACTTGCGACGCTCACGAGACCTACAAGGCAAGATCAAGGATTGAGAGAAGTTGAAGAAAAAGATCAAAGATCACTTTCTTCCTTTTGGGTATCCTCAAATTTCGTTCCAAGGACAATTAAGTTTTGCCACGGAGAATGATAGCTTCAATGCCGAAGATGGATGACCTTGACAAATTCGAAGATGATTAGGAGGAAGAAGTTGACGAGGTACTTTATGGTGATGACCTTGAGATTTTAATCGTTCATGAGAAGTTTGACCTGGAAGAAGTTGATGAACCTAACACGCTGCAAGTTGTGGAAGATGCTATAATTGAAGAGGAATCTCGATCTCAAATTAGAAATGAGACCGAGACAATTGATGATCTAGTTTATGACGATGAGTAGGTAGATGAAGTCGGCGACGATGAGAGAGACGATGACAAAATCAAAATATTTGGTGATCTAGTTTGTGACAATGATGGAGCGGACAAAGTGCTTGATGATGATCTTTTATTCGTTCCTGATTCATGTTTTGTCCCGCAAGGTGAAACCGCAAACATGAATAGAGCTGGCATCTCACTAATGATCGGAGAATCATTTGTGTGCTGCATCGTCAATAAGCTCGTCGACTTCGTTGCGTCCATGTTTCCGACCACTGGAATCTACTCACTGACGTGGAGGAGAAGCTCAAGGAGATGCAAGATCGACTTCCTCGCATCCAAGCTGTGATCCATGCAGCAGAGGCCAGGTCGATCAGGGGCCCAGCCTTGGTCAACTGACGGCGGTAACTCAAAGAGGTGGCCTGCGAAACGGACGACCTACTGGACGAGATAGAGTAGGGATCAGGTACAAGACATGGGCATGGTGAGTGATTTAGCCGCATCGACTTTCAGATTTTTCAAGAACCCATTTGTTTCTGATGATGAACTCAAGAGGTTGAAGAATCTGCTGGGGGATGTGGATAAAATTTACTCTGAAATCGACCGCAAAAACTTGATGAGGACAATGTAAAGCACGCCACATCAATAAGGGAGACGAGGTCCTTCACCCAGGAAATGGTGTTTGGGAGAGAGAGAGAGGGAAAGGACAATTGAGGTGTTGTTGAGTTCAGGAAATGATGCTGATTTCCTCAACAAGGGAGCTGGTAGCAGCAGCCATGCGAGTCTTTGTGTGCTTCCAATTATTGGCATTGGGGGAGTTGGGAAGACAACCCTAGCACAAAGTATTTACAATGATCCAAAGGTTGCTGACCATTTTGAGCTCAGAAAGTGGATTTATGTATCTAATGACTTCAATGTGAAAAGGATTGCAAGAGATTTGGAAGGTAAAAGGTTTCTGTTTGTACTTGATGATGTAAGGGATGAAGCAGGAAGAAATTGAAAGGACCTTCGAAGTGCCTTGACCTATGGGAACAGAGGAAGCACTATTCTGATAACAACTCATAGTCCATTAGTTGCCGAAGTTATGGGAACAATGGACCAAATCGAGTTAAAACTTTTAGTTAGAGGAAAGTGATTACTGGAGTCTCTTTGAGCATTGTTCGTTTGGTTCAAGAGTGACTGATTCATATCTAAGAAGAAAGTTGGAATTAATTGGTCAACAAATCGCAAAAAAGGTACATGGTTTACCATTAGCAGGAAAGGTAATAGGAAGTTTGTTACATACAAAATTGGAAGAACTATACCTTGGAAAATATCCTTCCATCACTAGGGCTGAGTTACCAACATCTCTTCTCAAATGTGAAACAGTGCTTTGCTTTCATTGCCATGTTCCCAAAGAGCCACATATTTGATAAAACACAGCTAATCCAGATGTGGATAGCTGAATGTTTTGTCAGACTAGGAACTCAACATGGAAGGATGACACTGGAGGATATTGGGAATCAAATTTTTGATGAGCTAACTTGCCGATACTTCTTCCTACATACTGTAAGTGAAAGATATGTGATTCATGGTCTGATAAAAGAGTTGGCTGTGTATATTTCAAGGGCCAAGTGTTTTGTGATTGATGATGAACCTTCCAAAATTCCACCACTGTGATAAGGACTGCTAAACTTGACACATCTTGGTGGTGATGACTTTGACAAGAGCAGTTTCTGCAATGTCATGCTCATCGACAGATCGATGAGGATTCTCAAAGTTGAGTAGCTACTAGTGGATTTTGCCGATTTAGTGTCAGATGATCTTCTTCTTGGGTTATCACCTCAAACTACTCTAAACTCGAGGACAAGTTCTTTCAACCCGGGTGACTGATGCAGGAGGATTTGCTGATTGTTTTTATTATTATTTTGGGTAATTTTCACTTTTTTGGTATTTTAAGATATTTTTGGTAATTTCTATCTTTTTATATTTTTGTATTTTGAGTCCGTTTAGGAATTTTAGAGGTATGAGTCTGTTAATAATTTTTTCTTTCTTTTAGAATTTTTTTCTTTTCTTTACAAGTTAGGAATGGTAGTTCATATATTATGATTTCTTTCCTTTATTTGAATCTGAGAGTCTATATAAACATCTGTGAGGAATAATCCTCTATTATTAATAAAATTTTCTAATTTGACAAACGGTGAGTTTTCTCTTTATTTTCTTTGAGTTCTCTTCTTGTCTCCTCAATTCCCTCCTTTCTTGTCAGTCTGCAGAATCGCAATCTTGCCCGACGTCACTAAGCTTAGGAACATAATAAAAAACAAAACAAAAATAGTTCCTACATAAATCACCCACTCGAACTATTGTTGGTTTGCACAAAATTATTTTGTTGACATCGACATACTTGTATTTGTGAAATGATCAAATTTAGTCATCGGCCTAAATGGTATAAATGTATACTAAGCAGTTTCACTAAAAATTCTGTAGTTGATGGCTCTTTTGTTGTTGAGGCATGCAATGATCATCACTAGCACAGATGGTAATGAAGATGAACATGATGTCGAAGATGCTTCCACATACTTATCAGTGAGTGGACTGTCGCATATCCTTCCAGTTTTATTTCTTTTCTCTCTACCTTGTCCTAAGTCTCAAAAGCATTTCAGCTTTTTCTGTTACGAGCCGTTGGATTTCTGTTGCCATGCTACATTATGGCTTGGGTCATAACCATCTTACAACGCCGAAGGGAAAGACAGGTGAGAACTGTTGCAGGCATAACTGAAATGTACTGGATGCAAGATTCAATTTCCTTCTCAATTCACTTAGGCTACGGTTACGTTTGGTAAGGGGTAATCAGTCTTGTAATGTAATCAGGATTACATTACAAGATTAATTTCTTTGTTTAGTACAGTTTTAAAACTGTAATGTAATATAATTTACATTACAAAAGCTAGTAAAAGTGTTGTAATCTGGATTACAAGGCTAACAACATGTAATCTGGATTACATTACAGGCTCAATTATATTACAAACTGAATTACATTACCCCTAACCAAACGCAACCTTATTATTATTTATTTTACAAAGCGATATTCTTCACCAAGACATGGAAATCATGTGATCTGAAATGCTTATTTATTACATTACAAACTGAATTATATTACCCCTAACCAAACGCAACCTTATTATTATTTATTTTACAAAGCGATATTCTTCACCAAGACATGGAAATCATGTGATATCTGAAATGCTTATTCATTACATTACAAACTGAATTACATTACCCCTAATCAAACGCAACTTTATTATTATTTATTTTACAAAGCGATATTCTTCACCAAGACATGGAAATCATGTGATATCTGAAATGCTTGTTCCTGTTGTTTTCATCGTCATCTATATTTACATTGACATGCTATGGCTTTGAATTGAAACACTCAGGAAGCAGCAGCTGCTTTAGAAGGAACTGGAGTGGCATTCATACTACAGTCTGACCCGCAGAGGGGCTCGCCCTTCGCTCTAGCTCCAGATTCACCAGCCACTCCCCAACAAGAGCCGTAACCATAGCCGCCGTTATTCGCAAAAACCTGTTCACTGAACTCGTGTTGGTTTGCAGATGAATTCTTCTTGTTCACTGGTGACAACTGGGGGCGATGGCTATGAACTTGGACAGCATTGACAAGCTAACTGGAAATGCTTCTGTTATTATTTCATGCATGTGTAGATCTCACTTGCAGTTAATGTTCCCTCTCTTTTGATGCAAGAACGCAACATGTAACCCCAGCATTAACTGTCTTAAAATCAACCTAAAACCCGAAACCCTAAATCTTAAACGCAACATGTTTCCTCTTTAGTCAGGATATTTCAACTGGTATGCTCAGTTTCTGATCTTGTAATGAGGGATGGTAGGCGCAAGGAGATGAGTTTTGTTCAGTATGTTGTTAAGGGTCCAACTGCTGTATTAGGGGAGGGCACTTCCTGATCTGTGGCTGATCAGCTAAAAGAGGTTGTTGGTTTTGGTAAGGGAGCCATATTTAGTGATTGAGTTCATGGATTAAAAATCTTGATTTGTGGTTGTCGAGCAAAACTTTTTGTTATGTTAGCTGACTTGCCATGATCGATGTGAGTCCCTTAAGGTCTGCAATTAATGTCAATGAAGCTTCTGTAAGGTGATGTGATGTGGTTGATCATGCCTAATGGAGGTGTTTTGTGTGACAAAAGACGAAATGTTTACCACCAGCGCTTCCGTCGGTCCGTCCCAGGATCAATACAGAGGAGGTAAATCACGGTGACTGAAAAGGCAAGAAGTTGAGGGGGGGGAGAGAGATTTTTTACACGAGATGCAGGGATTTACGCTCCACCAGCCCCGCGGTTCGAATCCAAGACCTCTAGTGACGATCTATCAACCCCTTACCATCTCAGCTATGCCTATGGGGGCCCTAATGGAGGTGTTTCGGGAATCCACCAGTCCCGCGGTTCGAATTCAAGACCTCTAGTGACGATTTATCAACCCCTTACTATCTCAGCTATGCCTGTGGGGGCCCTAATGGAGGTGTTTCGGGAATGAGAGTCGGTGGTGGTTTGATGTGTTTCGAGCGGAGAAGTTTTCGTCCGCGCTAAATCTAGTGAGGAGAGGTGATTACAACATACCAAAAATGCTTAAAAGTTCGACGCTGACATACCTAATGACGACTATATACCCTTTCAAGGGAACTCTTAAGTACACTAATAGAGTCGTGTCATTTAAAAGTTCAATTACAACTATTGTGTATATTTAGATGATCTATTATGACTTTGTGTTTTTATGAGACCTTGGTTTTTAGCCTATGCGTTAACTCTAAAATTGTCACAATATATCATTGTTGGATCAACAAGGTTTAAAACGATCTAACTCTAGGGATTAACTTGTAAACCCAAAATGGCTCTTTTGCTGCTTTTGAGGCTACAATGTAATCTACTTTGGTCATTGAGTTTGATATGTCTCCTTCTTGGAACTCTATCTCGACAGAGGTAAAAGAAATTAAAAACTCACAATTGGACTTTGAACTCTGGCCATGACAAATAAATTCCGCCATGATTGATCAATGACTGCGCAACTCGACTGATAAATCCAACTGATTCAACTGTTTGAAAAAATCAGTTAGTTGCCGACCAAAATAACTGATTTTATCACAGTTTGATTTGCTCAATTTTAGTAGCAAAGTTCAATCAGTTTGATTTGTCTTCGTTAAAATATTAAAAATATAACTAAGGATAATTTGATGTATCCTAATTTATATTTATTTAAAATATAAATTAATCTTTATAATAGAATCCTTATTTATTTCTTAGAATAGAATTATAATTATTTCTTAGAATAGATCCTAACTTTATATATAAATAGGACTTATATCATGTAATATTTGATGAGAATGAATTATTTAACATGGTATCAAAGCGTAAGATTTAAGTTTTTCTTTATTTTAAAATTCTCTTTTGTCCTAAATCTTGGTCGATCCATTTTTTCCCCCTCTCCACGCGACGTTACTATTCTTCCTCGCGACGCTGCTGTTCTTCTCCTGCACGCGACGCTGATGTTCTCTAGAGAAGCCAAAGCTGCTGTTCTCCAGAGAAGTCGAAGCTGTTGTTCTTCTCCTGTACGCGTCGCGAGCTCCGGTAACACATCGCTTTTCACACGTGATCGCGTTCTCTCTGCACCCGATCGTGTCGCTCCCCACGACCTACTCACCCAAGACAGTCCTTCCTTTTCTTCCTCGGCTCGCGACCTCCATCTTCAGGTGCGCTGAAGGCTTCTTCCTACACGCCGCCACATGCCATGTGTTGTTCTCCGCAGTATACTTTCCTCCGTCGAACGCCGAAGGCTCCTCCGTTGCGTACGTATTCCGACGCCTATTCCTGACGCCAACAATCTCTCAACAATCCAAAACTAATCAATGGCTACCTCTGGCACTCCAAACCCGGATATCTCAATCTTTACCAACCACATCACTGCACCGCTCTTTTCCGAGTAGTTGGATGGTAAGAACTACTCCTCTTGGGTCTCTCACATTGAGCTTTGGCTTGTTAGACAGGGTTATGAGACACATCTCACCCAAACCGAAGAGGATGCTCAAGTCATCGATCGTCCTCTATGGAAAAAGATTGACGCTCAGTTGTGTTGTATTATCCGAGCCACAATTCATCCATCTCTTAGGGATGTCTTCCGCACTCATAAAACCTGCAAAATTGTTTGGACACAGGCTCAACAACTCTTTACAAACACCTCTCGACGACTCTATCAAGTTTGTGAAGATCTTATGAACATCTTCAGTGCCCATTAGATTAAGGATTCTATATCAACTTATTTGGGTTCAATCTTTAACCTTCTTTGTGACTTCAATGAACTGCTTCCATCTGCGATCACTCTTGTTACAAAGCTTGAACATCGATTTTTTTTATGTCTTTGGCTTTATATGGTATGCCCACAGATTATTCTCATGTTTGTGATCAAATTCTAGGCATCCTTACATAAGCTACCATGGACAGGGCGACTCTCCTTCATGTCCCTGCCAAAGTCTTGACGTTACCTCCTTTCGTTTCTGTTGACTCATCAGCTTTGGTCTCTCGAAGCAACACCAGACCTCCATCCCGTAAAGGTGGCAAAAGACATCCTTAGTGTGATTGCTGCCATCGATCAGGACACACGATTGATAAACGTTGGAGTCTACATGGTCGACCCGCTCGTGTTGCTCAGATCATCCAGAATTCTCTCGCTTCTTCAACTTCCACTTCACAGTTGCCACCGGATCCAACCCCTCTACCTTTCTATGATGACTTTCTGAAATGGTATGAGGATCGACAAACTTCTGATTCCACTGCTGTCGTTGCACACGCTAGTAATTCCTTTGCTAGCATATCTCGATCTTCGGATCCCTGGGTTCTTAATTCTGGGGTCATCGATCATATCACTGGTAATAAATCTCTTTTTTCTTTTCTCACTACTTCCGGTTATTTACCCTTTGTCACCATGGCAAATGGTTCTCAAACACAGTCTCAGGGTGTCGGTATTGTTCATACTTCTCCATCTCTCACTATTCATAATGTTCTTTATGTTCCCGAAGCTCCCAGACATCCGCGGTTCGAACCCTAGGTACAGCGTATTTGCATGAATTTTTCCTTCAAATGGGGCGCGGACCTTGGGATGCTGGGCTTCTAGACCGCCCACTGCGAGTGCTTCCCGATTTACCCTGGCGACCGGTGGGAAACTTCCGTGAGGCTGGACCGGTCGCCCGAGGTTGGAAAAACCTCGTTAATCATTTTTTATGTTCCCGAAGCTCCCTTTAATTTGCTATCAATAAGTCAACTTACTCGGTCACTTAATTGTATCATCTCTTTTATTAAAATTTCTGTTTCCTTAAAGGATCAGAATACGAGGAGGATGATTGGCTTCGAATGTGAGTCTCATGGCCTATATTGACTTCACCGACCCTCTCTTGTTGGTTCAGCGGCAGCATCTCCTTTTCTTATTCATACTCAGATAGGACATTCATGTCTTGATAAGTTAAAACAATTACATCCTAGCATTTCTCACTTAGAGTTTTTGGCTTGTGAGTTATGTCAATTATGAAAACATGTTCGTAGTTCTTTTTCTCCTCGCACTGTGAGTTGGGTTACGCCCCCTTTCGCTTTGGTTCATTCTGATGTCTGGGGTCCGAATCGTATTTCTTCTACATTGTGGTCTTGATATTTTGTTATTTTTATAGATGGTTTTTTTCGTTGTACTTGGTTATATCTGATGAAGGATTGTTCAGAATTGTTTTCTATTTTTCAATCTTATTTCATGAAATCAAAACTCAATTTGATATTTCTCTTCGAACCTTACAAAGTGATAATGCGCGTGAGTATCTATACACTCCGTTTCGGACCTTCTTGGCATCTCATGGTGTGTTATATAGGATGTCTTGTCCTTATACCCCCCCCCCCCAACAAAATAGAGTTGCAAAACGTAAAAATCATCATCTTCTCGAGACCACCCGGACTCTTCTTTTCCACTTTCATGTTCCTCATTGGTTTAAGGGTGACGTCGTACTTACTGCGTGTTATCTCATCAATCGCATGTATTTCTCCACTCTACAATCGCATCATGTACTTTATCCTCATCAGCCTCTTCATCCTTTATCACATAAAGTCTTTGGTTCTATATATTTTGTTCATGCTCTTGATCCTGGCATTGACAAACTCTCTCCCAATGTGTCTTCCTTGGGTATCCACGGTCTCGGAAAGAGTACAACTGTTATTCTCCTACTCTCCGTCGGTACTTCATATCTGTTGATGTCACGTTCTTTGATTCGGTTCCATTTTTTGGGTTAACGCATCTCCGTCTGAGTTTTCTCCTTCTACGCCTACGCCAGTGACTATCTTTTACCCTCCGGAGGACTCTCCATCACCTCCAGCCCTATCTCCTCCTCCATTGTGAGTTTATCAATGTCATTCTCGTCATGCTTTGCCGCCGCCCAGCGCTGACACTGTTGTGAACACATCTTAGGAGCCAAGTCATTCGCCTCTTCCTTCGGTCTCATCTCTTGAGTCTGATATTCCTATTGCACTTCGAAAAGGTATGTGTTTCACTCGTAATCCTTATCCTCATTATGTTTCTTTGAGTTATCATCGTCTATCTCCTTCTTATTATTCTTGTCTTTCCTCTTTGTCGTCTGTTTCTCTTTCAAAGACTACAGGTGATGTCTTTGCCCAACCAGAATGGAAACAGACTATGCTCGACGAAATGTATGTCTTACAAAGTAGTGAGACTTGGGACATCGTTCCTCTACCACCAGAGAAATCAGTTGTTGGTTGACAATGGGTATATACGGTGAAAGTTGGTCCAGATGGAAAAGATGACTGGCTTAAAGCCCGCCTCATCGCTAAGGGTTATACTCAGATCTTCGGATTGAATTATGGGGACACTTTTTCTCATGTTGCCAAGATGTCCTCTGTGCGCCTATTCCTGTCCATTGTTGCGATTCGGCATTGACTTCTTTATCAGTTGGATATCAAAAATATTTTCTTACATGGTGAACTGCTTGAGAAAGTCTACATGGAACAACCTCCATGTTTTGTTGCTCAGGGAGAGTCTTCTGGTTTTGTATGTCATCTCCGAAAATCTTTATATGACCTCAAGTAGTCACCCAGAGCATGATTTGATACATTTAGTACTGTAATTCAATAGTTTGGCATGACTCAGAGCGACACCGACCATTCTGTCTTTTATCTCCACTCATCTACGAGTTGCATCTACTTAGTGGTTTATGTTGATGATATTGTTATCATAGGTAGTGATCATCTCAGGATTTCATAGGTGAAACATCTTTTCAAACATTTCCAAACAAAGGATCTCAGCAAACTCAAATATTTCTTGGGGATAGAAGTAGCACAGTCCAAAGATGAGATCATCATATCCCAAAGGAAGTATGCAATAGATATTTTGGAAGAAACAGAAATGTTAAACTCAAAGACAGTTGACAACCCCATGGATCCTAATGTCAAGCTTCTGCCAAATCAGGGGGAGCCTCTTCCAGATCCTGAATGATACAGGTGATTAGTAGGAGAACTAAGCTATCTTACTGTTACTCATCCAGTCATCTCATTTGCAGTAAATGTAATAAGTCAGTTTATCAAGTCTCCATGCAAGGAACATTGGGATGTTGTGATCCGCATTATTCAATATATCATAGCGCTCTAGGAAAGGGTCTTTTGTACGGAGACAAAGGACATACTCGAGTCGTAGGATATTCTGATGCAGATTGGGCAGGTTCTCCCATTGATGGGAGATCTACTTCTGGATTTTGTATATTTGTTGGAAATAATCTTGTTTCTTGGAAAAGTAAAAAACATAATGTTGTAGCAAGATCCAGTATACAGGCAAAGTATCAAGTTATGGTCATAGCCAGTCAAGAGCTTATATGACTCAAACAATTGCTTCAGGAATTAAGATTTGGAGAGATTACACAAATATCACTTATATGTGACAAACTAGGTCACATGCATATTGCCTCAAATCCAATTTTTCATGAGATGACAAAGCATATTGAAGTCGACTGTCATTTTGTTAGAGAGAAAGTTATATCTGAAAAAATATCTACTAGTTATGTCAACTCACATGATCAACTAGCAGATATATTCACTAAATCACTTAGAAGACCCCGAATTGACTACATATATAACAAACTAGGTGCATATAATTTATATTCTCCAGCTTGAGAGGGAGTATTAGAATATTGTAAATATAACTAGAGATAATTTGATGTATCCTAATTTATATTTACCTAAAATACAAATTAGTCCTTAGAATAGAATCCTCATTTATTTTCTTGAATAGAGTTCTAATTATTTCTTAGAATAGGCCCCAACTTTATATATAAATAGAATTTATATCTTGTAATATTTGATAAGAAGGAATTCTTTAACAGTCTAAAAAAAATCAGTTAGTTCAATTTCAATTTGTTTGGTTCGATCGATTCGATTTTTTACCCAATGCTCGCCCCTATGAACAACTGACATATGGTTTGCCTTTCATAGCTTGATTTCATAACCAAGGTCTATTAGGACTCTCATCCCTCTCTGTATTTGGGCAGCAAAGGCTTGATGGTTTTAATGAGATTGACAAAGGGTTTAAGTTAAACTTACGGTTATTTGACTTGTGTGATAAGTTGTGGAGGACCTATTAAGTATATAGATTGACTTAACAAGGCCAAGGTTATAAGGATTTGATGGCTCAAGGTCCATAAGATCAAAGAAGGATGTCATATCCGAAGGATCAGAGGATGATGAGCATCGGAGCATAATAAGTCAAGGAGGAGATCTACCTAAGTGAAGGCAAAAAGGATGGCTAAGGAAGAGCCGCAGGATCAAAGCATCCGAGGGACACAATTTGACGATAAAATACCTTAAGACTTGAAGATACTCGAAGGAAGATGAGTGGAATGACCTGTATACATGTCTATCATGGGAGTTCTTATGTTGGCATTACAAAAAGACTCAAGAGCAGCCACAATTTGATCATCAGTACAATTATCGAGTCGATGAGTTCTAACCATTTCAATTGATCTTGCATAGATTTGTTGAGGATGAGACTTGAAGGATTGAGATTACCAAATTACAAGGAAAGTCTCTCTTGTTAAAAATCTTCTCCTAGTTTCTGCAAGAAGAGGTAAGGCAAGATCTTCAAATGTAGGCAATTAACTGTTCTTTATTAGTTGAATACAACAACTGATGATCCCATGGAGGATGAAAATAGTGTGTATTATATCGCAAAGAATACTTGAAGTAGAAGATGGAGGACAAAAGCAATGGTTTTTATTACAATTGAAACTGTTGAAGAAATCAATGGGAAGTCTGTCATTAGGATCTTCTGGGAGTTAAGGTAGACGAAGATGAAACTCCTGGGTTTCTGAAAATTTTAATGGTAGATCATGCTGAACATGAGGATCCTACAGACTCTAAGCTCATGGAAGAGGTCCAATTCAATTTGGAGATGGTAGCTGAGAATTTTGAATATTTATCCATTACTTCAGTTAAGTCTAGTAGATATCCTCATTCATAACTAGACTTTCTACTTAAGATCTGTTCATTGTTGCTGCTATATGCTGTGGTACAGAAAGAGAAGTCAGTAAAAGGCATTTTCCGAACTGAGAATTGCCTCGTGAAAAAAGTTCAAGATGCCTAAAGAACACAGATCCAATTGAGAGCTCTTCTTCTCTCAAGTCGACTTGAAGTTGGTAACAGGAGTCCTGCAGATGTCAAAGATTAGGACCGAATGGCTGGTTTATTGTCGTGCAAAGCTACACAACATCAGATGGTAGAAGTAAAAGTTCATAGGTTATACGTGCATATGTAGCAGATATTAGGCCTAACAAAAAAAATTTCAAAAAATTAATGCACAGTTGGGATTGATTATTCATTGCATGTAAAAACAACTGCTCTCTAGAATTTTATATGTGCAGATGTTTTTGAGAACAAGGCTAGCTTTTGAGTTACAGTATGGATTATATACTTTGGGATTACATACAATTGGGAACTCATGGTTGCTATGCTTGGATTTTCTATTGAATTGTTTATTTATACTCTAGAACTTTTGAGATTGTCTCTCATCGATTTGTTATTGCTACATTATGGCTCGTCTCCTTGTTAGGTCGTTAAGTGTCTCCTTTGTCATGCTTAAAAATTACATTTCAAATTTTCCAGACAAACAGACAGAGAGCATCTTGTAGGCAAGTTCCAAAAGCAAAACCAGGTTGAGAGAAAACAATGCTAAAGAATGCTCAATAGGATCATAAACATTGACCAGGTGTAATGGATGATGATGACCTAGCAGAAACAATTTCAATGATAGGCCAAAAGGTTGCATTTTTAATTAATAACCAATAAAGTTCTAAGTGGCAATCGAAATTTGAATAGGCAAAAGGTTTCTCAGTTGTATTAGTT
Organism: Boesenbergia rotunda; assembly: GCA_024364735.1. Lineage (NCBI taxonomy): Eukaryota > Viridiplantae > Streptophyta > Magnoliopsida > Zingiberales > Zingiberaceae > Boesenbergia > Boesenbergia rotunda. Next base: position 276,395 of record JAGFNQ010004466.1, read on the forward strand.
GTTTACCTTGCAATGATCTGATCCAAGCTATACAAGAGCATGAGCATGACCAGCTGCTTTCCTCAGTCCCTTTTGATCCATTGACCTCCTCACTGCCTCCACACATCTCCACTGGCCTGTCGAGGCATACACATTTGAGAGCAAGACATAGTCCCCGCTTGAATCCTCATGCATCTCAATGATCTTCTTCCTTGCATATTCTGCAAGCTCGATGTCACCATGAACTCTGCAAGCTCCAAGAAGACTCCTCCATACTATCCCACTCCCCTCAACTGTCATTGACTCAACAATCTCGAATGCTTCTGCCAAAAAACCAGCACGTCCGAGCATGTCTGCCATACATCCAAAGTGTTTGACATTGGGTTCGATTCTGTACTCATTTCTCATCAGAGAGAAGTATCTCCGGCCCTCGTCCACCATCCCGCCATGACTACACGCGGACAATACAGCGACAAATGTGATATCATTTGGCAACACTTTAGTCGCCCGCATCTGCTCAAATAGAGTAATTGACTGCGCTATGCGGCCATGGAAAGCTAGACCGCCAATAATGGAGTTCCACGTCCAAACATCCCTCTCTGGCATTCTTTCAAACATCTCTAGTGCTTGGTCTATGCGCCCACATTTTGCATACATGCCAATCAATGCATTATTCAGAAGCAAGCTATGGGCAGCCCTTGAGCTTGAGGATTCCAGAATGGAATAGTGTATCCTCTGTCCCAGGTCCAGCGAGCCGGAGAGGGAACACGACGACAGCAAGCTCACAATAGTTGCTTCATCCGGCTGCCATCCCTCCGCTCGCATCTCTTCATAGACCTCCATGGCATGCCCAGGCAATCCACGTTGCACGTACCCTGCAATCATCGTGTTCCAAGACACCACATCCCGATCAGTAGCCGCGTCGAACATCTCTCTGGCTTTGCCCATCTCCCCTCGCGCCGAATATGCAGCGATCATTATGTTCCAGGAGACCACGTCCCTGCAAGGAGACTCGTCGAACAGCTGGCGGGCGACGGCGAGATCGCCTCTCGTGGCGTGGCCCCGTATGACGGCGGTTCGAGCGACGACATCTCCTCGAGCAGGGCCATCGAAGAGAGCCATTGCCACGGTCAAATCCCCGCAAGATGCGTGAAAATTAATGAGAGAGTTCCTTACGAACGCGTCAGAATCAAAGCCGAGCTTCGTGCAGGCGGCGTGGAACTGGGCTCCTGCTGCCGCCGCGGACGACTTGGAGGAAGCCTTGAGCAAGAAAAGGAAGGTGTAGACATCAGGACTGACGTTCGCGCGGAGCATCCGGGAATAGAGGGAGAAGGCGTGCATGGGGTGGGAGCTGCGGGCGTAGCCTTGAAGCATGGTGTTCCACATGAACAGGTCTGGCACAGCTATTTGAGCGAACACCTTGTTGGCGTGATCCATATTCATGTCTCGGCCCTCGGAGGAGGAGACGACGGAGAGCAGGAGATCCCTGAGCGGCTTCCGTTCGGAGTTGAAGCCTTGGACGACCATGCGGCCATGGAGTCGCTTGAGATGTCGGAGGCTCCGGCGCAGAGGCCTCCGGATCATTGTCCTCCATCAATTTGTTCGAACGCACATCGAGGCCTTCCACGGAGGCTTGGTCCGGCGGGATAGTGATCGTTCCGGTCTGGGGTCTTCGACCAAAACAAGAGTTACAATACTCATTTAAAAGTCAACAAATAACCTCAACAAAAAAATAATAATTATCAATTTTTTTTATGTGCTCTGATACACTCAATGAAAAAACTCAACGAAATGCTGATTGAATGACGTGACACTTTACATACATACGATCGATTATCGCTCGGACACTATCAATGATGACGTGACACTTTGCCGCCGCCCCAAATCAAACTATACCTTGGGGGGAACGATGAACCCGTCAAGGATCGTTACATGTAAAGTGTCACATCATTCATTAAGTTTTTCCTTGAAATTTTTCACTGAGCACATCATTTTCCTTTTGTTTATAGACAAAGCATATAAATTTTCGAAATTATCAAATTAACAAAAGTAATTTTAAAATTATCAAATTACATATTCATTTCTTATTTTATCGGTCGACTCAATTTTTTCTATTCAAAATTTTAAATAAATCAATCAATTTTTTCTATTCAAAATTTTAAATAAATCAATCAGCTGATAATAAAAATTAATAGATTAGTCGACTAATTAGGAGTAAAATAAAAAATTTATATATGATTTGGTAACTTGATTCATTGAGTTAGAAAGAACTCTAGTTGTTAGACCATGACGATAAAAGTCGATTTAATCTATTGATATTGATGGGGTTGAATAGCCTGTGACGGACACGGGGATGAAAAAGCAGCGTGGCACGACGAGTTACTCTTCGTCAACCCCCGGACTCCCCTTGGAATACATATCCTGGAAGAGCAAATTGAAAAACCTCCTCCCGGGATCACCCCGGGAAGTCGGGGCTCGAGATCGACTCGGGAAGCGTAGCACCCGCAGGTCACCCAGGCAAGAAGACCTCGAGATCACCTCGGGGACGGGGAGCTCAATCCTCCCTCGACCTCGAATAACGGACCCCCTATTCGCGGCTCCGTTGGATAAGGATCACTGATAATCACGGGAGGGTCATAACCCATAATCCACGGTCATTATCACCCTCATCCTTACAACGGACTAGATTTAATGACTATGACGACCGTTACAAAGGCCATCCGAGAACCAAAGATGGGGGAACGTGGCGAAGAGGGTGGAGACACGTACAACCACTACTGCAGGTATAAAAGATACCCCAATCCTTCCGGTAAGGGGTTACGCACTCTCTATGACTCATATTTTTCTTTCTTGTCTTACACCTTTCCCTATCGAGGTACTGCCTTGAGCGTCAGAGTGGGCTCCGCCGGATAACCTCCGGCGTGTTTCTCTAATGCTTGTGTTGATCTCACAGGGCGCAGAGTTCCTTTCCTCTTGCTAGCTTCCACCTGGAGAGAACCTCGATGTCTGACCATCGTCGTCGACTCCTTCCGAAACATATACGATTAAGAAATTTAAATTCTTTTATGATCCTCTCCATAATAACTCGGATTATTTGGGCCAATTATATTCAACCTAGTAACCTCTTTTGGACTATTTTGTAAGTATTCATCCTAATTCAGCTTAGCCTGATTAATTTGATTAAATTATATCAATTTGGTCAACATTGGATAATTACGCTAAGTTGGTCTATCCAATAGACTTATTTTTGTTGCGGACACTTGACAACCTATAAAATTAATGATACTTACAGTATCAATAAATGTCTTAATAAAAAATTTGATCATCAATCGACGATACATTCGATGTCTAATCGTCGATCAAATATTGTTGACGGCCTTCGAGCGCCACCTCGAACCAAACTGAATCCTGGGAGGCATGGTGAACCCGCTGAGGATCACTGTAATTGCGATTTCGCATCATTCACCGTCGATCCCGACGGGTTCACCGTTTTGGCAATCCTGACTCGTTCACCATCTCCCAAGGTATAGTTTGATTCGGGACGGCGATCAAAGATTGTCGGTGGTGTCCGATCGACGATTGAACGTTGGACGTATCGCCGATTGAGGATTAAATTTTTTATTGAGACATTCATATTCATTTTCAATGTATAAATCATTTCTCCGACCCATAAATAAAAGCTAAAACATTGTTGTTTCCTTTTGTCCTATTTTAGATTTTCAAATAATTAATGAGGTTTAATTGCGATACATTATAAAGATTGAAATTATTATTTAGATGAGCTTCTAGCATTTCTTTGAGGGGGTGCTTGGTAGACGGGTTTAGGAGGCTGGAATGGGAATGAAATCGATTTTATTCCCATACCTGATGCTTGGTAGATAGGAATCAAAATTAATATATGATTATGATACCCTTAATTTGATAACCTACTCACCCCTCGGTTATCACTAAACTCATTCCTCCCTTTTATTCTTTTTTTTATCGGAGACCGTAAAGTCCCCCCCCCATCCCCATCGCGTCGAAGTCTCCCCATCGCGTCATCTCCCCTCCTTCTCCCGGCGCCGCCACGCTTCTCCCCCTCCCCGCCTCGCGTCGCCTCCTTCTCCCGGCGCCGCTTCCTTCTCCAGGCGCCGTCCGCTTCTCCCCCCTCCTCACCTCGCGTCTCCTCCTCGAGCAAGGGTCTCTCGTCGCTGCCGCCTCTGCTTCGAGAGTTACAGGTTCGTCTCTTTTTCCCCTATCCACTTTTCCTATGAAGCTTCTCCGTCTCTCGTCGCTGTAGCCTTTTGTTCGCTTCCAACTTTCCCTTTCCGTCTCGTCGCTGTAGTCTCTCGTTACTAGTTTCTTTAGGATGCAGTGTTATATGATGCAAACTAGTTTGTTGACACAAGATTTTGGATGCATACTAAAGTTAATGGGAAGCTCCATGGTACGTTCTTTAGGTAAAAAAATTATCTTCAATTACTATGGACTTAAATGAACCGGATCCCCTTTTTGTCCCCTGATCTAGTGCTCTGCGGTAGGTTTGTGCATTACATCTACATTAATTTTTATCCTCTTCCTACATTTTCGAACTTGGATCTTAATTCCATAAGGAGAATTTTACATATTTGGCAGTAGTACAATTAAATATGATTTTAGCAACAAAAAACTGTAATTATGCCAACAAGGTCATCAAAACCATTCTGGATCTGTATCAATTTCGTCATGATAAACCTAGAAAAACTGTATGACATTGGCATATTTGGCAGTAGTATTCATTTGTGTTCTTTGGTTGGTTTGCTACTGGACAAGAAGTGGTTTGCTACTGAACAATCTTGTGTTCGATTTTTTGCATTTTTTTCAGTGGTATGGAATCCTTAGGAAAAGGTCAAATCCATTGCTGATCTTGGGGCTATTTTTTTCAGTCTATGCCAGATAGTTCAACTTATTTCAGATTTTCAGTATAACATTTTAATTGTAGTATATCCTATGTAGTTCAACTTATTACAGATTTTTCAGAATGATTTGTGTTGTGTAAGTGTAACTTTGTGTGGCACCACATTTTGCTTGCTTCTGTCCTTGACTCCAGAAACTAATCCAATGTCTAGTGACATTCCAGCAAATGTCTTTTTGACTGTATTTGGAGTTAAGCTATTTTATTTTTTTTCCCCTTCTGTCTTGTCCCTTCAGTTTGAAAATTTTTTCCCCCTTCTATCTCAGAATTAGGCCATTTTAGAAAATGTATTAGATGCTCATCGACCCAAATACAGTTGGATAATCTTACTATTAGCACTGATACAGTTGGATAATTTTTCTTCTTCATTGTTTGTGTTTCCTACCGCTTCCCACTGCTTCAGCATGGTTACTCTTATTGGCACTGATAGCTAAATGGTCACACTTTACAGGAACATTGCTGAACTGCTTGTTTGAGGATTCTCGAGCTCAACATCCGAATTGGCTGCATCCCCTTGGTTCCCTCCGAGCATCAGTGTTGCTCTAGGACTTTTGTTAATCAAATCCATCGCACTTCATTATCTTGTACAATCACATGGATGCGACTTCTACATGGATCCGATGCCAACGTAGATAATTATTAATTAAGCAGAGATACTTATCTGCAAACTCGACTGGATAAAAGAGCCACACTCCAGCTGATAAAAATGTTAATGTATAACATATTTGATTAAATGTTGGGCCGTGCCATTTCAGAAAATGTCGAAGCATTCTTTTAAAAAAATTTTATTAATACATGACTCATTTATTCGTCTCTCATAATATATATAATTATCTCATAATATATATAGAAATAAATTATTATCTCATAATATATATAAAAATAAATTATGACGATGAATAATAGATGAGAGGAATTTTATTTTTTAAATGATTATTTTCACGGATTTCATTCATGTTCTGCCGTGCTAATATTCAAAATATTCATAAAAAAATTATTCAATAGATTTTTCATGTATTTAATTAGTAAGGGTAAAATTATAAATTTTTCCTGATTCCCATTACTTTCTTATTCATACCAAGCATCATCAATGGTAATTATACTCATTCCAGTATCTATACCAAGCACCATCAATCCAGCAATCATTCCCATTGCTATTAACCCCTCAATGAAAACCAATTACCATTCCCATTACCGAATTTATACCAAGCGCCCCCTAAGTCGAATAAAAATCTGATTGAGATGTGCAATAGATATTTCTAGTATCGCCTGTTAGGTTAACTCATTTGTTCAATCAATAAGTGACTTTATAAGCTTAGTAAGCATTTAACAGCTTGAATCCTGCTTTGAGATGTATCTTTATAATGTTGTGATCCCTGGTATGTAATGCATGTACATTATATATGTTTTTAGACATTAATTAACACATATTCACTTATATTTCTTGCTTATGACTTTTGTTATCACACTCTACTTCATCATTTTATCAACATGACTACTTGTTTTGTTTGGAGATCTGCTTTTGCTTGATTTTATTGACACGATGCGATATGAAGTGTAAATTGATGAAGAACACACATTGGAGTGACTTCAAAGAAAAGAGAGCACCAAAATAGAAAATAAGGCTTACACAACCCCTGTACAGCTAACACGACCGTATGCATAAGAGGCACAATCGTGTCCCCCAGAGCCAAACTACAAAAGTTCCAAAGTATTACACAGTCATGTTGTGTCCAGAGGCATGCCCGTGTCTATTTTACCAGAGATGCACACAATCATACTGTGCCCAAAGGCATGACCATGTTGTTAGTGATATGAGAGAAGTGTCCTAAGGCAATCGCCTTATGATGTAAACATTTATATTAATAAATGATAATTCACTATTTGAGTATACATGTTTGTGTATTTGATAGGATCTTAAACTCATCTACTGAATGTCCGCCATACAATTCACAGCATAAGAGAATTTGTGATGGGATCACAACTAGTGATTATCTCTAAATGTGCAAATGTGAAGTGTTGGAAATATCCCTAGTCGATGAATTGATAAATACGGACATTATCAATTCTGTTGAGACTAGCATGGGTTATTCTCTATTCAGCTGATTCTCACTGGCTGGTGACATTGGGATGTCCGGAGATAAACATGGATGCTAGTTAAGGGAACTAGTTCATTGGAGTGACTAGCTGTAAAACTTCATATGGTAATCTATATAGATTTGTCAATGAAGTTCTTACTGCAGCTTAAGTGCGATGTTCCTTTGACTTGCGGTGTTCAAGTCATCTTGGTCATGGAGACTTATACTTTGACATCTTAAGCAAGCATCTCTTAGGAGGTGTGGACCCACGATGATCGGGTATAAGCCAAAGTGTCCGAAGATGTTTGAACAGCCTACAAAGGATTCACCACTCCTTGCGAGGAGATGTATACCTAGGCCTATCGTCGGATTGTTACTCAAAGCCTCTGGCCAGAGCATATCATGTTAAGAGTGCGAGTCTCTTAAATACATGAGAGTAATTAGAAATCCAAAGGACGAGGAAGACACTACTTGGGCTAGGTGTGACGTAGTCAGCCTAGTGGGGACTGACACCATTGACCGTGTCCTGAACCAAGTGGGTATAAGGTGGTGAAGAGAATGGGGCACGATTCATTAGAGCTGCTGAAGGGTTTCAGAATAATTTCTTCTGAGGTCAAACCGTTGATCTTTCGATTAATTGGGGATCATGATGTACTACTAGGTGCCACTCATGATCGTTCTATAATTAGTTAATTATAGACGGCCAACATAAATCGAAAGCCTATTTAGTCACACGCACTACGAGTAATCCGAGGGATTTTAAAACGAGTTGAAAATTGGATTTTCCTGATCAAGAGAAATAAGTCGAATCTGAGTTAGTCAGAGGCGCAATGGAAGCTAAAAATGGCTAAGTCTTTTGAAGGCATTTTGGGCGAATTAAATGAGTTTAATTCGCGGCGGTTCGGGTTGGTTTGGCCGGCCAAAAGAGGGTGCCAAAACCCCTTTGGTGGCCGGCCACAATAAGAGGAGAAAACCAATTAATTTTGGTTTAATTAATAAAATAAATCTAGTGCGATTTATTTTATAAATTATGGATAAATAAATTTGTATAAAGAAATTTATATAAATAAAATTTATAGAAATTTATTCTTTTATGGAAGATTAAAATAATCCATGAATTGGTTTATTTTTAATTTTATAAAATCAATTATGAATTGATTTTTTCATAATAAGAAAGTTTATAAATTTCTTATAAAANATCACTACCTAAGGGTCTTATATCCTATAAAACACCAAAGACTATTTAGGGAAATTTCAGTCCAAGTCAACCCCAGGTATCTTCCTAGGATACTCAACCACAAGTAGAGCCTATAGAGTTTACAACAAACAAACTAAGAAAATTGAAGAAACAACAAACTTAATATTTGATGAAGAAATCAACTCAAAATCTGATAATCCAGACCTAACCTCATCAAATTCTGATCAAGAAAATAATGAACAAACTATTGAACATTTAATTGAACCCTTAAACGAACTAACTATTGAACCAATTAATGAGTCAACTGAACCAATTATCGAACCAACAAATGAACCAGCCCAAGGAGTCGAATCAAATAGTGAACCAAACCGACCAGCCGGACCTGAGGCTGAACCAAGTTCTAGAAGAACCAAGAAACCCAGACTTAGTCACCCAACCGATCAAATTGTGGGTGATCCAACTCTAGGAGTCAGGACTAGATCCTCCTATAGAAACCTTAGTCAAATAGCTATGATATCAAAAATTGAACCCAAAACTATAGAGGAAGCCCTACCTGATCCTGATTGGATCATAGCTATGCAAGAAGAATTAGCTCAATTTGAGAGAAACCAAGTCTGGGAATTAGTACCTAAACCTGAGGGCAAATCCGTCATTGACACCAAGTGGGTCTTTAGGAATAAGCTAAATGATCAAGGAGAAATAGTTAGAAATAAAGCCCGCTTAGTAGCGAAGGGATTCAGCCAAGTAGAGGGATTAGATTACGATGAAACATATGCCCCAGTAGCTAGACTTGAGTCCATTAGAATGTTGTTAGCCTTTGCATCCCATAAAGGATTTAAGCTATATCAAATGGATGTAAAGTCAGCTTTCCTAAATGGATTCATTAAAGAAGAAGTTTATGTAGGACAACCCCCTGGGTTTGAGGACTTAGACAAACCTGACCACGTTTACAAACTAACTAAAGCACTATATGGACTAAAACAAGCACCTAGGGCCTGGTATGAACGTTTATCAACTACTTAATCTCTAAAGAATTTAAACAAGGACAAATTGACTCAACCCTATTTATTAAAACCCTAGGAAAAGATATATTATTGCCCAAGTTTACGTAGATGACATAATCTTTGGGTCCACCAACTCGAACTTTCTAAAAGAATTTGTTAAAATAATGGAAAATGAATTTGAAATGAGCCTAGTTGGTGAACTTAACTTTTTCCTAGGCTTACAAATTAAACAAACTAGGGATGGAAACTATGTCCATCAATCCAAATATGCTAAAGAGTTAATAAAGAAATTCAAAATGGATAACTCTAAAAGCATAAGTACCCCCATGGCCACTAATGTAAAAATAGATAGTGACCCTGATGGAAAACCAGTGGACCTTAAACTCTATAAAAGTATGATAGGTAGTCTACTGTACCTTACAGCCAGCAGACCTGACATTCTTTTTGCTGTAGGGATGTGTGCTAGATACCAAACCTGTGCTAAGGAAACACACTTAGCAGCCCTAAAAAGAATACTAAGATATGTAAAGGACACCCTAAATGTAGGGATTTGGTATCCTAGAACCTCAACCTTCAATTTGTCAGGATACTCGGATTCTGACTATGTTGATTGTAAATTAGATAGAAAGAGCACAAGTGGAAGCTGCCAACTGTTAGGAAATAGTCTAGTAAGTTGGTGCAGCAGAAAACAACACTGTGTAACTTTGTCCACAACTGAAGCTGAGTATGTGGCCTTAAGAGAGTGTGTAGCACAACTTTTATGGATGATGCACACTCTTAAGGACTTCCAGCTTAACTACACCCAAACTCAAGTATTTATTGACAATATAAGTTCAATTAATCTAACTAAAAACCCAATCCAACATTCCAGAACCAAACACATAGAAGTCAAACATCACTTTGTAAGAGACCATGTAGCCAGGGGTGAAATAATACTTAAGCATATAGACTCTAAATCCAACTTAGCTGATATACTCACAAAACCCTTACCTGAGTCTGAGTTCAGCTCACTAAGAAGGCAGTTAGGATTGTGCTCTGTAGAATAGGTTAACTCTACTTTTTAATTTCTTACTGCTTTACTTGATTTAAAAATCAGTTTCTAAAAGAACTTGAAAAACTGTTTTATTTAATTTCAAAATCAGTTTGTTAAAAAAAATTTTCTTAGTTTTATTTCAAAACTACCCCCCTTTCAAAACTAGGATTTTTTTTCGCAAATGGACTTAGCCTAGACCCTAACCCTAGAACTGCATGCACCTATAGAGTTAGAAGCAAGCATCTCACAAGCACCTTAGGGTACTTTTTGAGTGATAACCTAGAAAGGGTTGAGATGCTTAGGTCTTTGTCTTAATTCAAGATGCTTTAAGTCAGTGCATCTGCAGTAATTAGGGCACTAAATACATCTTATACAGCAATCAAGTTAAGTGTCAAGTTTAGAAAATCTAACTTGAACAAAAACACTAAACTTGACTAACCCTAACAAAAACTACTGTTTATAACAGTTAGTAAGTAACTAATTGGGTTAGACAGGTCCCTACAAGAGAAAATTAAATGATTTGATTTAAGTCTTATCATGAATTGGTTCAGTACAGCAAAATCATGCAAATATTTTCCATTATGAAAGTTATTTCCGTTATGCAATTTAATTTCTGCTCTATTTATCTTTTTGATATATGGCAAAGGGGGAGAGATAAGAAAGGAGAGAATTTAAAATTTTCTTTAGAACATTTTTCTCTCGAAATTTTAATTCTATCATTTATTCAAAAAGTACTTAAAGTACTAAGTTTTTCAAAGTACTAAAGCACTAAGTTTTTCTTACTTAAGCTTTTCAAAGTACGTAAGCATTTCAAAACTTTCCTAGTACTTAATCTTGTGAAAAAATTTTTCTTACTTAAGCTTTTCAAAGTACTTAAGCGGTTCAAAACTTTCCTAGCACTTAAGCTTGTCAAAAATTTTCCTAGTACTTAAGCTTGTTAAAAAAATTTTCTTACTTAAGCTTTTTAAAGTACTTAAACTTTTCAAAACTTTTCAAAAGTATTTAAGTTTTTCAGAAAAACTTAAGTACTTAGGTTTGTGTTAACTTCACGAAGTACTTTAAAACTTAGAGTTTTTCAAACCTTTTTTGAAGTACCATAAACTTAAAACTTTCAATTTGTTGGTACTCTGACTAATGTTTGAAAATCCTTCTTAAACTTAAGTTTTCAAAGTTGTCTAAATAAACTTAAGCTTTCAAAATTTACCAAGTATTTGAACTCAAAAATTCTCTACAAGTATAATTTTTCTAAGTAAAAATCCAAACTTTGAACTTGGAACTTAGTGTCGAAAACCCCACGAATTTTTGAAAAATCTAGGGGGAGATTCCTTCCAGGGGGAGGAACAAAAGGTAATGTTTGTATGCCTTGATTAAACTTAACTTTTTGAACCAGTGTTACCATAAATCAAAAAGGGGGAGATTGTTGGTGCAAAAAGCACCCAAGTCGAACCTGAGTTTTGATAATGGCAACAGGGCTCAAAAGTTAAGTCTTACTTGTTATCTAACATGTTACTCTAGTGTACAGGGTAAAAAGCCCTAGCAAAGGAATGCTAGGCACTGGCGAAGGAATGCCAGGGTAAAAAAGCCCTAGCGAAGGACTGCTAGGCACTGGCGAAAGAATGCCAGGGTAAAAAGCCCTAGCGAAGGACTGCTAGGGACTGGCGAAGGAATGCCAGGGTAAAAAGGCCTAGCGAAGGACTGCTAAGCACTGACGAAGGAATGTCAGGGTAAAAAGCCCTAGCGAAGGACTGCTAGGCGCCAGGCGAAGGACAGCTTGGGACTGAAGCCCTAGCGAAGGAATGCTAGGTACCGGGCGAAGGACAGCTCGGTATCCAAGACCTGGCAAAGGACCGCCAGGCAAAAGTCCAACCAGAGGAGCGGTTGGCATCAGGTACATTCTCCCGAGAGGAGTAGGTGAGGACGCGTTCCCCGTCGAGGGAACAGTAGGTGTCGGTTCGACCTAGGACTCCATTTAGGAGACCCAAAGTTAGAACCAAGACAGCTAAGGCTGTATAAAAATTAATATGTTACTGCTTTTTGGACTAACCCTGGATGCAGGACCGAAGGACTGAGTGTTTGCAGCTCAGAGAGCCTCAAAGGAGTGAGGCAGAAGCTGAGCAGGGCGCCCCGGATGTTCCGGTCGCCCCCAAGGTGAAGACTAAATAGCAGGAGCAACATCCTCTTCGACAGTTGACTGTCGGGGCGCCCCGGATGCTCCGGGTGCCCCCATCGCGCGGGCGCCCCGCATGCTGCGGGCGCCCCCAGCGCCAACTACCGAAGCAGCTCCCCTCGAAGCCAGCAGATCAGAAGGAGACCCGGTCAACCCGGGCGCCCCCATCGTTCAGGGCGCCCCCATCGTTCAGGGCGCCCCCGTCAAAGCTTGATCCCGAATTTTAAGGGATTAGAGCTGACCGAGACGGAGGTGGATCGGCTGACACGTGGGGGGGGGGGGGGGGGCGCCCCCAGGGCCTATAAAAGGGCCCTAGACCCCAAGGCTTCGAACAACGAATTCTTTCAACGCTTTTACGCTCTTCTGCTTCCGTGCTCTGCTCCGGCAACCTCCCGACTCAAGATACAAGCGTCGACGACGTCCTACTGCTCCGGAAAAAGAAGAATGGAAGAAGATTGGAAGAAGATACAAGCGCCAACGAATTTGTCAAGAGGAAGAAGATTGGAAGAAGAATCAGCCAGAACACCGATCTGAAGCAATTCGACTGCGGGAGTTGGATCTTGCTGATTTCGAGCTAGGGGGTTCCTGGTTTGATTCTTGTGTGATAGCAAGAAGAAGATTCGGTGAAGGACTTGATCTGTTGTTGTTAATTTTGTTTCCAAATTCATTTCTGTAGATTCTGTTTCAGTGTATCAGTTTCTGATCAATACCTGATCGGTCTGTTTGACCGATCAGGATAGACTCTGATCGGTCTGTTTGACCGATCAGGATAGACTCTAATCGGTCTGTTTGACCGATCAGGATAGACTCTGATCGGTCTGTGTGACCGATCAGACAAGAAACTGATCGGTCTGTTGACCGATTAGGCAATACTTTGATACAATTCAACCCTGTTTTTGTATTCAGCTTTGTTTCAATTTCTCCATTCTAAAGTTAGTTACAGATTTATTGCTTACTTGCATTTGATATTCGTTTTGTCCTTCAATTTCATAATTTCATATTGAATTTCTCAATTTCCAAATAGGTTAAGTTTAGTGTTGCAATTTCCTAGTTTAATTCTGCTTTAGCTAAGTCTATTTCGTTTTAAACTGTATTTTCATTCTTCATTGCAAAAACCCCCATTTACTAGAAAACCCAAAACAATAAACGACAACTTCAAGCTTGAACTAAATATCCTTAACTAGTCCTTGGAAAATACGACTTGAGGCCCCTTACTACATTTAACTTTGTGAGCTAGGGTTTTCAATTTATAAATATCTAAATTTGAGGCTCATTCGTGATACTTGTTATTGGGCAATCACCAAACACCCTAAAGCTTAGCTCTACTTAGCTTGTTTACAACCCTAGAGAAGACAGTTTACCTCCAAATTTAGTCGAGTAAAGTACAAACAATAACAAAAAAAAAAGAAAATGAGAAAAATAATAATGAGAAAAATAATCAAGTTGCATAGTGATTACATCTCCAACTTGGCAACCTATGTAAGGTTATTGTTTAGGCTCCTTTTCCCTCGATATTGAATCAGACTGGTTCAACCGAGATTCTGTGTAAACGATTTAGTTTTTGTTGGATTTTATCTCGTTAAGATGAGTTTACTTGTAATTTGTATGTATAAATTTAAACCAAAATCATTTAAAGTGATTTAACTAATGTTTATTAGATTTTCGATTATTGGATGTGAGTTAAATATGTAGAACCCTTTAGGCCGATTCATTATTATCTATAGGTTGATAACGGATCAGATCCCCTATATAAAGGAGTGATCCCCGATGGATTAGGAAAGCTTTACATATATCTTTGTTTCCTATTAATGTCTAGCTGTCTTAGCTCAGCTGGTAGAGCGCGTGGCTTTTAACCACGTGGTCGTGGGTTCGATTCCCACAGATGGCGTCTTTATAATGAAAAATAGAAAAATACAGTTAAATAATAATAATGGATATATATATAATAAATAAATAGGAGCGATCATATGAAAATGTTTTGTGAAATATTTGTAGGGATAACTGAACTCAAGATGAGTTTGTTTCAAAATTTTTAAGGAAAAAATTGATTTTTTCAGAATATATATAAATATAAAAGGAAAAGTTTAAATGTATTTATAAAACTTTTCCTTTATTATTTTCGCCCGTGCCCTAGCCTTTCTCGCCGAACCCCTCTTCCTCTCGAACTCAAATCTGCACTTAAGACTCCCCCCTTTTCTCTTCTCATCTCTTCCCTATGCCCTAAGCCACCGCCTATCCTTCCTCTACTCCTCGCCGACGCCAACTGCTCTTCATGCAAAGCCAGCTGAAGTCGTCGCCGCCTCTTCCTTCCTCTGTGTCGATTGCCTGACGCCAATTTCAATCGTCGACCAAGCTTGGCCCATCGCCAACTCCTTCTCTTCTCCTTCCTTTCATTGCCGCCATCACGACCTCTCCCCTGTGCGGTTCCTTTTAACATCGCAACACCGACGCAACTTTGATCTCGACACTGCCTCTCTTCACCGCCGACGCAAGAATGTTCGACAAAGGTGAGGGTTTCTGTTGATTAGGGGTGCTATTAATTAGGTGATGAAATGAATGGATCAAGGTAGGAAGATATTTGGTTCAACAAATGGAATTTCCTTGGTAACTGTTAAATTCGCGACCTTGGTGTTGTTTCCTATTCTGACTTTCTTACTGTTACGTTTAGGTTTTCCTGTGGATGGAAAGGCGTGACTTTCAACTCAGGGATTAAAATTTAGTATGGAAGTTCACATCGCTTGAGGTTTGGGAGTCGAAATTGGGAGTTGCAGTTTGGTAAGGTGTTTTACTTGTTAATAGCTAAATTGTCTAAGAGCTAGTGATATGAATGTTATAATTAGGGTTGGTCCTAAATTTTGTTTAGCGTTTAATTTAGTAAGTTTATTTATTGTATGAATAGCTAAAACCTGGCCTTGGAACGTTGTTGAAATTATGTGTTGGTTGGGAAGGATGGTTGGATCTGGACTCCTAAGAAAGAATTTAATCGGACCACAAGGTTTAGCTTTTAAAGGGGAGAGTGATCGTTAGGATTAGGGTTAGTATTTTTGGTAATTAGGATCGATCCTAATTATCTTTGGTATTTGGTTTAGTTAATTATTTCATTTTGTATAGATATCTAGATCTTATTCTTGATGCAGGCCTGAGTTTATACGAGCACTTGGATGTGGGGTTTATTTGATACATTCTTCATAAAAGCGGGTACTTCTCCCTTGATTCCTATAGAATCGTTTACCTTAAATGCATGGTTGTTTTAATATTTGAGTAGGTTGCTTTACCTTAAATCAATTTGCTTGTTTTCCTGCTTGATACGTATTTTTGCTTGACCTTTAAGTAGTAATTCAAATTGTTCAGCTATACAGTCTCATTTCTTAACTTATGCTCTAAAGAGTACTCATTTCTTGACTTATGCTCTAAAGAGTACCGCTTGTACGCGTGTACTGTAGAATAATCATTTGACCTATCTATGGTTGGGTCAACATTAGATAAACCCTACTCAGTAGATTAGTACATGTTTATTTCCTTTAGTGTTGGTTGTGTTTTGTTTCGTGTTGATTTCATTTTATATCGTATGGATTGCATGATTTTGGATTTAATTGAGGTGGTGTATATTGGTGACATGCATTATAGCATTCAGGTTGATGACACGGGTTCCCTGGTAGTTAAGACGGGTCGTCGGGTATATTTTCCTATTGTGTCATGCTCAGTTGGAGTTGTGTGCAAACAATTGACACTCCCAGGTATTGGAGTCCCCACAGGTGTTTTGGGATTTTTCATATCAGGGCCACATTTGTTATGGTGTATTTGCATAGCCCCAAGTGCTTGGCGCTTGTAACTTGTCCACTCAATATACCTAATGTAGCGGTGGTTGGTGTGAGTACAGTACAGGTCATGACATCATGCGCATATTATGCGTTGTGCATTTGCTTGTGTTTGCTGCACTTATTTGAGCTATGATTGTTGCATTTGATTGACATGCATATACGGTTATGATTTATATTTTATTATATGATCTGGATCTGTTCGGTAGTATTAGCAGTTTATTGAGGTGTTGGGGGGTTTTTTGATTTTGCCCCTACATGTTACATTGTTTTCAGGTATGTATAGATGCATTTAGTTTATGTTCTTTATTCCGGAGACTCTATACCCTTTGCTTTCTTTATGCATTTAGTTTTTGTTTTCTTTATGCTTGTTTTACACTTTATATACCAGATGAAAAGGGCTCTGACCTGTTCCTTCTTTGGGAGTGGTGCAGTATGACCATAGAATGTTGGGGAGCTCATCGACCCAGCTGCCTCTGACGTGGTCTCAAGCTTTATCTTGAGTCCCCTAATGATCTCCCGGTTGACGACTTCTGCTTGGCCATTGCCTTGGGGATATGCGACTGAAGTGAAGGCTTGGTGAATACCCAATCCTTCGCACCATTACCGTTGTCTGAAACCAACTTATAGGGAATGTCGTACCTGCAGACAATATCCCTCCAAAGGATTTTCATCATGGTGGCTTCCGTGATGTGCGCAAGAGGTTCAGCTTCAACCCACTTTGAGAAGTAATTGACCAGCACCAACAGGAGCTTCTTCTGCTAGGGCCTGATTGGAAAGGGGCCCACAATGTCCATTCTCCACTGATCGAATAGGCAGGAGACTGTGGAAGCTCGAAGTAGTTCTGTGGGGCGATGAGTGATATGCTGGTGCTTTTGACAGGCCTCGCATCCAGTGACGAAGTTGATGGCATATGCTTGCAGTGTTGGCCAAAAGTATCCAGCCAGGATAATCTTCCTAGCTAGGGATCTCCTCCTAACGTGGCTCCCGCATACGCCTTCGTGAATCTCTCACATGATGTAGTCGGCTTCCTCGAGACCGACGCACTTGAGCAAAGGCCGAGCGAATGCCGTTTTGTACAGTTGCTCCCCGATCAGCATAAACTTAGAAGCTCGGCGCCGGAAAAGCTAAACTTCTTTATCACCTACCGGCATAGCTCCACTGTGTAGGAACTCCACATAGGGCTTCCTCCAATCAGGTAATGCAGTGTCAACGACCTCTCCTTCGATCTGAGCCACCGTTCCCTCTGTAGCACTGGGCTTGTCTAGCGTCCATGAGGTAATGGAGATGGCCAACTTGGCTAGCTCGTCCGCCTTAATATTGTTGGCTCTAGAGATC
The DNA here is from genome assembly GCA_024364735.1 of Boesenbergia rotunda. Lineage (NCBI taxonomy): Eukaryota > Viridiplantae > Streptophyta > Magnoliopsida > Zingiberales > Zingiberaceae > Boesenbergia > Boesenbergia rotunda. The sequence continues at coordinate 293,943 of JAGFNQ010004466.1, forward strand.
TTCTGCAGGACAACCTCAGTGAATGAGGACCTCAGTTGTTCATAGATGACCACATACTTTTGCAGACGCTCATTCTTTATTTCAAATTTGCCTTTTATTTGTTGGGCGACGAGCTGAGAGTCTGAGTGCAGAATGACCTGAGCAGCTCTCACTTGCTTGGCTGCTAATAATCCTGCTAGAATCGTCTCATATTCGGCTTCGTTGTTGGTGGCCTGAAAGTGGAGTCGGATGGATAAATGTAATGTATCTCCCCTAGGGGAAATGATTAGCACTCCGACTCCATTGTACTTGCTGTTGGAGGAACCATCGACATAGATCTTTCACACTCCATCAGCTTTGGGCTCGAGGAGAGTATCGAGCATGAAATCGGCAAGAGCTTGCGCCTTGATGGCAGTATGAGGATGGTACTCAATCCCATACTCGCTCAACACTGTTGTCCATTTGATCAGCCGACCTGACGCTTCTGGGTTGGTGAGGACACGCCCATGCGGGTTGTTGGTGAGCACCACAATGGGATGTTCTAAGAGCCTGAGTCTTCGGGCCATTAGTACCAAAGCATAGGTCAGTTTCTCCTGACTCTGCGTGTCACGCCCCGTGATCCAGGAGCCGCTGATCCGATAGAAAATCGAACAGCACCTCCCATGTCCGGCGGATAATTTACACATACATACAATCTATATAACAATCCACGCAATATATATTTGGCCTCAGGCCTCAAAATCAAGACATAACATAAGGTAAATCATACCTGACTGCGGACCGGTCCGACTTATGACGAAACAACCAATACACAAAAACCCCTTAGGGCACACGACACACTCCCAAAACATATACAAGTCCAATAAGTAAATATAAAAATAGACACTACTAAGTACAAAACGAAACTATGCCGTCGCGATGGGTAGGGACTGGCTGCTGGGCTCTTCTGGCGACTCTAAGTATCTCAACCTGAAATAAAATCATATTGCAACGGGTGTGAGTCCATAAACTCAGCGAATATCCAGCAGATATGCATAGTATGTTATAATAACAATAAGCATCTACGTTAATACAGTCTCATATCAACAGTATGGAAAAACTAGTACTGGAAATACTGAGGTAGATACATACCAGAATCCAGCTAACCTGAAAAGAGGGTAATAAGTACCAAGGGAATATCAATAGACATATAATCTCAGATAACAAGTCTCCAGAATATGCATGTCAAACAAGTGCAGAAATCAAGTGCAGCAAACAATGCACGATGCAAAATATGCACATGGTGCAATGACATGTGTCACCCCCTAGTCCTAGTCAGGATCGTCGTCCACAACGTCCGCGTGGGTAGAGCTGTGACAACCTGTACCCAGTCAGGACATGGTCCACAACGTCCATGTGGGTCAGCATGCAATAATGCAAGGATGGTGCATGACCCAAACATATAAAGCACCCTGGTGCAATGACATGTGTCACCCCTAGTCCCAGTCAGGATCGTCCACAACGTCCGCGTGGGTAGAGCTGTGACAACCTGTACCCAGTCAGGACATGGTCCACAACGTCCGCGTGGGTCAGCATGCAATAATGCAAGGATGGTGCATGACCCAAACATATAAAGCACCCTGGTGCAATGACATGTGTCACCCCTAGTCCCAGTCAGGATCGTCCACAACGTCCGCGTGGGTAGAGCTGTGACAACCTGTACCCAGTCAGGACATCGTCCACAACGTCCGCGTGGGTCAGCATGCAATAATGCAGAGATGGTGTATGATAGATACACATACCTCCTTCGCCAAGTCCTCAGTATACTAAGTCTTATTCTGAAATCCTATAACAGGAAATACAGGTAACCTACAAGGTATACTGGCTGAAAACTACAGATCCCTCAAGGTCAAACGCAAGAGGTACAACACGATCTCTAAGCATACATATAGATATGACAATACCTGAGACTGTATGGAACTAACAGCATAATAACACAGGGATAAACAACAAGTATCCAGAACAGACATAATAAACAGGGCTAGCGTATAATCTTACTGCTATCTATAACCAACCATGCATAGCAATATGACAATATCTAAAAGATAAGTCAAAGGGTACCCGCCTCCATAGAGTAAAAGTAGTCCGTATCAAATAAGGACCTCCCATCCAGAAGTCCGAAAGCAAGTCAGTGTCCTGTAGCAAAGGCATAATGTTTAGCTATAATAATATATAAATTATAGCTAAACGAGTTATCTCAATTATTAGGATCGTCCTAATTATCCTAGTTACCTAGATTAGATCCATGTTAGGTTTTCGAAACCCGTTTCAATCAAGTTTAGTTTATTAGGTTTAATCTCAAATTAAACCTAATCCGTAATTCAACCCATAGCTCACCCAAAAGCTCACGGCAATGATCACAAGAAGGAGAACAAAACCTATAATCCAATCCAAAATCATTTTCCTCCAACTGATCCACATCTCATTAAACTAAGAACAACCAAAGCATTTTATCCATCCTATATCATGCCAAAATAGAATTAACATCATCATATATAGGTAACAATAAGATTCCAATTCCATGAAGAATAGAATTTAGACAGAATACTAACAAAAAATCTGATTAAACCAACTCATCCTACCAATCAACCCCATGGTAACACATCATATCATGACAGGATCAAAGAAACACTTACAGCTCACCCAAACCGATCCAAAACATCCAACAAAATTACTAAACCATGATCAAAATTAACAATATCAGAAACAACACAATTCGAATAGTTTCATTCATCTTCTTAACTCTAATAACCCACTATCCAGATCAAAAACACCACATGATCACCAATTGGAAAACAATAATCCAACACACAATACATAACCAACCTTGTGAGCCAAAAACATCGATCAAACCAACAACATCAACACTGAACAGAAATCAACTCTAATCACAACTATTTTCAAAAACTCTATAGAAACTGAATTCAAAAACTTGATCAGAGAAATTAACTTATCCCTACTACCTTGAATCAATCCCATCATGAAACTCCATCCAATGAATCGACTAAGGTAAAACCAATGAAACAGGACAGCCAAAAATCCAATCACAATCAAATCTCCAAATATAGAACTATCCATAAATCAGATTTGATTGTTAACCCACCATCCAAAATCGAAACACAACTCATCCAAGGAGAGCATTGAACCGAGATAGACTTTACCTGAATTGGGAGCCTGTAGAACCCCCCTTACTCCCGATCCGGCGTTCAGAAATCCCACGAACGCTACCACAGCTCGCTCAAGCGATCTGGCGATGAAGAAATGTCGATCAAAGATAGGAAGAGTGCATATGCCATCTCGTACCCGAGAAGGGCCGATAGTAGCTAGGATCGGGAGAGAACAATATCGGATGGAGATTGAGAGAAGCGGGACTCACCCTAGATTCCGCTGTGACATCCAAAATCTCCCGGTCACTCCATAGGTTACACCCACCCTCGGCGTCGACTCGCGAGTTCCTGGCTAAACGAACCCTAGCCCACTTCCGATGAGCTTCGGCCGCGTGAAGGAGTCGTCGGCCGGTTTCGTGTGGAGGAGGGTCGGCGACGCTCGATCGGGAGGGGCGCGGCTAGGGCACGCGGGCGAGGGAGGTGAAGCGGCTGTGGAGGAACTGTAGGTGACTTAATAGTGGAAGTTTTGCATTTTGGTCCAACCATTTTTAGTCTAATCGCAAGACCACCCTTAGGTTTTATGTTTTAGCTATTTAATCCCCCATCTTATTGTAATCCACTTAATAAATTTCTAGGGATAAATTATTTATCCATTCGTAATTTAAGAGTCTACCTGAAAGCCCCCTTGGGCTCCTCCCGTAGGGCCGAAAACTCTAGACTCTATCCGAAAAAATCTCGGAAAATTTTCTGGCTCGGATTTTCGAATTGCCATATTTTACACTGCGTCCTTCAAGAGATGTCCAAAGAAATAGACTAGGTACTGAACAACACCTTCTTCCCGAATAAGTGCAGAACCCACAGCTTGTTCAGCTGCGGACAGGTAAACGAACAATGTTTCTCCCTTCAATGGCTTATAAAGGACGGGGAGCTTGGTGAAGTATGCCTTTAAGTCTGTGAAGGCCTTCTCCCACTGGTCCTCTAAATCAAATTTGACTGTTTTCCTCAGAATCTTGAAGAACAGCAGGGTCCTGTCAGCAGACTTGGAGATGAACCTGGACAAGGTTGTAATTTTGTCATTCATCACTGTACGTCTTTGAAGTTTCGAGGAGATGACATGTTGATGATGACTTCACTTTTTCTGAGTTAGCTTCAATCACCCGTTCCGTCACCATATATCCGAGGAACCGGCTACTCTTCACCCCGAACAGACATTTAGCAGGGTTCAGTTTCAACTTGTTGGCCCTCAGGGTGGCGAATGTTTCTTCTAGGTCGGCTATCATATCTTTCCCCTTCTCAGTCTTGACTAGGATATCATCGACGTATACCTTAATGTTTCTCCCAATCTGGTGGCAGAAGACCTTGTCCATCATTCGCTGATAGGTTACCCCTGCGTTGCGCAACCCGAACAACATGACATTGAAACAATAGGTACCGCCGGCTGCCACGAAACTGACTTTTTCCTGGTCTTCCCAGGCGATAGGAACCTGGTGGTATTCCTGATAAGCGTCTAGCATCGAAATAAAATCACAACCAGAGGTAGAATCCACCAGTCGATCAATCCGAGGCAAGGGGTAGTAGTCTTTAGGGTAGACTTTATTCAAATATCTAAAATCATTATAGACCCGCCATTTACCCCGGGCTTAGGGACAAGTACAACATTCGCCAGCCAGGTCGGGAATTGATCCTCTCTTATGTGTCCAACCTTCAACAGCTTGACGACCTCCTCTCGGATGATCTTGTCCTGCTCGGGCGCAAAGTGTCTTCGCCTCTGTTTCAACGGCCAAGCTCTTGGGGTTATGTGCAAATGATGTGTGGCCAAGGCAGGGGAGACTCCTTTGATCTCTTCCGTGGCCCACACAAACACGTCCCGATGGTCCTTTGATCTCTTCCGTGGCCCACCGCCTGGAATAGGCTGAGCACCGGATGCCCAAGGATGGCGTTGTAGGACGATGGGGTGTCTACGATCATGAAGGGCGTCCTTCTGGTCCTCTCCAACGTGTCAACCCCCAGCGATAGGGATAGATAGATCTGCCCTATCAGTTGCACCCTGTATCTAGTGAAGCCGAAGAGGGGGATGGAGACTGGTTGCAGCTCCTTCTCGTCGATCTGCATCTGGTCCAGAGTCGCCTTGTAGAGGATATTGACGGAGCTACCTGTGTCCACAAAGACGTGCTTAACCTCTTAATTACCGATTCGTGCGAGGATTACCAGAGCATCTTCATGGGGCGCCTCCACGTCCTCCAAATCGTCAGGGCCGAATGAAATGATCGGGCCTTGGCATTAGTCACTGATGGTCCCAATGGCGTAGTTCTCCAGTCGACGCGTGTGGGCCTTCCTTGCCCAATGAGAGTCTCCCCCGGTAGGTCCTCCGAAGATCACTCCCACATGGCCCAATGGAGGTCCGCGCACTGGAGCTTTGCCCTTCCTAGGATCTCTCTTGAGGGAGATAGATAAGCGAGGAACTATCTCTCGGCTCCTTCCCCTCGACCGTGACCAGGATCGCCACCTGGGTCTGTCTTCCCCTGATTGTCATTGAAGAGGGGAAGGACTTCGCAGAGGGGAGCGTCGTCGATATCCCGCTTTATGCCACCGCTTGCGAGGCCTAGTGTTTGTGTCCCGAGTCCTCTTTTTCTTCAAGACGTGACACTCCTCTGTAAAGTACGTTGTACTACCGTGAAAGTCGCAGTACTTCTGTGGTGGTTTGGGCTCCGCGGTTTCGACCGTCTCCACCAGCCTTTTCTTACCAGCCCAATGGTTCTTTCTGGAGCGAGGATCTTTAACTCGGGCTGGTGCAGGTGGTTCTCTTCTCTTGGGTCGTATCGAGATCTGTATAGGAACTCTTGCCAAATCTTTACGGTGGGCGTGCTGCACCTCTTCGACTTTGACAAAGCGTCCTAATAAGTCGTTGAAATTGGTTAGTGGCTTCTTCACCAGCGAGCGAAAGAAGTCACCTTTGGAGAGTCCTTGTGTGAAGGTGCTGATGAGGATCTCCGAAGTGGCGGTTGGCACTTCTTGAGCCACCCGATTGAACCGCTGGATGTAATCCTTTAGCAGTTCCTTTGCTTTCTGCTTGAGGGCGAACAGGTTCAGCGCCGTCTTCTGATATTGCTGGTTGCTGGCGAAGTGGTGCAAGATGACAGTTCTAAACTCCAGGAAGGAGTTTATCAAACCCTGAGGCAGCCTTTGGAACCATCTCTAAGAGGCTCCTGACAGGGTGTTCAAGAAGAGTCCTCTGGATATGTGGTCACGTTCTCAAACTTGCAGATGTGGTCCTCTGGATATGTCTTCCCATCGTAGTCAGCAATTTCGGGACTACGAAATTGCTTAGGCATGAGATCTGCTACAATATCCGGAGAGAAGGCGGTAGACGAAGACTTGATGAGAGATTTGGAGGCCTCAATCTTTCCCGGTCCTTCCTCCTGCCTTAGAGCGCTGGAGGCGACGGAGTTTGCTCTCCCCAGATCTCCCAGGGAATCTCACCGGGGCGCTGGAGTTGTCAGTGCCTGTCCCACTGTTGGTGAGACGGATCTTCGGTTTCGTTGGTGCGAGGCAGACATCCTTGGGATTTCACCTAGCACTGAAGTCACTCGTCGGAAGGCGGCTTGCTCGATCTGGTGTTATGCTAACGCTTCTTTGATGGCGTTGGCGATTAGGCGATGCAACTCTTCCCTTGTCAGGATGATGGGTTGTCCTTCGGGATCCGCCATCACGGTGCTGCTTCTGGTACTTTGAATAAGTTTCTCACAGATGACGCCAAACTTATTCCGAAAGGAATCGACACGGATGACAAATCAGTAGAGTGTAGCCGACAAGGAGGATGACGGGGAGAAGACGATCGTGCCCTGCAAGATTAACACGAGCGTTAATGGGAACGCACCTGAAGGTTTTTCGGCGGAGCCCAAACTTTTTCGTGATCTCGGGTCTTTGATTTGCTCTCCCAAGGTGATCTCGGGAGCCAGATGGCCGATCTGACCTCAGGGCTTGGTTTACCTTTCGAGGCAGTCTCGGCCTGTCTTTAGAACTCTGATCGGTCGACTCCTATCACGTAGCTTCTCCGTGCCACATGTCTATCTGGGATGCTCATCCTTATCAATATCGGTTCAACTTGGTGCAATCGACTTAGTAGAACTAACTAAAGCTACTCGAATCTCATCTGGACTAATTAGATCAAAATTTATTATTAAGTATCTTGGATGCGGCAATTGGAAAAGCTATGCTTCAGGCACGTGATTATTTTGATAATGTCTAAGTGACTAACTATAGTCTGAAAATTTATTCTAAGAAAAGTTACTTAGTGTACCGAAAACAAACAAAATTTAAACAATTTTCACAAATCAAACAAAAGGTCTACCAACCATTTTCACAAATCAAATCAATTAATAATAAAAATGAATTTAAACAATCTCAAGTTAATCGATCTAAATTTAATTAATATAAAATTCAATAATTAATTAATCAATCTAAAATTCAATAATTAATCAATCAATCTTAATTTAACTAATCCTAATTCAATTAATCAATTTAATTAATATAAAATTCAAAATTTAATTAATCAATCTTAATTGAACTAATTTAATTAATCAATCCAAAATTCAATAATTAATTAATCAATCTAATTCGAAATGACTAAATTAATCAATAAATTTAATCTAATTAATTCTATAACATTAATCAATTTAATTTAAAATTACTAATTAATTAATCAATTTTCATTAAATAATAATTTTTTTTACTAAATCGGAAATTTATTTAAGCAATTTTAAGCTCAAATAAAATGAATTAATACAAATTTAAATTATATTCAATTAATTTTAATCAGTTTAACTAATCCAAAATTAACCAATCAAATTAATTCATATTTAATTATTAATCTGAAATTAACTAAATCAATTTTAATATAACGTAATTAATTTTAACTTAATAAATTATTAATCCAAAATAATTCGAACTTAATTTTAATCCAGAATTTTTATTTAATTTAATATGAAAATAATTATTAATTGATTTTAGTTTAACTTAAAATTAATTAATCCTTAACTAAACTAAACAATTTTATATAATTTAATTAACTCATAATTAATTTAAACTATTTTAACCAGATTAATACAAAGTCAATTAATTCAAATTAATCTGAATTAAAATTTAATTAAAAATATTCTAAATTAATTAAAAATTCTAATTTTACATAATCTAAATTCAAACACTGGTCTTATGCCAAGTAATGGGGAGTCTATATTTTTGAAAAATCTTTTCCCTGATAAAAAAATCCTTTCGAATGGCTTAAAAAAAATCCATTTCTAAATGTTTTACATGCATTATTACTTAAAAACTCTTCGAAAAAATATTTTTATCTTGAAAAACATAAAAGTTTAAAAGCGCTTTAACAATAATTTTTTTAAAAAATAACTTTTTATGTCATCATTCAAAGCTTTATTAAAAATTCTAAAACTCAATCTTTATGCTACATTTTTTGAAAATTTATTTTCTTAACTCTGGAAAAATCTCATTTAAAAATAAACCTTGGATACATAGCATATTTTTGAAAATAATTTTTTTAATATTCTATGATTAACTTTATAAATGTTTTTCAAAACCTATTTTGAAAATTGTACTATGATCCCAATTTTTAATCTATGTCAATAGGGGAGAAGTGAGACTAATATATTATTCTTAAACAATCTCAAAATGTTAAACTCAAGGGGAGAGTTTAAGAGGGGATTTTGTCATGTCCTAGGCCCATGCTTATTCGAAAAATGAGCAACATCTCAATTATATGACGGACAATCTAAAATATTTATACATATAATCTCACCTCAAATATAAATAAAATTCAGCCAACACGGCCAACAATTAACATAAAGTAACTTCACAACTATGCAGTATAGAAAATAGTACGAAAGGAAATTATATATCCCAATCAAAACTCAAATCTAATGAAAAATATAGCAAGTATATACGAGTATAAACATAATTCCACTCAAAATAAACATAATTCTAGTGAAATAATAAATAATAGTTTAATGAAGAAAATATGGAAAGAAAAATTATGGAAGAATATCAAAATGCTCGACACTATGGGATTGACAACTGGATTCTTTTCTGGCTCCACGTAACGCAACTACTACCTACCTAAAATCAAAATTAGATATAAGGGATTGTGAGTCTGAGCGGACTCTACGGGTAATCAGATAGATAAACGTATGACACATAAAAAGATACAAGTAGAAGCAATAGTATACAGTCTCCGAAACAGAATAATATATATGAATATATAAAACTGAATGAAAGTGCAAATACTAACCCATATATACATGTCAATCAAGTGTAACAATCATAGCTCAAACAAATACAATAAACGCAAACAAATGCACGATGCAATAAATGCATATGATGCAATGACATGTGTCACCCCTGACACCAGTCAAGCCGCCAACTCTAACATCCACTACCCATGAGTGGTTGAGACACAATAGGACGACTGCTCACACTCTAGCAACTACTACTACCCATGAGTGGTTGAGTTGGTAGAGAACTATATGACTGACGACGGACTTAACCATATGGAAGCCGATATTCGTCAACATGTAACTATGCAAATATGGTGCATGTTGTTGGTGCAATCGACCCAGGTTTGATCGGATAGATAATTGGTTTTGACGTGTTTGTCAATATGATTAAATTAGGTTTTCATATTAGTTTGATATGTGTTTGAGTCATGTCGGATTTGGTGGAACACACAATTGGGAAGTCTCATCTTGGTACTCGGGTCCGTGAAGTCAATGAAGGATGGCGCATCCAAGGGACCATCGAACGAGGAGCAACGGAGTGGAGCCGAGGGATGCAAACTTCAAGGCATACGCAAAGGATGACATCGGGACGAGCTAAGGGCTTGGATACATCCGAGGGACGAGAGCCAAAGGAAGAGAGCTTCAAAGGGCGACTCCGGAGAGGATAAGTGTGTAAAAGGATCAGTCGACTGGTAGGGACACCAGTCGGCTGAACCTTTTGTGAATTTCGAACAGTAAGATCAGTCGATTGGTCTATTCGAAAACTAGTCGTTCGCTGAGCACCAGTCGACTGGGCTTGGTAGCCCAGTCGACTGGTGTCGGGCTAAGCTGTTTTATTAACAACTCTCTCCTATATTTAAAGGGAGCTTTGAGACTTGGGAAGGATTAGCTCTTTAGTGAGAACCTCCTTGGTCATGTGCTCAAAGCTCCTAAAGCTCATCTCTTCCTCCTAACCGTAATTCTCAATCTTGTAAAGGGGAAGAATGTCTTGTGAGTGGTTGTTCTCCACCGAGAAGGAGAAAATTTTAGCCGAAGATTGTCGGGGACTAATCTACCAAAATATTTAGGGATTGCCCACCTCAAGGACATACCGTGTAGTAGGAGCAAGCAATCTCCGAACCATGTAAAAGATTAAGTATTAGCATTGTTCCTAATTATTTAGTTTGCATTTCCACTTGTGCACTAACTGTGTAGGAAGAACAACGCAAATTGGGTGACAAACGATTCATCCCTCTCTAGCCGGACCATCGATCCTAATAAGTGGTAATAGAGCACAAGGTCGCCCTTCAACGGACTAACCGCCTAGAAGAGCAATTTTATCAACATGGCCGGCTCGCACATCCAACCACCCAAATTTGAAGGAGAATTTTCTTAGTGGAAGAGAAGGATGGAAGTATTTTTCGATACCGATTTCGATATCATGTAAATTATGAAAAACAGTTTTGAAATGCCTAAGGATTAAGAAAATAAGCCACTAGAAAAGATAAGGTGGAGAAAGAAGCAAAATGATTATCATTTAGCAAATTCAACTAACAAATCTCATGCTAGGAAAAGCTCAAGGAGCTCAAGTAAGAAAAGGAAAATAATATGCTACAATTGCCAATAGGAAGGCCACAAAGGGATAATTGTTCCCTCTTAGAAGAAGAAGGAAGAGCAAAAGAAGAAAATAAAAGAAAAGGACAAGAAGGTCCAAAATTTAAAGGCAACATAAAATGATCCTTCATTATCAAAAGAGGAAAAATACCATGTGTCTCATTTTGCTCTAATAAAAATTGAAGACATTGCCTTTACGTCATCTAAAATTGATGAAGAAAAAAGCTCAAGTGATGTTGAAGGGAGCTTAAGTGAAGGAGGAGGTCAAACTTCGGATTCGGATATCTCGATAAGTGAGGTATACAATCTATCTATTACTACTTTGGTTAAAATCATTTCTAGCATTAATGATGACTTATTTAAGGCTAGAAAGAAAATTAAATATTTGAAAAATGATATTTGCATGCTTAAAAAAAATAGAGTCCATAACACTTAAGGATGATATGTATATTCCTCAAGTTCAAATGATTCATGCTTAGAAAAAAAAAATTAAGGAAAAAGGTGGATAACCTTCCTAAACCCCTTAGAAAATTTGAAATTGACTCAAAAATTCTAAACATGATCATTGGGAGCCAAAGAGCAAGTTTCACGAAAACGAGTTTAGGATACAAGAATTTTAACAATGAAAAGACCATTCATTGTTTACTTGCTAGAGGTTAATCAAAAACCAAGTCCATAGATAGGAAATAGATCTCTAAGGAGTACTTATCAACCCAATTAGAAAGTGTTCCGGAAGAAATCATCGGCAATGACCAGTCACTGAGGATCAACCCTCGCAGGGGGGACTATGTTGATGAGGAGCTCAAGAGATCCTGCAAGAGTAACACAAGCGTTGGGGGACACGCCGGCCGGGGTCCGGCGGAGTCCACTCCAACGCTCAAGTTAGGAGGGTGTCTGAGTAATGGTGAGAAAGAAAGAGCAAAAAAATGTAAAGGTGATAGGTCGTAACTCCCTTTATCGGAGGGGTTGAACTTCCTTTTATATTCGGGTCGACGTACTGGTCATGACTCCTTTATTGTCGCCACGCTTTCGATATTCAAGCCGCGCCCCATGCTTTTTGTGATAACAGGGAGTATCTTTTGAAACAGTCTGCGTCATTATCTTTTTCTCCGCGACACTCGGGGTTCCTGAGGTCGGGCGCTGCAAGGACTCCGCCTCCCTAGACGAGCTCGGGGGTTTCAGGTGTGGCATCTTCCGAAGTACTCTCGGGGCCTTACCGTCCTGTGCCCACCCCCCGAACAGGGGGGGCCCGAGGCCCGAGGGAAGAGATTAAGTCGTGTTCCTAGCTTCTTCATCCCTCATGCCGAGCCTGAGCTATCCAACCCCATCACAAGTCCCTCCCTTCAGGTCTGATCGAAGGAAGTGTGGCTGACTGATCGGACCAGTGCGAGGATGAAGAAACTACCTTCGTCTAGGCTTTTTGTTTCGAGCAGAGAAAACGTTCTGGATCATATCTTTTTTATCTAGCGTTCCCAGGAATCTCCCTTATAATGCTTTCCGCAGAAAGGTTACTTCGCTTCCCGAAGGTTTATAATGATGCCTTTTTCCTCGGGATGAACGACGCACGATTTCTTTTCTGGAGAGTAGCAGGATGCTGCATACGAGTGCGGTGATGCCACGTGTTATAACGGCTATCCCCCCAGTCTCCTTGGTCGTGTGCGGGTACAACTATCTCGTGACGATCGGCTATTTGGGCACAGCGGCGACTGGGTGCACTTCGGCTTCCCATCCTATAGAGCTTCTTCTGCATGTGAGTACTTCGTCTTTTTCTCCCTTCCTGTCTAGGAATCATGGAGAGCTATTGAGCGGAATGGTACGAATCTGCCTCTTCGAGAGTGAGGCCAAAGGCCCTGCAAGCAGCCAACGAAGCGTATGGAGTCCTGACCGAGATGGCGATGGTCATTCTTAACGTGGATCAGAAACCCGTGGAGCCCCCGGCAGGCATGCTGACCTTCTTCTTAGGACAGATGGAGCTAGGGCTTCGTTTTCCTATCCCCCCTTCTTCACCAACATAGCTTCTTATTTTAACATTCCGTTGTATCAAATGGCTCCTAATGCCTTCGCTCAGATGGGGGGGGGCCTATATTATCTTCAAGCTCTTCAGTCTCCCTTTGACTCCCCATCTTTTCCATTCTTTCTTCCTTCCGATAGGATCGAGAGGGGTTTTCAGCTTTGCGGCCCGTCCGGGCCATAAGTTTCTGGGAGGATTCCCTTCTTCGCACAAAGGGTGGAAGGAGAAATTCTTCTTTATCCGCCCCTCGTCACTGCCCTTCAGCCCTCTGCGCTGGATAGGGGATTTGCCGACTCCCCCCCCCCCCTCTTAGAGGGCTTTCTTCACAGCCCCGCATATCATCATGCTACAAAGGTACTTTCAGGCATGGAATTTAGTGGTCCGGGGCTGATTCAGAGCGAAGAGCTTATGTACCGGGCGGGCCTCAGCCCTAAAGTAACTCAGATCAGCTCCAACCTAGGTATGTACGTCCCTTTCTTCCATGCACATTGATTTCGGATTGATGCCCTTTGTAATTGGCTTCTGCAGAGGGAGTCATGTATGCCAAGACGATGAGTCGGCTTCATTAAGTGGGAGGAGGCCAACAAGGAGGCCTTGAATCCTCCTCCGATTGTCTCTGACACTCCTTACATCCCTGCGAGTCTAGCGAGGGGCCTGCACTGTCTCACCTCATAGGGTCGCTCCCTCCGCGAGGGTCGCTGTTACTGTTACATTGGCCGAAAAGCAAGCATCTCCAGCTCCTCCGCGTGCATCAGTAACGGATTACTCTTCGAGGGTGTCTCCTCCGTAGGCCCGAGCAACCCTGAGGGGGGGGGGGGGCGAAAAATCTACTTCCTCCGTTACCCCGACGGTTCGGCCCTTCGGCCGGCAGAGCGGCGACTTCCCAAGGGCTTNTCGATTTTCTTCTAATATTCTATGCATCTCACTAGAATAAGATGAACGGTAACGGAACGACCCCTCAGAGTCCTAAGTGATCATCAAATGCAACTCTGGCCTGAGAGCCAAGGCCGTAGATGGTAGAGTTCTTTGTCCGTCCACGACAACATCATAATATATGTCATTAAGTGCCTCGGTGGATAGAGATTGAGACTCTCCCCCTCTACTGCAGGCTGAGATGCCTGAGCGACTCTCTCGGTCATTTCCGCCTATATTGTAAAATAGAACATGATTAAAAGTAATTCGATAAATACTAAAATGTAACTAAAATAAACACTAAGTAATGTTCTTACATGGATGGCCGCAGAACGAGAATCTACGAATGTGCCATCTTTTTTCTTGTGGTCCTCACAAAGACCTCCATACTGTGGGCGGTCGAGCTAGTTCTCGTTCCTGTATACAAATATATATTAGGCAAATATACAAGTATGATAATAAATGATAATTATATTTCGTGCAAACATTAAATTAAACTCACCAAATCAAGAGCATGCTCTACCATAGATTTAGAACCAGACGTATGAGCAGTCCCGGTACTCGGGCCACCTGGCTCGGTGTTTCTATTAGCTCGAGCCTTATCGGCATTTTCTTTCCACCTCTCTTCAGACCAGGTGGCCGTCCATGCACCCATATCTCCTCAGGAACATACGTCGGTTTTACGCCCTTTTGTCTGATATAGTAGAGGTAGTCTTTGTAAAGCTTGCACAATTTTTATTCCATGTTGCTTTAAATTTTCCTCCTGGCCCTCCTCCCATGTATATCTTTTCTGCAATTATAAATTGAAAATTTAGCATAGTAATGGGTAAATATAATATAAAAATCAAATATATATTGATTTTACTTACTAAAAATTCATTGTAATAAAATGTCTTCATCTCATGATCTACATGTCTCTGTGTCGTAGATCAGCATGCTCGTTCCTTGAATTTGCTTGTGATATAATTAGAAACCCTATGACCATCTGGAGTAAAACTGCATAACAAACAATAAACATATAAATAAGCTATTAAAAATAATATATGAACATTAATTATATCTAATAAGAAATACTTACACATCTGCAATAACACATAAAACTCGATGGCCACGGGGAATCACTACTGCTGGTCTCCATAGAAATGTCTGCAAAATAATATATAACAACACATCATAATAAAGGTGAGTAACAGGGTAATAAAAATACAATACAATATAACAACACATCACTTACTAGATGAACAATAATGACACTATTTATATATCATTAGTATCGATGTCCTCCTCACTAGACTCTGATAGTTCAACAAGATCCTCACTACTGGACATCTCTTCATCATCTATATCCTCGTAAATCACATTAACATCTACAAGTAAATCAGACGTGGATGGAAGTTGTGAATCAATAAAATATCTCTCTACTTTGTCTTTCTGAAATGCATCATGATTTTGACCAGTGATGGTGTTTAGCATTTCTATAGTCAAGCGAGGCTTCATTCGACAAATACACCATTCACTAGATGTCCTTCTTTTCGTAGGATATTCAAGATAAAAAACCTGACT
Organism: Boesenbergia rotunda; assembly: GCA_024364735.1. Classification (NCBI taxonomy): domain Eukaryota; kingdom Viridiplantae; phylum Streptophyta; class Magnoliopsida; order Zingiberales; family Zingiberaceae; genus Boesenbergia; species Boesenbergia rotunda. The sequence goes on from JAGFNQ010004466.1 coordinate 309,434, forward strand.
CGCTTATACCCCAAAAATAAAAGGTTCAAATTTGTTGAACTTTCTATTTTTATTAACCTCCACTAATTTATAGTTTGGATGTATTCTTGTACCTATTCTTGGGGTCGGATCATACCATGAGCATTTGAACAACACACACCGTTTAATAGGTAATGCAGGATATTCAATCTCTATGATTTCTTCAAGTCTACCGTAGTAATCAAACTTTGTGTTAGTGTTGTCGATATATCCTTTAACACAAACTCCAAAATTATATGTTAATCTCCGTGAATCTCGTTGTGCCACATGGAATCTGATCCCATTAACATAGTATCCAGAGTAGACCTTTATTTTACGGAGCAGTCCTGATGCAAGATTCATTATTCTATCATCTTGCACATTTGATATTCTGCGGTCTTTCACCTACATAAATTATAACATAAATTCAGACCGAATTGAATAGACATAAATATATAAATTTTTTGATTATATTGCAACTTACATATATTTCAAACCATAATGCGAATTCGGCCTCTAACTTTTCAGTGACCTCACTTGCACCCAGTGATGGATTTTGTATATATAGTTGTTGTTCGTATAAGCTGTGACAGAAATATTTTAAGCCAATTGGTATATCAAGCAAACAATTAATATAGGATAATAAGATCATTAGAGAAGTCAACTTACTTTATGTATGGTTTGACCTCATCGCAGTTTAACAGTATGTATGTTCTTGCAGCATCATATTCCTGTTCAGTTAACCATCTAGTAACAGATGCACCCATTGGCTTACCGGGAAAGTTGAAAATAGAAAGCAATGATGGGTCATTAGGTTGAGCATCATCAAAATTTTTAGGACACTTACATGTCTGGTTTTCACATTGTCAGCAAAATAATAAGAGCAGAAAGAAGATGCTTCTTCAACCAGATAGACATTACATATTGACCACTCAACTCTTGCTTTGTTATGAACATTATTATTTAATTTTCTCAAAAATCATTCGAATGGATACATCCATTTATACTGCACTGGATCAACTATTTCTGCCTCATATGGTAAATGTACTGGTAAATGTTCCATTGAATCAAAAAAACTAGGTGGAAATATGCGCTCCAGCTTGCATATGATGAGAGAAATGTCTATTTTTAGCCGAAACATATCATCCATCATAATACTCCTTGTCATCAAATCTTTAAAAAAAAAGACTCAATTCTGTAAGTGCTTGCCAAACATTTTATGAAAGTAAGTCGTGGAAAACTACTGGAATTAGTGTTTGCATGAACACATGACAATCATGACTCTTCATTCCAAACATCTTCAACTTATTCATATTCATGCATCGAGCCATATTTGATGCATGAATATGAATATGAATATGAATATTCATGAATATTTGAGGCATAGCCATCAGGGAATTTTATTTCTCTTAACCAATTACATAAAATTTCTTTACCATCTTTGTCCAATGTATAACAAGCCTTTGGAAATCTATTGGTTGTTTGATTCATATGCAACTCTGGTCTGTTAACTAGTTCTTTTAATTCATCACGTGATTTTATTGTGTCTTTAGTTTTTCCAGGGACATTCATGACAGTGTTAAAGATATTATCAAAGAAATTTTTCTCAACATGCATGACATTTAAATTATGTCGAATGAGAAGATGCTTCCAATATGACAACTCCCAAAAAATACTCTTCTTCTTCCATCCACACTTGCACATCCTAACAATGTATTTATTTATCTCATCAGAACCAGGTTGAGATACTGGTAGGAATCCATAACTGTTTATTTGATCAATAACCTTTTCACCTGAAGCATAAATTGGAGAACATTTTCTGACTATAATATTTTTTAGGAAATTTTTTTTGTTTCACCTGAAAGGGAGGTTGACAGGTAAAAATTTTCGATGATTATCAAACCAAGATACCTTCCCACTACAAGGTAATGAAAATGCATCAGAATCTGTCATGCAGTGTGGGCATGCTAATTTACCAGCTGTGCTCTATCCAGATAACATGAGTATGCTGAAAAATCACTGATTGTCCATAATAATGCATCTTGCAAACGAAAATTTATTTTACTTGCAACATCATAAGTCATTGAGCCTACATTCCATAATTCATTCAACTCGACAATTAGAAGTTGAAGAAAAACATCTATCTTATCTTTAGGATTGGTTGGACCAGGAATCAGTATAGTAAGGAACATAAATTCGTCTTTCATGCACATCCATGGAGGTAAATAATAAAATGTTAATATTAGTGGACAAGATGAATATTATTGTCCCAACTGATCAAATGGCTGAAAACCATCTGCAGAAAGGCTCAATCTAACATTCCAAGGTTCCATTGCAAATAAAGGATATACAGTATCAAGATGTTTCCATGTAAGGGAATCACAGGGATGATGCATAATACCTGCTTCGTGCTCATGCTCATGATGCCACACCATGTAGCTTACTGTAGCGGCAGATGCATATAAGCGTTGAAGCCTAGCAGTTAATGGAAAATAATACATGATTTTCCATGCAATATTTTTCTTCTTCTTCCCTAGTGTATGAGTACGATGCTTATAACGCGGGTGACTACAGATTTTGCATTCATTCAATTCATTATCTTCATTCCAATATATCATGCAATTATTTAAACAACAATCAATCTTTTCTACAGGCAAACCGAAACCTATAACCAATTTCTTTATATTGTAGAAGCTATCAGTCATTATGTTATCAGGAGGGAGTAACTCTGACATTAATTGACACATTTTATCATAACATCTTTCTGAAAAATGATGTTCTGCTTTCATATTTAACAACCTTGCAGTAGCTGATAACTTAGAATGGCCAGAAGGAATGCCTTCCCATAATTCTCTTTCACTAGACTTTAACATTTCATATAATTGCTGATATTCAAGTGCAGGTATTTCATCTATGTTGGAATAATCAACTGCATTCATCGCATCTTGAACCATTAATTGAATTGCAATATCATTAGTTGATGGTTCGAGGGACGCAACAAAAGTATCAGATGATGAACCAACAGAAGGCCCAATTGATTCATATACATAAGGTTCACCGTGACAGTACCAATTATAGTAGTTTGGCACAAACTCATTTCTACAAATATGTACTCTCACCGTATCCTCATCACAGTAGTTTATATTTCTGCATTTTCTATGATTACACGGACACTTTAACTTATCACCATCCATATATTCTAGATGACTCTTAGTAAAGTTCATAAATTGTTTAAGATCAGTAATAAAATCATCTTTGATAAATTCATTATTTAATCGGTTGTACATCCAAGCCTTGTTCATATACATTGTTGCCTAATCAGATTTTTAATAAAATTAAAATAAATTCATTAAGATATACCTAAATTATTCTAATGAAAGCAAGTATCATGGTATTCAGTAATATATACCTAAATTATTAATTATAAATGCTATCTCTTTTAATAAGTTCTAAAATAACATGCTAAATTAACAAAATAATTAAATCATATAATAACTAAAGGTACCTCATTATTAAAAACTAAAATAATAAGTAATTGCTAATTTAACAAAATTCTAACATAAAAAATACATAAGAACGAATTATACCTGAAATTAGATGCAAGTCGGAGAAGAGCAAAATAACCTAAGAATAAATAAATTATAGTTAAAATAGGTGAGTTGAAGCTTATGAAGCCAAAGAGTCACATAGGTGAGCCGACCACCATAGATCTTATAAAGAAAGATGATATAAGCTCCAATACGCGAGAAGCGAGGAGGCAACTCATTGGAATAGGCACGGTAAGATCAACTCATTCAGAAGTTGATGGGTTAGGATTGGAACCCTAATTGAGCAGCATATCTTGAATTTCATTGTTGAATCTTGACCATGCCAATTAACTTGAACTAGGATTCGTAAATGAGAGTTTCCGACGCATGCCCGTATACCCTAGCCAGGGCGCGCAGCCAGCGCTGGCCGGGCTTGGGCGCGGCCAGCTCTGGCCGCGGCGATGATATTGCCGGCCGGCCGGAGAAAGGAGAGAAAAAAATTGCAAACCTATTTGAGAACGAGCACACCGCGAGCGAGGGAGGAGGAGATGTCGAAGGTGGGCGACGGTGCGGCGCAGAGCGATTAAGCGGGCGAGAGGGAAAGGGGCACTCGCGTGCCCTAATAATGAAATTACCTACGGAATTATATTTCCTTCGAAAATTACCGACGAAAATATAATGTCGTTGGGATTACTCATCCCACGTGGAATATTCCCGACGGGAATATTTTTTCGTCGGGAATTTTCGACGGAAATGGTTTTTCCATTGGGAATTTTTTTCTGTCGAAAATTTTCGACGGAATAATATTCTATTGGAAATTTCCGACGAAAATGCTATTCGTTGGAAATTTCCGATGGAATAGCATTTCCGTCGGAAATTTCCGATGGAATAATATTTCCGTCGGAAATTTATGTTTTTGTTGTAGTGAAATAATAATTACTAGTCTCCCCAGTATTAACCAGAATATTAGATGAAGTTGAAGGTGTCACGTTGTAAGTACTCAAATTTATATTTGGAGTCATGAATTTGTTTCGATTCTCTATTTGTGAATGTATGGATTGCATCATTGTTGTAAGTACCACATTAGAAATTTGATCATCCTTGCATTGATACAATCAAAACCTAATCAAGTTACTAACAAACATTGTATTAAGATTTCCAATATTTAAAAAAAATATTAGCCGAGAAAAAGTGAATAATTCATTAAATGTGTCTTGATATATTTACACTGTAACCCTTTTTCGGATTAATTCTTTTATAAACTATTATATTTTACAAAAATCAAAATTATGGTTTAAATTTAAAGAGTTAATCAAATACATATATAAATTTTAAATGTTAAATCTTCCTACAAATTGATAATGATAATCTATAAAAGGGGAAAATATATAAATATAATCCGGTATAAAAAAACGTACATATCTAGAATGAACACCGACAATAGCTTCGTCCTCTCCAGGAAATGTTGATGTTAGCCGAACAATGTCGCGAGTTTGTTTTGAAATAATAACAAAGTTAGACACAATATAGGGGGCATTTTCAAATTGACGGTGATTTACACCAAATCCAATTACCCTACCGGAATATGTAGTTGAGGAGAGTAGTGTTTTGCTGGACGAGAAAAATAATGCGACCACTGACCCTAAAGACTAACAACCTCAATTTCGCACGTCGCAGCTAGCAGGGACGTTTGAGGAGAAATTTGTTTGTCTTTGTCTTCTTCGCCGGTTGGAGAAAAGTAGGGGTTCGCTAGTTACGATGGTCTTAAGAAGAAGATTGTTTGCCTTCGTTTTCTTCGTCGGTTGGAGGTAAGTAGTGTCTTTTTCTTCGTCGGTTGTTTAGGTTTAGGTTTTGCATCTTGGTTTTGAAGAAGACGCGTGTTGCACTGGTGCCGGCCGACGATGATGGCTCGGACACACGTCACGTGAAAAAGAGAGTAGCTGGAACGAAGAGTTTCTCTGCTACGGATGCACGCAACGCGCATGAGGTTTGGAGGAGGGGTAGTTTGACCATCACATACATGATTTGGTAAATATTAATATGATTTGGTAAATATTAAGTTTAGGTATGTGATTTGGATATTTTGGATTCTTAGCTATGTGGTTCCTAAGTGGAGTTTGAATAAACATATGAGGGTAAATAAATGATAAATTTGTTTTTATAATATTATCGTTCAGTTTTGAGTTTTGACCATCACCGTCGTCGACCAACCTTTCTCTCTGTGCGCCTGCTAAATCGCGCTTCTTCTCGTCTCGTTCTCAATCCCGTCGCTTCTCATCGATTCGGTTTAGATTTCACGCGAACCGATGGAATTTGCTCGGCGCCACCCTCCGCCTTCGTCGTCGTCGGCGAGGTTTCTCGACCTCGAGGTCAACGTCGTCTCGGCCAAGCACCTTAAAAACGTCAACTGGCGTAACGGCGATCTCAAACCCTACGTCGTCGCCTACCTCGACCCCGACCGCCGCGCCGCCACCAAACCCGACGACGCGGGATCCACCCGCCCCGTCTGGAACGAGCGCCTTGCGCTCCCCCTCCCGCTTCCTTCTCCGGAAACCCTACTTTTCCTCACCTTGGACGTCTTCCACTCCAAGCCCTCGGAGACCCCCAAACCCCTCGTCGGCACCGCCAGATCTCCTCTCAAGGAGCTCCTCAACCCCGAAGCCTTCGCCACCTACGCCTCCGGAGGCGGCAGCGTCAGCGGCGGCGGAGGCGGGACCTCGCCGATCCGGACCCTCGAGCTCCGGCGCCCTTCCGGTCGTCCTCAGGGAAAGATCCGGATCAAGTTAGCCTTTCGAGATCGCCCGCGTCCCCCAACCGAACCCGATCCCACCCGCCACTTTGCTCCACCACCTCCTTCCAGCAATTATTACTCCAACGCCCATCCCTTCCCTTCTCCTTCGCTGTCCTCTCATCTTCCGCATCACTCAGCTAGAGATTATCGCACCTTCTCGCCACCTCCTTCTCTCCCTCCCTACGGTCACCCTCCGCCCCAACCACACCTTCACCCTTCACAATATCCATATGGGAGCTACTCCGATCCCTATTCCTCCGGGTACTATTCCCCTGTTTCCTCCGCCTACTATTCTGCGCCACCAGCTCCAGTCCCTGCCCCATCCTCAGCCCATCAGTACTACGATCGGGCATCTAGCTATGGTGGTGCATCTGCACCTGCAGGCTATTCGTCTGGGTACTCTTCTTATGACAATAAGCCAAAAGGAGGCCGAGAGGGAGTGGCGACAGGAACAACAATTGGGGCGGTGGCTGGAGCATTAGGCGGGTTAGTCCTGGAGCAAGGACTGAAACACGAGGAAAAGGACGCTGAAAGGGTGGCGAATGATTTCTCAGCAAGGGATGATTACAGTGGCCATCGTGCTGATTACTAATCACTTCCCGCTTCAGTTTTACACCCTCTTCCTGTTTATAGTCAGAAGGCTTAGTGTTGCGGTGGTGCAAGTAGCCAAGATCAATAAACTACGCCTGGTTTGATTTCTCTTTCCAATATGTATATTGACTCTGCGATCATTCTCAATGGTACAAAAGCCACTGCTGTGCTATTATACATCTTTACTAAGTGGAATTTGTAATAGCATGCTTCCCTGGACACAGATTCTATTGAGATCTCATGGAGGAAGGATCCATCATGCCAATGTTAATTTCAAAATTCTAGTAGCACAGATACCAAATATCTATTATATTGCATTTGAAAATTACACTGTTGAATGTATTGAAATGCAGAATATGTTATACTGTGATTTTATATAGTCATATACTATCATTTTGAATTTTATTGTATATAGTCACATACTATAATCCTTTCAAAATTATAGAATATGGATATTCAAAAATTATAGTACGTTTGTATAATATATAAGACTGAATTATATGATTATATAAAAACACAATGTAATGTACTGCGGTTATGTACATTTTCTATTGGGAGATTAAGATGCAGTATAATGGAAACCTTATGATATGTGCTAGTGGAACTTTAGGATTTGTATTTTCATGGTACAATCTTTACCTATAAGAACACCTATAGAGAATCGAGGGCTCCACAGAATTTATATCATGCTTAATTAATCTCTTATTTTGGGTCTTATATGATGTATCTCTGGTGTTGAATTTTCTGTTATGAACTAAATATTGCATCTCCTTTTTATATATTTACCTTTACCTATATCTTAATAGTTTTGTTGTGATTACGTAGCTACCAGTGAATTTGCCTATACCCTGAATAGTTTTATTGTGATTATGTTGCTACTGGCGAATTTTCTGTTATGAACTGCATATTACATGTCTTTCTGTTATGTTCCTGACATTTTAATACCTTGTCTTAAGTAATTTTGTTAGGATTATATTTTTACCTTTATCCTGAATAGGTGATTATGTTGCTTTGTTTAGTCTATACAAATTCATTGAGAATTGGTGTATTGGAAAAATTGAAGTCAGACCCACTGTAGCATGCCAGACTTCCTTTTACAATTCTGAGGCCATGTTTACATTAAAGCAAGTGTTCTTAAACATTGATTGGGAATCAATCCAATCAGGTTGATCAAGCATTTGACATTTCAATTTAGTTATTTGAAGATACGAATCGCTAGTGGGGGTTTGTGAAGTCTAAGAGTAAGTGCACAACCACTCATTTGAACCGAACTTTTCAAGTAGTGGTCCAAGCCTATAAGTTATTGGCTGTTTTATCATCAGCTGAGCCATATGCAATGTAATTACAAAAATTATACTACTAGTTTCTGTTTGCCGGTGATGCAGTTGGAAAGAGCTGTCTATTATTAGGTAGCTGTTGTTCCATCTCACATGCCAGAAAGATGATTCTCTGTGTTGGTAAATTTGGTTTCTTGGTTTTCATGAAGACACCAAGCTTGTAGAGAGGGTTTCACATAGGAAATTGCCATTTAAGCTAGTAAATCTTATGGTATTCATGAATCTAGTATTATTAATTCAAGTCTAAGCATTGTGCACGCTAAATGTTTGTTCGCTTCCATAAAGTTCAGAAAATATGAGCATGCTAGATTGCAACTGTTGAAGGTAGGAGGCTTCATGTCTATTGGTCCCTTATGAACAAATGTGATGGTCTATTTAAATATATAAAATGGTGTCAATTAATTTCAACAACTTGAAAGTAAAAAAAGAGCAATTCGTTTAATATAGCAAGTGTGCATAAAAAATTCTTTCTTTCTTTCTTGGGATATAAACTATGACAAGTGATTAAAATAATCTTTTACATGTGATATTCAACATCCCCTTAATGAGAATGTGGATTCATAACCTTATTTGAATGCGAGCTTTAAGACTTTTATATGTGAAAGTGTATAGTTGTAGATTCCAGTTTATGGTAGATAACAATTTTATGATTAAGCCCTCGTGTATACATTAGGCTTGCTTACTATATTTCAACTGGATATCCATAAGATGTCATTTGACCGTGCCAACAAGGTTTGCCTTATTATCGTGTAAGATTCTTTCAGACTAATTGTTGCTGGTAAGACTTTGATAATGAAATGCCATATTATACGTACACTTTGGTTAAACACCATAAATGAACGGTTGCTTTCATTGTATTACATCGTGCTTTTCCAGAACACAATCACTTTTTTATAGCAGTGCGCAAGTATACTGCTTTCTGTTTAACTTGATTAATTTTGTTAGTGCCAGATTTGGGCTTTTAGGGAGCTTCAGGTATGTTGCTTCCATATTTTTTATCTTTACAGAACCTTTTGTTTTTTTGTTTTTGTTTTTTTGACAATATATACTGCTTGTCCAGGTATCTCTGTATCACTTTTAATGTTTTTTTACCTGATTCAACCTCAATATCTGCATCAACGATTGTTTCTCCAGAGGTGGTAATTTCTTTTATATGTATAGAAAACCAGGCTAGCTCAATTCTTGCTTTACACCATGTCACCACTAGTTATACATGATTCCAGCGCTCATGCATTATTTGCTGTGTGCAATTTCTAATACATTGCTTCAGTATGCTCCATCCCCCTAATAATGCCCTTCCAATAGGAAACTATTGTAAATCATCCTCATCGAAACAGCATACATATCAATACTGTCTAACCTATTTAGAAAATTATTATTTTTTACAAGAATCTCATGACTTTAAACATAAAAAAAATACTCATTAGAAATTCAAATCTTATTTATTTTCTTTTTATGAAAGACATGTATGAGAACTTTGAAACGCTCACATTTGAATAAAGATAGATTTCAAGCTCAGAATCTGATAATTTTTAAGTTTCATACATTTCAATGTGAGTCGAGGGATTCCTCTTCAATCCACCGCCAACAACTGAACCCTAATGACTTTGGTAGAGTTGAGAGCCAAATGACGATAGTGAAGGGTGACAGCTGGGGTGAGGAGAGGGATTCAAAAAAGATAAAAGAGTAGCAAACGGAGCACGTGTTTTGATATTCTTATTTATCAATTTTAAGAATTATTTCTTTGTCTTAGTCATAATGTATCATGAAATTATTTGTTGAAACTTTTTTCAGTAATATTATTATATAAATTCAAATTTAATAATTATTGATTAAACCTTTGAATGAATAATCAAGTAGTTTAAGATTCAAATATGGAGATTTTTCTAGTGAATTTAAGAATATTGCCATTTAAATATTTTTTATGTATTTTTAATTTATTCTGGTGGTTCAATAATTTTCAGAATTAATTTATTTAAAAAAATGGAATTTATATCAATTAAAAAAAACAATATTAGTTGAAACATAGTTGAGTCGGTTTAAACACCTTGCTTAATAATAAATAAATAAATAAATAATACATTTACAGTTAACTTCATTGCGCATTTATGAAATTTACAAAATACAATTTATTAATTACGGTGAAAAACAGTTGGGCATCTCCCGGTCTCTCCGTTCTCCCTGCGGTTCAGTTTTCGGAGTGCGCCTGTCAATTTGTGAGGACTCCGTACGGTATCCAGTCAACTGAGTGTACTATCATACTCGGAACGAGTTGACAAGTCAAAATTGGGCAAGCTACACCGGACCTTGTCGGCTACCCATCTTCACTCCCATGGCAAGCGAGCGTCTCCCACGGTACCGAGATGCGACGCAGCCGGTGGAGGTGCGAGTTCGAGACCTGCTCTCCCGCATGACCCTCAAGGAGAAGGCCGCCCAGATGGCCCAGATCGAGCGACACGTCGCCTCCCCTGATACTTTCACCGGCCTACCGGTCGGGAGCGTCCTTAGCGCCGGCGGAAGCGGTCCTGCCGAGCGCGCCTCCGCCCGCCAGTGGGCCGACATGGTCGATCGCATGCAGCGGTGGGCGCTGGCCTCCCGCCTCGGCATCCCGATCCTCTACGGCATCGACGCTGTCCACGGCCACAACAACATCTATGGCGCCACCATCTTCCCCCACAACGTCGGCCTCGGCGCCACCAGGTGGGTTTCTCCGCTCCCTCTACCGTTTTCCTTCTTCTTCTTCAACACGTTATTGTGTCCTTCTATCGCAGAGATAGCGACCTCGCTCGTAGAATCGGGGAGGCGACAGCCCTGGAGGTGAGAGCCACCGGAATTCACTGGACTTTCGCCCCTTGTGTAGCAGTAAGTGATTCCTATTGACAGAGATTTGAGTGACCAATTCTTGATCCTTCTGTTATTTGGGGAATTCTTGTTGTTTTATTCCATAGGTGTGCAGAGATGTCAGGTGGGGCAGATGCTATGAATGCTACAGTGAGGACACGGAGATTGTGCGGACTATGACTTCAATTGTCTCTGGTTTGCAGGGGCCACCTCCCCAAGATCACCTTCCAGGTCATCCTTATCTTGCTGGGAGGTATAGGCCATTTCTTTTACTGTAAAGTGTTTTTAGATAGTGAACTAATATATCATTTTAATTTTAGATCTGTGCTTCTTCGCATGAGGTGAGTTTAATTTTGGTAGCATATCATATATGATTGATAATTCTACCTGTCACTAAAACACCAAATTTGGAGTCAAATCCACACCAAAACACTCCAACCTATACACTAAAACCTATCCCAAATTTGGTGTGATGAGGTGATGCACTATTCATAACACTTGTTGGAATTCTTTATTTTTTTTAATATTTAAAAATTCTTATTATATTATATAATCAATAAAATTAAATATAATATATATTATTAAATATTATATTACTAAATATCATTAATAAAAATTAAGTTATAATTATTATTTTTTCCATAATTATTTAAAAATAATAATTATTTATTATAAATATAAATTAAAAAATATAATAGCGTATTTTAATTATATTAAACATAGTTATAAAGATTTAATTTAATAAAAATTTTATTTATTAAGCATATTTTAATTATAATTATATTTATAAATTATATCACTAATTTCAAAAAAATATAATAAAATAATTAAAATTTTGATATGCATAAATGTAAAATATATCATCTATTATGTTGACATACAAGATAAAAATTAGTAATTATGTTCAATTATACAAAATGTAAAATACATCATAATCTTGTATGTTCAATTAAGTGTTATTGTTTGTTTTAAATAAAAATTAGTAATTATGCTAATTGTGTGTGATTTTAAAATATTTTTATATAGATTAGTTGGATGTAAAATTTTTAAAAATTAACTTATTAAAATAAATGAAATATTAATTTTAAATATAATAAGTATGATGTAAAGATTACTAAATTAAAATTTATGTGGATAATTAAATTTTGAATAAGACGAAATAGAATATTTTAAGGAATATTCTTTTTTGGTGTGATATGATGTTAGTGGGTCGGAGTTGAAATAATATTTGGTGCTGAAATTGCACCATTTTAGTGTGGAATTGACACCAAATATAGTGTTTTGGGCTGGAGATGGTCTACTGCCGCACGGAACCACTTTATTCTGGCCTCTGTTTTTGGTGTGTACATAAGTGGTTGGAATCTACCAAAATCTACCGCCTATAAGTTTGGAACGGTTTGAAGAATGTCTTTCATTCCATGATTTGCTTATTCACTTGCAGAAAGAATGTGATTGCCTGTGCAAAACATTTTGTTGGGGAGGGTGGAACACACCAAGGAATTAATGAAGGGAATACAATTTGTACATACAATGAATTGGAGGAAATTCATATGAAGCCTTATCTAGATTGTCTTGCACAAGGGGTGTCTACAATCATGGTCTCCTATACGAGTTGGAATGGGAGTCCGTTGCATTCAAATTATCATCTCATAACGGAGGTTCTCAAGGGCAAGCTAGGTTTCAAGGTACTACTGTTCATTGCAGTTGGACTATTTTTTTTTTCTTTCTTTCTCATTTATTATTAAGGTACTGAATGTGAACTGTTATTTTGTCCATTCCTTATTGATCATTTATCTAGAAATAATTTTGTGATTATGAAGAAACTATCAGTAGTTGATGAAATTCTCTTGATTAATTACTTTTTAATTTCAGGGTTTTATAGTATCGGATTGGGAAGGAATAGATAGGCAATGTCACCCACAAGGATCAAATTACCGTTATTGCATTCTTGCACATGGTAATAATTGAAAGGAAATTATATGCATGTTTAGGAAATCTTATTTATATACTGTGCTAAATGTTTTACAGATTATGGTGCCCTTCATTTATGAGAAGTTTCTGGAAGATTTGATATTTCTTGTGGAATCAGGGAGAATATCTATGTCAAGGATTGATGACGCTGTAGAACGGATCTTACGAGTAAAATTTGTTGCCGGACTGTTTGAGCATCCTTTCTCAGACAGTTCTTTGTTAGATGTCATTGGCTGTGAGGTATGCTTGATGAATCACTAGTGAAATCATAATCACCGGGAAGATAATCTTCATTGCTATGCCAATAATTCTCGATGTGATTCTAGCTTGGACATTGTTTTTCATGATAAACATTAATTTGCCATAATCTTTGGTACATGGTAAGCTTGCTTCACATTGTTTTTATTTTACGGTCTAAACTAAATCACATTGCCGAACATATATTTTGAAAAATATATTTATATACTTATGTTGTAGTATCTTATTCACTTCTTTGAGTTCATGCTGTTTATTTTTTTTAAAACTTTTTTCCATGACAGGGATTTATGACCTTTGAATTCTGTTGATTAAGCTTGATATTTTTGTATGATTTTCGTTTTATAGATCCAATATTTTCGCATAATTGCATTGGTTTAACTTGGGATTAGTTCGTGTACTAAAATTTTGCTAATTCAATCCATCAATTATTATTTTGCTTAAAGACTTAAATTTTGGTGAGAAGAAAAAGAAATAGAGGGAGATTCAGTGCTGAGGTAAAGCTCTCCATTTATAGGAATGCTCTTAGAAACTGGCAGATCCAGAAGAGCGAGATCATTTGAGACGATCAATTAAGAAAAGAGATACAAAATAAATTAATATGATATTATGATCAACGATGCATAAATTCTGTAGGGTCACTCTAATTTTAGGTTTATATCTTCTCTTTTTAAAATGGAGCTAGTAACATATAAGAAACCCAAGCAGGAAAAAAATAAATGTCAGTCATATTGTACAATGATACTACTGTAAAAAATAACTGATACATGGATGCTCCAAAGTTAATTGGTACTCGAAACTTACCAATGCTAAGTGCTAAGCTTTTTTGCAGAGTAATATCTCATGTGGGATTTTCTTTTGTTTTTTTACTGATTTTTGTATCCTTATGTGTGTTTTTGCAGGAACATCGACTTCTTGCGCGTGAAGCAGTTAGAAAATCTGTAGTTTTATTGAAAAATGGAAAGGATATGAAGAAACCCTTACTTCCACTAGATAAAAAGGCCAGAAGAATCCTTGTTGCCGGAAGCCATGCTGATGATATTGGAAATCAGTGTGGCGGATGGACCATAACATGGTGATCCTGTCGACAAGCGAAGATCGGTTCTTCCTTGGGCGACTCGGTCTAACCGGGCCGACTCGGTTTGCTGTGTCTTTAGAGGTCGGACCGAAATAGGGCTCTCAATATAGTGGAGTGGTTGCAAAATGGCAGCGATCTTTTTTCTACAGTTCCAATGGGGTTTATATAGGGGGGGAGGAAATGTCTTCCCACGTGCGAGCTGTCACATCTCATTAAGAGAAGATCGAGAGACAGATTATGATGGGGACAGCTACATTAATGTTGAGAGACTGTTACCGCCGCTCGACACCATACTGAAGCTGTCTTCTCTGTCCCTCTTTAGTTAATGATGGCTTTGCCAGGCAATGGTTGCGTCAGAAGGGGTTACCCTCCGCCTGTCTGATAAGGAAAGCTCACATGATAAGAGAGGCTTGCGTTTGTCCGGATATCTCCGTGCAATCGTAAATACCTGACCTCTATTAGTATATTTCGAGAGGCTGACCTCGAACGACCTGCCTTGCTCATCCCAAACCTAGCTGATCTGTTCTGAATGCCCCGACCTCCGTCGGCCGACCCCGAGTACCCCGACCTCAGAAGACTGACATCGTGGGTCTAGACCTTAGAAGGCTGACCTCGAGGGTCCCGACCTTAGAAGGCCGACCTCGAAGCCCCCGACCTCAGTAGGCTGACCTCGAGGATCCCGACCTCAGAAGGCCGACCTCGAGGCCCCCGACCTCAGTAGGCTGACCTCGAGGATCCCGACCTTTGGGTAATCCTGGGTTCCGGTCCGCTTAACACCAATTCAGATCGGCAACCGAACCCGGCCGAGCTCTCAACCCTTCTATAAATCATACGCCCGGATCACATGGCATGGAGACAGTGGAAGAATAACAATTGGTAGGACGTTATGCTTTATATGGTAACCAGGCATCTAAAATTAATTTCCAACCCTTTTCAAACTATAATGCAAGTCTGTCATTTAATCCACTGCTGCATTCTGATTTAGTAAAAGCTTTTTTTTTTTACATTTAATCAGAATTTCATTGTTTTCTTACTAGTTTCTTTCTATCCTGAATGTAAAAAACATTAAAACCCCAATGCTGGATAAATAAAACTCGAATAAAGGCTAACAAAGAAATCCACCAATGCTAGGTATAGGATTAGAACTCCATGTGTCGGAATGAACAAGAGTAAAGGGGAAAGAGGAATGTATTTATCAGAGAAACCCTCAATTTTCATAAATTACAGCAGAGCTTTCCACCTTTGAAAAAGGTTATTCCCATGAGTAATGAAGAAAAAATCTCAGATGTAACTGAAGATTTTTATATTCGGTGAGAAAAATTCTAAATTCTAAATGTGGAGGACTTGACTATTTATGTGAAGTTCACTTTATTTTTTCAATTTCTAGACTTGGAATTCTGTGCAGCAAATATATATGTTCCTTGAATTTTGTCTTTATAGGTACAACTATATTGGAAGCAATAAGAGAAGCAACAGTAGACGAAGCAGAAGTAATATACGAGCAATACCCTTCAGAAGCCACTTTCTCTAACCAGGACTACTCTTACGCAGTAGTTGTTATTGGGGAGGAACCTTCGGCCGAGTTCTCAGGCGATAGGACAACACTCAACATACATTTTGGTGGTGCCGATGTAGCTTCTCTCGTCGCTAGCAGAGTGCCGACTGTACTGGTTTTGATATCCGGTGGGCCTTTGTATCTTGAACCATCATTGCTGGAGAAGATTGATGCTCTGGTGGCAGCTTGGTTACTCGGAACTGAGGCAGGAGGAATTACTGACGTCCTATTTGGGGACCATGATTTTGAGGGAGTGCTGTCAGTGACTTGGTTCAAATCAGTGGATCAGTTGCCAATGAATGCTGGGCATCCGGCGTACGACCCCCTATTTCCATTGGGATATGGATTGAAGATGAATTTAGACAAAGGCGAAGTGACGGAGTTATCTCTCGTGTCATAATTTAGAAGTTTTTTCAGAAGCCGAATGGATCTTGATCAGCTGTAGCAGCAAAGTTGTGTAATCTTTTGTGGGTTTCTGTATGCTTCGATTCATAACATTCATATTTATAATAAATATTATAATAAAAGATAATTATGTTTATTTTAGTCATTTTTCACGGTTTATTCTCAGGTTAAATAAAGGAAGATAAATTATACAATAAATATTGATCGTCCATTGTCACAAAATTTTCATTGCAACAAGCATATGTTTTTTGGGATACTGCCGTATTCTTCGAGCTTAATGAATATTATTTAAATATCAAATTTATAATAAACAAGCAAACAAACTTACAATTGGTTCAATAGAAATAGTAAAATTATTTAAAACCCTTCAATTTAAAAAAGGGATGAGAAAAATTATAAATGGAGAGATGAAAGATATCCCCATCATACGGGATTTTCTCTCCTAGAGGATCCCTGTCCCATATTCGTCGGTGATGGCCGTCAAGTCGTTCGATGAACGATCGGACACCATCAATAATTTTTGATTGTCGTCCTGAATCAAATGATATCTTGGGATAACGGTGAATTGGTCGAAATCATCACATTACAATCTCGACGGATTTGACGGTGAATATGACGAGATTGCAATTGCGACGGTCCCCGACGGGTTCACCGTACCACCAGGGTATAATTTTGTTCGGGACGACGGTCGAAGACTGCCGATAATATCCGATCAACGATCGAATGACTCGTCAAACATCGTCGGTGATTGAGACAGAGAGACGGAGATCCTCTTGGGACAGAGATCCCCTCTCCCGATTGTCATGAGCCTCAACTGTAATGATTTTCAAATTTCCCCATTTCTATCAAAATTATAATAATTGTAGATATAAATTCGAATTCATAATATTAGATTAACTAACTGTTGATATTTAATAATTAATTAATACACACATTTTGTAGGTGGATAATTAATTAAGTCATATCCGGCCGTTCACGTTGACTTTGCGATGTGCGCCGGTCAATTTGTGGAGACAGCGTAGGTTAACGAGTCGACTCGGTTGATAATGTCAAACTCGGAACCGAGTTTATCGGAATAGCAGCAGCAATACTCAGTCGGAACCGAGTCGCAGTAGCTGGCGGGGATCCGAGCATCTCCCATGGCAAGCGAGCATCTCCCACCGTACCGAGATGCGACGCAGCCGGTGGAGGTGCGAATTCGAGATCTGCTCTCCCGCATGACCCTCAAGGAGAAGATCGCCCAGATGACCCAGATCGAGCGACGCGTCGCCTCCCCTGATACTTTCACCGGCCTACCAGTCGGAAGCGTCCTTAGCGCCGGCGGAAGCGGCCCTGCCGAGCGCGCCTCCGCCCGCCAGTGGGCTGACATGGTCGATCGCATGCAGCGGTGGGCGCTGGCCTCCCGCCTCGGCATCCCGATCCTCTACGGCATCGACGCTGTCCACGGCCACAACAACATCTACGGAGCCACCATCTTCCCCCACAACGTCGGCCTCGGCGCCACCAGGTGGGTTTCTCCGCTCCCTCTACCGTTTTCCTTCTTCTTCTTCAACACCTTATTGTTTCCCTCTATCGCAGAGATAGCGACCTCGCTCGTCGAATCGAGGCGACAGCCCTGGAGGTGAGAGCCACCGGAATTCACTGGACTTTCGCCCCTTGTGTAGCAGTAAGTGATTCCTATGGACACAGATTTGAGTGACCAATTCTTGATCCTTCTGTTATTTGGGGAATTCTTGTTGTTTTATTCCATAGGTGTGCAGAGATGTCAGGTGGGGCAGATGCTATGAATGCTGCAGTGAGGACACGGAGATTGTGCGGACTATGACTTCAATTGTCTCTGGTTTGCAGGGGTCGCCTCCCCAAGATCACCTTCCAGGCCATCCTTATCTTGCTGGGAGGTATAGGCCATTTCTTTTACTGTCAAGTGTTTTTAGATAGTGAACTGACTTCATTTTAGTTTTAGATCTGTGCTCTTCGCATGAGGTGAGTTTAATTTTGGTAGCACATCATCCTGTTCTAATGCCGCACAGAACCACGTTATTCTGGCCTCTGTTTTTGGTGTGTACATAAGTGGTGGGAATCTACCACCTATAAGTGTGGAACGGTTTAAAGAATGTCTTTCATTCCATGATATGCTTATTCAATTGCAGAAAGAATGTGATTGCCTGTGCTAAACATTTTGTTGGGGACGGTGGAACACACAAAGGAATTAACGAAGGGAATACAATTTGTACATACAATGAATTGGAGGAAATTCATATGAAGCCTTATCTAGATTGTCTTGCACAGGGGGTGTCCACAATTATGGCCTCCTATACGAGTTGGAATGGGAATCCGTTGCATTCAAATTATCATCTCATAACAGAGGTTCTCAAGGGCAAGCTGGGTTTCAAGGTACTATTGTTCATTGCAACTGGACTATTTTTTTTTCTTTCTGATTTATTATTAAAGGTACTGAATGTGTACTGTTATTTTGTCTCTTTATCAATTGCTTTTAAATTTCAGGGTTTTGTAGTATCGGATTGGGAAGGAATAGATAGGCTATGTCACCCACAAGGATCAAATTACCGTTATTGCATTCTTGCATCAATTAATGCCGGGATTGACATGGTAATAATTGAAAGGAAATTATATGCATGTTCAGGAAATCTTATTTATATACTGTGCTAAATGGTTTACAGATTATGGTGCCCTTCAATTATGAGAAGTTTCTAGAAGATTTGATATTCCTTGTGGAATCAGGGAGAGTATCTATGTCAAGGATTGATGATGCTGTAGAACGGATCTTGCGAGTAAAATTTGTTGCTGGACTGTTTGAGCATCCTTTCTCAGACAGTTCTTTGTTAGATGTCATTGGCTGTGAGGTATGCTTGATGAATCACTGGTGAAATCATAATCACTGGGAAGATAATCTTCATTGCTATGCCAATATTTCTCGATGTGATTCTTGCTTGAACATTGTTTTTCATGATAAACATTAATTTTCCATAATCTTTGGTACATGGTAAGCTTGCTTCACATTATTTTTATTTTATGGTCTAAACTAAATCACAGTGCTGAACATATATTTTGAAATATATATATATATATATATATATATATATATATATATATATATATATATATATATATATATATATATATATGCTGTGATATCTTATTCACTTCTTTGAGTTCATTATTTTGTTTATTTTTATTTTTTTTACTTTTTGCCATGACAGGGATTTATGACCTTTGAATTCTGTTGATTATGCTTGATATTTTTGTATGATTTTCCTTTTCTAGATCTAAGATTTTCACATAATTGCATCGATTTAACTCGGGATTAGTTCGAGTGTTAAAATTTTGCTAATTCAATCCATCAATTATTATTTTTCTTAAAGACTTATGTTTTGATGAGAAGCAAAAAGAAATAGAGGGAGATACAGTGCTGACA